>VDFB02000002.1:80145847-80286761 GCA_007258455.2 Sequoia sempervirens | reverse complement strand
TGTTGAAAAAATTCGTGAAGCAATTGCATGTTAGGTGGTCTATACCTCTTTGTGTGATTGGTCTAAAAATTTCTTAACACAACCCAAACCATATAATTTAAACAAAGTTTTTGTATGTCTGGTATGAGCAAGAACACTCTTTGTTTTTAGAGTCAAATTCCATGCAATGGATACAAGGTTACCTTGGTGCATCATATCTATTTGCTACATCAAACATGATTGTTCAAAATTGCAAAGTTTCCAAGCAAAGCAAAAGCAACATCATCAACTACTAACAACATCAAATTTCTATCCATCATCAAAAATTTCTTCTAACTAACAACCATCCTACATCCAAAATGTCATCAATACATATCATGATGATAATAAACCAATTAAAACATCATGTATCATGTATGAGGCATACATCCATCAATACCACAATAACATCATATATCCAAATGATATATTGATCATCCATAATAAAACATCATATGAAACAAAGTATGATTCATCCATCCATATCATATGCATACACCATCATACATCGTCATCCATGAAGCATAAAATGAAGTTGAATCGAAGAAGGTATATCTCATATATATCATCATAAAAAAAGGGAGAATTTCATAGTACATCATCATTAGTGAAATGAGTGTGATAGGGTAATACAAAATCATAACCTATATACGAGGCCTCGACTGGGCCGATGAAAATATATATACAAAAAAACATGTATGCAATGTCTCTGAGCAATAAACAACATAAAGATCAAGTACAAAAAGTGAAACTACTTGACAAGAAGGACAAAACCCTATAGACTAGGCTATGGACCACCAAATATATCTGGATGTATAACATAATGATCACCTACCCCGCCACCACCAGTGCCATCGCTAACAACACTAGTCTCTCTGAACCATGGATGTCGAGCAGCCCTAGGAACAGTAGCATCATATAAGGTCTAATAGTATGTGGAAATTTTTAATAGATGATCCCACTCTACTCTGAAACTATCACAATCTTCCCTAAGAGTATCTATGTCCATCATAAGCAACTATACCTAAGCCTCTACAACATTCCATTGACTGCTCTCACTATCTTGTTTAGCCCTCAAAATTTCTACCTAAGCCTCTGCAAGCTATCACCGCACTATCTCTATGTCTCTAGCAGCAGTCATCTAAGCTAACAGTATACCTCCATCCCTAGGTGGTGGAGGGGGAATCAGAACCTGCCCATTACCCTGTGCTTGAGGCATATGCTCATCCAGACCACCCTATACCCCATCACGTTGGGCCCTATCTAGCTACTCTATAAGAACCTCAATTCCCTGTTGCTCCCCACGATGACCTGCACCTTCAGGATCTATAAACCTCAATGGCCTATGTTGTGCCCATCATTGATCATAATCAGGAGTAGTAGTTGGATCTACTACACCAACTGGCCAACCCCAACCAACTGGGGCAAGTCCTCTAAACTCAACAACAATGAAATCTCTATCTACCTAGTGACCCCATACATGGACCTCCCTAGTGGTCCAACCAAACCAAGCCTCATAATTATCAAGAAACTGACCCTTTCTCTCTCCAAATTGATGACATACTTTTTCTGGTAAGTAACGCTCTAGTACAAAATGAGAATGAGTAATCAACCACCTGGTCTATCGACAATAAACCAGATGCTTTGGATCCTCTGGACATGCCTCACATTCCATATAAGGTCTCCACACAAAACCTAGCATCTCATCAAAAACACGATGCCAATAAGGAAGATCCCTAGGAAAGGTGTAGTGCAAGAAATCTCCATAACAATATGAGTATGGATCATCAAGAGTATGATCTTGTATCCCGTCAAGTTGAGCAACTGTAATATGCTCCCAGGCCCAAATATGCAAAAGAGAAACACCTACAGAAATAGATTTCCCGCCCCAATATACAACCTCATGCATATCTCTGTAAAGATGAGTGAGAAGACATAGACACCAAGCATATCTGATCCCATGCTCAAACATACCCTCAATGCAAATACCCCATCCAACATGGAACTAAGGACCTCTCCTATCAGGAACAACTAGTCTCAAAATCAAACCACATAGGACAAGAGAAATAGGATTTGCACTACCAATGAACTCAAATAGATCAATCTCAGACTGTCTGACCTCTAAGTGTTTGACACCTAACACATGTCACATGGCACGGGTACCCTGTCGAACATGATATGTAACGAGCTCACCATGAATAGGAATGCAAAGAATCCTCCACACATCCTCTAGGGTAACAATTGCCTCTCCTATGGGTAAATGAAATGAGGAAGTCTCTGAATGCCACCGCTCCATGAGCACAGTCATCATCATTGTATGAGTCTAGATAGGAGGCAGGTAACAAATATGATGAAGTCCAACCACATCTAGAAAGTCTCACTCCAGAACATCAAAATGGGTAATCAGATTGAACAAATCCCAAGGTTGTCTCTCCCTCAGCTATAGTGGTTTAAGGACCAACTACAATCATTTTAACCCACAATGTTAGGGTTTCACTCTAAACATGTAAAGCAACACAAAAAAACACAAAAAATGATGAAAAACAACACTTAGGATGACAAATAGGAAAATTCTAGCAAGATTTAACAAATGCAAAGAAACAAGAGCAAATGCAAGGAAACAAAACCAAAGGCAAGGGTTTAAAGCAAGGGTGAGGTTTTAAGTCAAGGGAAAGGATCTTTAGAAGATGCAAGGAAACAATCAAAATAGCAAACAAATGCAAGGATATAGAGCAAAAGCGAGGTTTTAGAGCAACTGCATGAAACAAGGGCAAAGTTTTAGAGAAAAAGTGGGGATCTTGAGCAAGGGAAAGGGTTCTAATGTCAAGTGCAAACTTCCTGACCTAGCAAGTGTGAGGAAAATGATGCAAATGCTCTAAAATCACCAAAAATTCACTTTTGACCCAAGGAACTTTGTACACGTAATATGAGAATGTGACAAGATGAAAATGAGAAGCAACAAGGTACATGCTAGGCCACCGATGCTAGCGGGCCATCCAAACTTTCGAACCAATTCTGAATGATGCGGGGCTCCCTGAATCCTCGACATTGCTCCTCAACAACTGACAAAATGGGAAATCCAGAGACAAGAATTAGATATAGGATCAAAGCACAAATGAGCCAATTAGAAGCCTAATTGCCTATATTAACCCTCAAGAAACCCTAATTTTACCTAGGAAACCCTAATTTTTACTTAGGGAACCTTCCTACATTCAAATTAGGACATTTTTGGAACATCAGAACAAGCAACGAGAGACCTATAAACCTAATTCTTCATCCTAAATACATCTAAACTGAAGTAGAACAGTGTTGTGAGCCTGACCTCAAACTCAAAATTTTTGGTGAACCTCTCGAGGGGCAACACAGAGTCCTACCATCATTCTACTAAATGTCGGGGCATAGTGGGGCATAATTTTTTTTACAAAAAATTGATCTTAAAAATAGAATCTTTGAAACAAAGCAACCAATACTTTGTATCAAAGAGGGGAAAAGTGTAGACATGTAAAATTGACCTAACACCTATCACACACCCTAAACAACATCAAACAACATCCAAAACCCTAATTTCCTCTATTAATTGAATAAAATGACATTATTTAGTTAATCCACTTTTTCATCGTTTTCAACGAATTAAATAAATTTCATTTATTTAATAAAGTCCTAAAAACCCTATTTATGCTATTAATTGAATAAAATGACATTATTTGATTAATTCATGTTTCATCATTTCGACCAATTAAATAAATTAAATTTATTTAATAAAGTCCTAATCTAACTTTATTTCGTCCTGATTAGTTAAATAACACCAAATATTTAATTACATCGCTAAATCACCTTATTCCCCTAAGTTAATTGAATTATTAAATCATAATAATTTAATTACAGCACTTTCCCTCCAAAATTTGAATAAATTAAATCAAACTATTCAAATCATTCATCAAAAATCAAATCAAACTAATGCAACTTTGTTTGCAAAAGTCAAACTTGATTTGTATGCTCAACTCCAAAAAGAAATTAATTAATTAAATCAATTAATCAATTTTATTCACCCACTTTCTGATTGAGCAAATTACGATTGTTGACCAAGCCATCTAATTTGCTGACTAATTAATCAATTTCCTAACCAAGCCATCTAATTCCTGACTAACCAATCTATTTCTCAATCACACAAATTTTGCAATATACTTTGCACAATCTACTCATGTCTAAATCCTCTCAACACCTTTCGACCGTCAATCTTGATTCAACATTGTTTGATCCTTATCGTCCATTTCAAATCTCATTTTTTATATAACAAACCTCTTTCCTCACAAAAAAAGGATGGAAGAGCCAACATCATTTGCACAACGAAGTACTACCGACATTCACAACCACCATTAGAGCTTTAACATTTCTTCGATCAACCAACATCAACATCATTCTCCAAGCTTTGCACGTGAACTATGGAGGCTTCACAGTGATACGAGCAATCCAACATCAAGCGAACACACTCCGATACGAGATGGGTAAAAATTTCATTGTTGAATTCATTTGTTTATGTATTGCATTTACATGTTCTTGAATTTAGTAAGCTTAATTGTTCATTTCGTAAGTGTAGGATTAATTTTCTCAATCATGAAAGTGGGTGAGGATAATTAATTAATTGATTTATTTAATTAATCTTTTTGAGTTGAACGTGCAAATAAGATTTGACTTTTGCAAACAAAGTTGAATTTGTTTTATTTGATTTTTGATGATGTTTTGAATAGTTAAATTCTAATATTCAAATTTGGGGGAAAGTGACATAATCAAATTATTATGTTATAATAATTTAATTGACTTAGGAGAATAAAGTGAATTAGCGACATAATTAAATAATTGACGTTACTTAATTAATCAGGAGGAATAAATTTAGATTAGGACTTCATTAAATAAATGAAATTTATTTAATTAGTTAAAAGTGATGGAAAAGTGAATTAATTAAATAATATTAAATTATTCAATTAATAGAGGAAATTAGGGTTTCAAGACTTTATTAAATGAATGAAATTTATTTAATTCATCAAAAATGGTGAAAAAGTGAATTAATTAAATAATGTAATATTATTAAATTAATAGAGGAAATTAGGGTTTTTGATGCAATTGATGTGGAATGCAGTGATATTAAGTGATAGTGATGATGATGATAAGAAAATGTCATTTAAGATGTGCGATAAGTGTTAGGTCAATTTTACATGTCTACATTTTGCCCCTCTTTAAGAAAAAGTATTGGTTGCTTTGTTTCAAATATTTTGATGTTAATATTAAGTTTTCAAAAAATTTATATGCCCCATTGTAGCCCGACGGTTAGCGGAATGATAGTAGGACTCTAGGCTACCCCCTTGAGAGGTTGGCCGATAAAATCACTTTTGAGATTGGGTTCACGATATTGTTCTATTTAGTTCAGATGCGTAGAGGATGAAAAATTAAGCCTATAGGTCTTTTGCTGATAGTTCATTTGTTCTCGGGAGGTCTTAATTTTAAACTAGGAAGGTTTTGTAAGTAAAAATTAGGGCTTTTGGGGGTTAAAATAGGTAATTAGGGTTGAAATTACCTCATTTGCACTTTGAGCCTATAGAGAATTCTTGCCTCTAGATTTCTTGTTTCGTTGATTGTTGAGGAGCTATGGTGAGGATTCAAGGAGCCCCACATGTTGTGGATGTGGTTTGCAAGTTCGGACGGCCTACAGGCATCAGTGCCCCACTATGTAGCCTATTGTTTCTCTTTCTCATCTTTTTATGTTTGTGTAATTAATGCACAAAGAAAAATTAGGTGAATGCACTAATTTTAGGATTTTCTCGCTTTTGCGTTGTTTTTATCGCTTTTGCTCTTTTTGAATAGGTCACATTTGATGTTTCTGCTTGCACTTGCTTAAAAATTTCACACCTGACATACATTTTCGCTCTTAATTTCACCTTTTCCCTAATTTTGTGCTTTTGACTTTTATGCTTCGTTTTCTGTGCACTTGTTGTAAATTTGCGCTTTTGATATAAAGTTGCACTTTTGACATTTTTGTTATTGAAATTTTCTATCACTTTTGACCATAAATTTCTCACTTTCGCTTTTTTGTTTTGCTTTTTCTAGAAATTTTGTCACTTTTGCTAAAAAAGTTTCACTTTTGGCTGTTGTGGAATTTTAAGTCTATTTTTTTGTTGTCATAGGTTTGTTTTGTATTTTCATAGTAAATCCTGAACATAATGGGTTGAATGGTTGCAGAGAGTTCTTAATCCGTTTCAGTCAAGGGAGCAATGACTGCGGGATCTTTTTGATTTGATCATTGGGTTTCATGAGCTAGAGCGAGACATTTTAGATGCTATTGGGTTGAGGCATATCTTCTACATGCTAACTATTTGATGTCATAGAGCTATGATGACTGCGCTTGCAGAGAGGTGGCACTTAGAGACCTCATCCTTTCATTTACCTATTGGGGAGGCCACCATCACCATGGAGGATGTGTGGAGGATCCTCTGTATACCCATTCATGAAGAGCTTGTTACATACTCTATTCGATGGGGTACCGGTGCTTTGCGCCGTGTTCTTGGTGTGAGACATCTAGAGGTTCACCAATCAGAGATATACTTATCAAGTTTTGTTTGCAGTGTTGATCTTGTTTCACTTGTTCTCCGTGGTTTGGGACTCATCATTCCTGATAGGGAGAGCCGATAGTTTCTGTGGGATGAGGTATATGCATCGAGTAGATGTTCAAGCTCGACACGAGATATGTATGGGGCCCGTGTCTTCTTTCCCACCTGTACAAAGATATGCACGTGATTGCGTATCATGGAGGAAGGTCTATTTCTATTGGTGTTTCTTTGCTACATGTATGGTCCTAGGAGCACATGCCAATTGATCAGTCTAATGGGATATTGGATCGTACTATTGGGGATCCATATTCTTATTGTTATGGAGATTTCCTTCACTATACGTTGCCCAGACAACTTCCCTAATGGTATCACATTTTTGATGATATACCAGGTTTTGTATGGAGACCCTATATGGATTACGATGCATGGCATGAAGATCAGGAGTAGTTGGTATAGTGTATATAGATGAGATGGCTGATTGGTCGCATGTACTCTCTATTAGAGAGATATCTACCCGACAGGGTTTGCAAGTAGTTTGGAGAGAGATAGGGTTGATTTCTAGATGGATATGAGGCTTGTTTTGCTCAGACCACCAAAGAGGTCCATGTATGGGATCTACAGGCCAATTGAGATGCAAGCATTATAGATTTTAGAGCTCTTGTCCCATTCAGGTGGGGTTGGCTAGTGGGTCTAGCTGATCCTGATACTACTCTCGATTTTGATCAGTGATGGGCATGGCACATTCCTTTGAGATTTACAAATCCTAATGGTGTTCCTTCAGTGGGAAGAGCAGGCATTATAGGTCGCCATAGGGAGAGACGATGTGTGGAGATCATTGTAGAGTAGCTTTCCAAGGCTCGTTAGGATGGTGGACAAGATAGATAGGGTGATCCGATGCAACATGATGAGGGACAGGTTCTAGGTCCTCCTCCACCACCTTGAGATGGAGGTGTATAGTTAGCGTAGATGATAGCTACGAGAGATGTAGAGGTATTATGATGATAGGCCACAGAGGTGTAGGTTGTTACACTCACTGCAGAGTGAGACACAACTCGACACGAGAGGGATGGATTTCAAGCGGAGAGAGACACTGAGATTGGGCATCATCAAGTTGTTGAGACAAAGTTGGAGGCTATCACCATTAAGAGGGATGGCCCAAGGATAGAGTGTGATAGCCTTTATGTTGAGCGAGATCAATTGCTACAAAGAGTGACATATTATCAGACCCTCTATGATTCCTTTGTTCCTCGAGCACAAAGATGATCATGGTTTGGAGAGATGAGTGCTACAATAGGTGTTGAGTCAGGTGGACACTCAGTTAGACAACTTGATCAGCCCGATCTGCAGCCTAATCCTTAGAGTCATCCTCCTCTGATCGAGCAACAATTTATTTCTACTTGATCTTTATGATGTTTACCGTTTAGAGACTTATATTACAAACATGATTTTGTATATATATTCATCAGCCCTACTGAGGCCTCCTATATATGTATTTTTTTATATTATCCTATCACACATGTTTCTATGATGATGTACCCTAACATTCTCATTTTTGATGATGATATATATGAGATATACATGCTTTGATTCGGCTTCATTATGTGTTATTGTGATGATTATGGATGACAATGTATGATGATGTATGTTTATACATGTTTTGTACTTTTCTAATGTATGCATATGATGTGGATGGATGGATTGATCATATTTTATTTCATATGATGTTTTATTATGTATATGATGGATGTATGTCTTATACATGATACATGATGTTTTATTGCTTTATTATCATCATGATATGTATTGATGACATTGTGGATGTAGGATTGCTATGGTACTAATGGTATTGTGATGCAGGATGGATGTTAGTTTAGAAGAAATATTTGATGATGGATAAAAATTTGATGTTGTTAGTACTGATGTGTTTTTCTTTTTCTTCACTTGGAGACGTCACATTTTTAACAATCCCTTTTTGATGTAGTAAATAGATATGATGCAATAGAGTATTAATAACCAAGGTGACATTGTATCCATTGCATGGAATTTGACTCGACATACAAAGAATATTCTTGCTCATACCAAACATACATAAAATTTGTTTAAAATATATGGTTGGGTTGTGTTAAAAATTTTTGGACTAGTTACACAGAGAGGTATAAAATACCTAACATGCAACTGCTACATGAATTGTCTTAAAATAACTTCCATACATTCAATAAAGCAAGTATTTTCCGTGGTAGTATCACAAAAAACATCTTACAAATAGCAAGCCAAAATGATGCTCAATTGCCCCTATCCCTTCTTCTCTAAATCTTTATGGACATTCTTGAGATATCTTGGGAATGAGTCAATAAAATAAATCATAAAGATAGGACTATAAAAAGATAAAAAAAAGTTGCAGTATCACTTTCCATATCTATTTTGAGGTTTCAGGCTATTATCTGTTGTTGATCATGTCTATTGTAGGAATGGGTCTGTTAAGGCATATCTCATGATGTTGTTGGTGAATTGTCAAAAGATAGGTAGTTAACACTTTTTCATTTTTTTCATCTCTTTGTAATCAAGGCTTTTTGATTGTTTGCTTGAAATTTCTAGATTTTTATGTTTTCTTTGTTTGTTTTTTTTGTCAAAGGGTGAATGTGATGATTTGTTTATTGTGTATGAAAATTTTATTGCGGATTGTGATGATGGAGTTAGGAATTTTTTGATATTTTTACAAGTTTTATGATTTTTTTTTTGTTGTTTTCAAGGGTCTAACCTAGGGCCTTAGGGGCTCATCAAAGATAAGCCTTGCCTACATTGTACACAGAGA
This sequence comes from Sequoia sempervirens, assembly GCA_007258455.2. Classification (NCBI taxonomy): domain Eukaryota; kingdom Viridiplantae; phylum Streptophyta; class Pinopsida; order Cupressales; family Cupressaceae; genus Sequoia; species Sequoia sempervirens. The sequence goes on along the minus strand of VDFB02000002.1, from coordinate 80,277,329 downwards.
GGCTCATAGTTTGCTTGTTTTGGTGTGAACATGCTTTTGGATTTTGAATTTTTTGACTAAGTTGAAAGAAATCATGATAAATACCTAAGGGGACTGACCTAAGGCCTCAGGGGATGATAAGCCTTTCCTACATTGTACATGTAGAGACCACGTAGTTTGAACGGTGTTGACTCAAAGAATAACAAGTTTTAAGAATTCGAACAACCTTGATATCTTGGATTGATATTCCACTTCTATTTCTAGAGGATATGTTGTGGGGAATCTGCTTGAACTATCCATGAGGTTCAAGAAAATGTTGATATCTTAGACTTTTGAGTGAAGGAATAATCGAAAGTTGTTTTGATTTTGTTATTTTTTAGATGTTTTAGATGTTTTTGTTTTTTTTAGATGTTTTTGAATGTTTGTTGTTTTCTAGATGTTCTTTGCTATTTTTGATCATGATGGGACATATAAGGATCTAATCAACTACTTGTTTTTGAGAAGTTTCCCCTAGATCGAGATAAGACTAACTTCTCTTGGATATTGACATTGATGGTGCAACAAGGTTCAATACTCAATCAGTAACCAAGCCATGGTTAGACACATGTTTTATTATGGTACAAATGGGTGGATTCTTTAGATAGTACTGATAGATAACGATGCAAGTCTTATTCAAACATAGCGCCTGTTTGCTAGGTTTTCACTACGGTACCTATTCTAGAAGTGCCACAAAGTGGTTTTCACTAAAAGAACATTTTATTTCTCTTTACAGTTTTTCTTGTATTTTTGATTTTTTTTTACTTTTTTATCTTTTTTATTTTTTTGGATTTTTACCCTTTTGCCTTGAGTATTTTGATGTGCTTCAAGTATAGAACTTCTTGAGGTGGCTACTGTTTGGCAATTTGACTAAGGGTTTTCCTTAGGAGTAGCCAAATGATAAGCTACGAAGCCATAGCTTGTTGTGATGATGAATGAACCTAACCAATTGGGTTCAAATTTTCCTTTTCCATCTTGATTTAGTTGTACCTTTTGATTCTCTTTGAGTGCTAAGTCACCAAACTGAAAGTTTTTGTCTTTGATATTTTTATCATAGCTTCATTTGAGCTAATTTTGATAAACTTGAAGATGGTTTAACGTGCTCAAACACCTTTCGTCTAGGATCTCTAATTCATTTAATATGGATATGAGATACTCTTTGTTGTTGACCATTCCTTTTAGTGATATTCACAATGAAGGTATTATGTCCTTAATAGGTAAGAAAAATTTCAATCCATAGACCAAGGAGAAAGGTGTGGCACCTATAGGTGTTTGGATACTGGTTCGATAAGCCCATAGGGCTTGGTTTAGTTGCAAATTCCAATCACAACTTGCTTCATTAATAGTATTCTTTAGTATCTTCAAGATGGTTTTGTTAGATGCTTCAGCCTAACCATTTCCTTGGGGGTAGTAGGGCATGGAGAATCTGTGTTGGATAGAGAATTTGGAACAAAGTTCTTGGATGTCTTGATTCTTGAATGGGGTTCCTGATGCAGTGCAAAGGAAGAAAATCACTCACTTGAAAAGATGTACCTCACTATGGACTAAATCCATTTATTTTCTTCAAATTCACAAGAGAATTCACCATGTAAATGATCACTACAAGAACACAAATCTGAGTTTCGCACAACTCTGACCCAAACAAGGTTTCTCAAGATCTTCCAACTCCTTAGAAACTTCAACACAAACAAAACAAACCTTTACATAGACTGCACTTTCATATTTTCACCCCTTCTTCATAAATCAAGACATTAACCTTTACAATGGCACAAATTTTGGATTTTAGCTTCTCAGGCCCAAACCAGACCTTTCAAGACCTCCTCATCCTTTAAGAACCCTAACTCAAAAAAACCAATAACTCCCCAAGTTCTGCCCTTACACACACTTCCCATTTCCTTCATTGGCTATTCAAATTCCTAGTAGCCATGCAAACCCAAACTGTTAGACTTATCTTTTGATGTAGGCCCTCTCTCAAGACTGTAATCAGTGTTTTGGATGCTTTTTAAATGGTTTTAAAACATACCAAAAAACCAACCTAGATTGTTTTGGGAAAACAAACTCAACCATGACTGATGTCATTACAAATTAGGCCTAATTAGGCCTTGACAACACTAGGGCTTATTGATTCTATGCTCTCCCATCTCAAAATATCTTAACCGATCATTCAAGCACCTTTATTTAGACCTGCATAAGCTTATTTAACCATCAAAAGTCCTTTTTAATCAATTATTTACCAAACCCTAGGTGATAACTACTTTGATTGCTCTGTTTTCATACTGCCACACAAAATTTCCAATCAAAACTTTGATTTACCCACACCTTAACCTTGATATTTTAGTTTGAAAACTCAAGAATATGGAAATACATGCCAACAAGAATCTTCCCACCAAGTCTTAGCAATTTCCCGAGGTTAAATTAAGAGAAACACCAGATTTTAGGTCACTGTTTACCCTAATAGGGGTTTTTAATAGTCTGCAATAAATTCATAATATCTTGCACAAATATAAACCAAATTGCATGAAACAAAAGGTAGGTGATTGAGTGTACTATCACTTACAACCAATTAGAAGCAATTTATTTCCTGTACAGGGTCCTACAACAACATCAAACAAAATATTTATGTAGAAACATGCATAAAAACAATGGTTTTCTTTACTCAATCACAAAATCTCAATCACCCACGCCTTACAAAATATTTACAAGGCCTTTTAAAGGAATTTCATACATGACCCTTCATTTTTCAACTACCTTCCACCGAATTGGAACTAAATGTCTCTTCACCTTCCCTCAATGTGCAACTTTACAATTTTGCATCTTTTACATTTGTGACAACTTTTGAATATGTTGACATCTTTTTACAATTTTGCAAATTTGACTTAAATGAACTCCTAAGACATATGAGAAATGACTCAAATAACCTTAATACAGGTAAGAACATCAAAATTGAATCAAATTTCAAAATTTCCACATGGAGGCGTAATTTTGTCAAGGTGCTCCTGCATCAGTTCCATTGTTTGTTATGATTGTTTGGGGAATTCTATACCTAAAAATTAGATAATTTAGAATGAATTTTGATATCTGTTTTCTAGTGATGTAGGTCAATGGAATTGCTTCTATCCATTTGGTGAAGTAGTCAGTTGTCGTAATAATAAACTTATGCCTGTTAGAGGAAGCAAGAGAAATCTTACTTACTAAGTCTAATCCCTATTGCAAAAAAGGTCATGGTGTTGTGATGGGTCTCAACTCTTGTGCTGGTGTGTGAACGAGGGCACTATGTTGCTAGCATTGACAAAATTTTTGGGAATACTGAATACAATCTTGTTCCATGGAGGGCCAATAGTACCCCATTATTAGCAACTTTTGTACAAGGTTAGGTCCACTAGATTGGGACCCACAAACACCTTCATGTACCTCTTGTAAGGTAGTTTGTGCTTCTTCTACATTAATACATCAAAGTAACATACCATCTAAACTATGACGATATAAAGTATCTCCTAGAATCATAAATTGGGAAGTCCTACGAGTAAAGGTCTTCTTTTGGGTGGTTGTTATGTCAAATGGTATGATACCATGCTGGATGTAATCAAATGTGTCTTGGTACCATGGTGAATTAGGTCCAACAACAACACACAGTAGTTCTGATTTTGGGATGTCGAATGTTGGAACGAGTAATTTCTCTACATGGAACTCATACTTAGGAATGTTCTGCAAAATATCGAGAAGCAAGCCTATTGTTGTCATGGCATCAGTTGCTCTGTTGTTGATCCGATGAATCTATTCAAAAGTTATTATGTCAAAATATTCCTTGAAGCTATCCACCATTCACTACAACACAACAAGAAATTAGCACCTAAAATAGCTCCAAAATTTAGTGCATTTAAGCTCATCAATTGGACACATCTCATAGCGCAAAATTTAGTGCTAAATGGCATGTTCACTTCGGTGCCGGATTTTGCGCCAGATTTAGCACCGAATTTTGAAGCTTTTAGTTTGGCTTCCAATTTTTCTTTTGGTTTTGCTTCTTGTGTTGCTTCTAGGTTTGCTTCCAGTTTTGCTTCCGGTTTTGCTACCAGGTTTGCTTTCGGTTTTGCTTCCAATTTTGCTTCCGGTTTTACTTCCAATTTTGCTTCCAATTTTGTTTCTGATATAACGTCACTTGTTGCATCTAGCTTTGCTTCCATTTTTTCATCTTTTGTTGCTTCTAATATGGCTTCTATTATTGCATCTTCTGTTGCTTCTAAAATTGCTTCCATTATTACTTCTTTGTTTGCTACCTGAACTACTTCTATTTTTGCTTCCTAGATAATGCCAAGTTTTGCTTCTGATTTGCTTCTAGTTTGGCTTCCATTTATTAATTTAATATGTTTTATTTCAATTTAACTAGTTAAATATATCATGCCTCTTAAATAACTCATATGATTATAGAGTAATTAATTTAATTATTTAACTCATATGATTAAATATCAAGATAATTATTATAACATGATCATCATTTATAATTAAAACAATTGAGTCAAATATGCCAGTAGATCAATAACATGTCAAAATGATACATGTCCAACAGTCGACATAAGTCAAAATGATACATGTACAAATGATATAAGTAAAAATGATAAATTATGTAACTCAAAATGATACAAGTCAAGATGATACATGTCCAAATGATATAAGTCAAAATGATACATGTAAAAATGATACAACTCAATAATATGGTATTGCAGGCTATGAAAATGATACATATGATAGTAACCATGAAAAGAGGCATCATAACGATATATCAACAATGATCCATGATGCAGTCTATATGATCATGAATGTCACTAGCTACTACCAACAACTGCCTAATCATCATCATCACCATCGTCATCATCATCATCATCATGATCATCATCGCCATCATCATCATCATCATCAACCTCGGTGTCTTTTGTATCTGTGTCATCACCATCCTCTACCATGTGATCTATACCAAAACCAACATATTCTGGATCTATATCATGAGGATCATCTTGATCTTCTGGAAGACCTGTGTTTTGCAAAAAAAATACATTTAAAATGAAAATTTATATTTATTTCATGCAATAATTTATTTTTATATTATATATCTAATATTACAACATATGAAACGAAACCATAATCATATTACATCATATCAAAGTGCACATACCATAATAAAATTTCAAAAAAGTTACAGCTAATATGTCATTCCAATGATGTAAAACATGCAACAATTCTAATAAACATTAGTAAAATATGCCAACATTTGGTGGAAGAGGAAGAAAGATGACTAGAACTCTGGAGACCCACCATAATGGATTTCAGTATTCAACCATGAGAGCAGAAGAGATAGCTGATATCATGTATCAAAACATTAAGTATGCATTCTTCCAGCCAGTGGAGAAGGAGATGATTACTTTGCTTCATTTTCATTTGCATAACCATATCATGGTGTGAACGAAGAAGACCAAGGATGTCCAGTTTTATGTGGAGGTAATGGATGTGGTCTAAACTTTAGGAGGGGTAAGAAGGTCAATGTATGATCTTGATGAAATTGAGGAAGAACAACAAGAGAGGGACATGAAAAATAAAATCAATGCAAAGTTTCAAGGATTTGTCAAGTGAGTAACAAAGTTATGGGAGCAGCCTCATCTAAAATATTTTGAACTATAGTTTGATATATCATTTAGAGAGTTTGGTTTTCATGGAGTTCCTTTCAAAGCGTTTGCTTTTATTGTTCCTATCGTAAACTATTTGGTAGATTTGGTGGAATTACCTTTCTTCGTAATCACTATTAGTGAGATTGAGATTGTTAACCTTGAGAGAGTAGGACTTGGGAAAATGAAATTTGATATGGCTATTGTTTTCAAAGACTTCAAGTGGGATGCACTCCATGAGAAACCAAGGCATCACATCCTACAACCTTTCACACTTCCAAGACACTTCAATCACTAAAGTAAGGCGTTAAAATTTTCCTATAACTCCTTAAATGTAGCAATATATTCCATTCATGAACGCAAAAGATCTTAGTAATAGTGCTCTTATGCTATGTTAAAATTCAAACCATGGTAAGCTAAATATTTAGTCAAAATAACCCTAGGTCCTAACTACAAACTAAAACTTCAATTAATATTGTTGTTTTCTTAGTACATTAACCTCCCAATTTTTTTTTCTAAAAGTACAAAATAAAAAATGAATAAAAATTGAGGTCATAATACATTACTTGTCTGAAATATTCTTCTATTCTAATTTTTTTTGTGTTGAAAAAAGTGAATGCCCATGGCCATTAAATAGACCTATTCACCTGGGTCCACAAAATAGAACTAAAGCACTAATTAAAGCTAGATCCTTATAATGTTTTCCATCACTTAGAAGCTCTCTAAAAATAGGAAAGCTAACACTAGTAGAATTTTCAAAATAAATGACTACGTGACTAACACTAGTAGAATTTGGCAAATAAATGACTAAGTTGGTCATTTATAGTTGTTGGATTTTGTGGTTGTGTTGCTGATATGTGGTTGTCATTGATGTCAACACTATTAGCACCGATGCATTGTAAGTTATATATGTCGAGGATATTGAGAAAATTGTAATAAGAAGTGCTATAGGTTGTTAGTGGAGAAGTGAAGATCAATCTGTCGGTGTGATCAGTACGTTGACGATCAGTTGTTGTGGACTAAAGGGTTTCTTGTTGAGTGTATTTATATTATCCACGTCAAGTTTCAGAGATCCGCGTGAAGTTTTGAGCAAGTTATGAAGATTTGTATTTTGACATTTTTTTTGCTACTTCAGGTTGTATTCCTGAATGAAGATCAAGTGATTTTTGTAAGTTCAGTTGTTGCAAATGATTTTATGGTGTTTTATGGTGTTTGTAGATGTTTCTAGTTTGTGCTCTATTTGTGTTGCATGTCTGCATTGATTGTTATGCTCGTGATATGATATTTTCTCTTGCGTGTTCATGTTTTCATGTTCATGGCCAACTAGGTATTGAAGCGTGTTGTGGATCTTCGAGGAGAAATTAATTGAAGTTTTTTTGTGTTGGAATTGTTGATTTGGGTCTCCACTATGTTGTGGCTGGCCTTGGTTGATTTGCATTAAAAATTTACTTTTAAATTTGGGCCGACATTGTGTATATGTTTTATATTTCATATTTTATTTTGGCCAACGAAGTTGTTGATGTAAATCCTTGTTGTAGATATATAAGAACGGTTGTTTGTGCAAAGTTAAAGTGTGTGAGTGAGTAGAGGAAGAGAAAATGTGTGAATAGTGATCTAATCATTCGATTCCAGAGTAGAGTGTGAAGAAGTTTGAGTGAAGTGTGAAGAAGTGTTTATGTGCTTAACTAGAACTGTAATCAGGCTTTTGTAGAAGCTATTTTCTCAGTTCATACCCTATGGATCTAATCCAAATTTTTGTAAGACAGTGTCTTCTTTGGGCAATGAGCCCTCCTGTATTTGAGCAGTGAGCTCTAGGCAGTGTTCCTGAATGCATGTGCATTCCCGTTATTCTTCTTTATACTTTTAAGAGGGTATAATATTGTGGACTGACATCCACCATGGTTTTTCCCCTAACAGGGTTTCCACATAAAAATATTGGTGTTCTTTGTGTTTATGATGTGTTGATGGTTTATGGTTTATTGTTCATTCATCATATCTAAGATTAAGTTTTTATTTATTCAAGGGGTAAACACTTTTGACCAGAGCTATGAACTGGAATACAACCATTCAACAATATCACCCCAATGGGGTTTGAACCTTGGTGGAAAGAACAACATTGTCACCAATAAACCATCACACCATGCCAATACCAGCTATCTAAGATTAAGTTAAGTTAAGTATGAAAATTTTAAATATTTTGTGACAACTGATTCACCCCCCCCTCTCAGTTGCCTGTCCTTGTTTTTCCAACAATTGGTATCAGAGCAAGTTCCTCTAAAGAATTTTAAAAGCTTGAGGTGATCCGAGATGGTATCATACAAGAAGGACAGTCCTAGATTTGATGGAACAAATTACCCTTTGTGGAAAGCAAGAATGGAATGTCATTTGAGGTGTATTGGTGAACCCTTTTGGAAGATTACAAGGAACAAATATATTATTCCTCAGAATGGTCCTTCCACTCCTGATGAGGTTAAAGAGGCTGAGACTAATATCAGGGCTATTGAAGCTTTGTTGAGTGCTCTGACAGATTCAGAAATGACAAATGTGATGGATCTGAAGACAACTCATGAGATCTAGAAGAAGCTGGAGACTTTGTATGAAGGAGATGCACTTGTGAAGGTTGCTAAGCTAACAAGTTTGAAAGGAAAGTACAAAAAATTGAAGATGGGTGAATATGAACATATTTCTTCTTTTATGCAAAAAGTAAATGAACTTGTGATGAGATTATATGTGTTGGTGGTACTTGGATGAACAAGAAATTGTAGCTAAAGTGCTCAGATCATTGCCTCCCTCTTACAAATCAAAGGCTCATGCTATTGAAGAACTTATAATAGTAATAAATGTGACAAGAGATATGCTAAATGGTAAACTTGTTACCTTTGAGTTGAGTGAATTTGGCGATTATGCTCCTAAGACTGAATCTTCCTTTAAGGCTTCTATATCCAAAAGAAACAAGAAAAGATATGATCTGGGAGAAAGTTCTAGAAAGAAATTCAAGTATGAGGAAGAGATGAAACAACTTGAAGAAGAAGAAAGAGAGGTAGAAGAGTTGTAAGCACTGATTGTGAAGAAAGAAGGCAAAGGACAAGGTAAGTATAAAGAAAATTTTCCTATTAAATGTTTCTCTTGCAACAAAATAGGTCATTTTGTTTCAAGGTGTCCTGAAAGAGTTCCTAGGTCCAACCCTTACAAAACTAGATTTCAAAAGAAATGCTATTATGTTGAAGAAGGTGTGACTGATGAAGAATCTGATAAAGAAAATGGAAATGAAGATGAATGGGCTTTCATTGCTATCAAGGAAAATGGTCTGGTGGCTACTGAATCTACTAATGTTGAGAAATATCTTGCAGCCCGAATTGAAGAAAAGGATGAGTGGGTTATTGACAATGAATGTTCACATCATATGACTAGTGACAAAAGAAAATTTGTAAGTCTAAAGAAATATGACGGTGGGGTTGTAAGATTCAGAGATAACAATGTTGTTGTGATTTGTGGCAGAGGATCTATTTGTCTTGGTGGTAAAAATAACATTGATGATGTCCTTTATGTTGAAGGATTGAAGCATAACCTGTTGAGTGTTGGACAGATGGTGGACAAGGGTTACAATCTTCAGTTCAAAAATGGAAGATGCAAGATACTTGGAAGTTCTAGAAATGAAATTGCTTCAGGTACAAAGACAAAAGGTAATATTTTTCACCTGAGTGTTGATGTAAGTTTTCTGATTGCTCAATTGGATGAAAGTTGGTTATGGAATAGGAGGTTGTTTCATGTGAATTTTGATAACATTGTCAAGGTAAGCTCCACTCAAGCAGTAAGAGATCTACCTAAGCTAGTGAATCCTACTAACACAATATGTAAGGAATGTCAGATGGGAAAACATACTAGAGTTTCTTTTCAGAGCAAATGGCATCATTCTAATAGAGTACTGGAGTTGGTGCATACTGATCTGTGCGGTCCCTCTAGAATCAAAAGTCTACAAGGAGAAAAGTACTTTATGCTACTTATTGATGATTACTCTAGGATGATATGGGTTGCTTTCTTAAGAGAAAAATGTGAAGCATTAGAGAAGTTCAAAAGTTTCAAAGCTATGGCAGAGAATGAGATAGGTCTGAACATCAAATGCCTAAGGTCAAACAGAGGTGGTGAGTTCACCTCCCGGGTGTTCAATTCTTTTTGTGAAGAACATGGAATCAAAAGACAATTATCTGCTCCTCGAACCCCTCAACAAAATGGATTTGTAGAGAGAAAGAAAAAAACAATGATGTTGGAAGGAAATGTGCCTCACATCTATTGGAGAGAAGTTGTAAGCACTGTTGTGTACACTCTAAACTGAGTAAATGTCAATGGTATTTTTGGTAAGACTCCTTTTGAGCTATGGTTTGGTTATAAGCCTACTATTAAATATTTAAATATCTTTGGAAGCAAGTGTTATATTAAGAGAGATGAGGACATAGGCAAGTTTGATGCAAGGAGCGATGAAGGAATATTTCTAGGTTACTCTACTAAAAGCAAGGCTTACTGGTGCTATAATAGAAGATTGAGAAAAATGGTTGAAAGTGAAAATGTCAGAGTTGATGAGGACTCTACTAGATCATCCAGATATTGTGGATATGATTCAGATGACCAGCAAGATTGTACAGACAAAGGGAAGAATGCTTGGACACAAAATCAAGCTCAAATTGTTCTAGTGAATCAAGAAAGTCGGGAAGGAGAAACAAGTGGAAGTGCAGAAGAAAGAAAAAAAGAACCAGAAGTGTGAGAGAATCCTAAAATTTTGAGGTATGTAAAGCTAAATCATTCTGAAGATAAAATTATAGGAGATAAGAATAAAGGTGTGCAGACTAGACGAAGGATTGCAGAAGAGTATTGCCTGATTTCCAAGGCTGAGCCTAACAATGTCAATGAAGCCTGTAATGATGAACACTGGATGGAAGCTATGAAGGAAGAATTGATGCAGATTGAAAAGAATGATGCATGGATTCTTGTTCCCAGACCTAAAGAAAAAAATGTGATTGGTACTAAGTGGGTATTTCAGAATAAGCTAAATGAACAAGGTGAAGTGGTTCGAAATAAAGCAAGACTGGTATGTAAAGGGTATTCACAAATGGAAGGTATTGATTTTGAAGAAAACTTTTCCCTTGTTGCCAGAATTGAAGCTATAAGATTATTTCTTGCTTATGCCGCATATAAGAACTATAAATTCTATCAAATGGATGTGAAATCAACATTTCTGAATGGTGAGTTAGAAGAAGAGGTATATGTTGAATAGTCGGATGGATTTCAACTGACTGATAAGGAAGACATGGTTTTCTGATTGAAGAAAGCTTCGTGTGGACTTAAGCAAGCCCCCAGAGCCTGGTATGCTAGATTGGATAAATACTTACTAAAGCTTGGATTCAATAAAGGTAATGCTGACAACAACTTGTATTTTAAGTTGGATCATGATAAAGAGTTTATTATTGAAGTCTTTGTTGGTGACATTATTTTTGGAGGAGATGATCTATGTATGAAGTTTGTTGATGAAATGAAAAGTGAATTTGAAATGAGTATGATTGGAGAGATGGAGTTCTTTATGGGATTGCAAGTCACTCAGTTGGACAATGGGGTTTTTATATCTTAGTCCAAATATGTGAGAGAGTTGTTGAAGAATTTTGGCATGGAAGACTCAAAGCCTATTGGTACACCCATGGTAACCGAATGCAAGTTAACACAGAATGATGATTCTCCTAAGGAAAATCAAATAAGATACAGGTCAATGATTGGCAGAATTCTCTACTTAACTTAGACCAGACCATAAATCATGAATGTTGTGTGTATGGTTGCTAGATTTCAAGCTGATCCAAAAGAATCTCATGTGATTGTTGTAAAGAGAATTTTTAGATATATGAAAGGAACAATTGATTTTGGGATTTGGTATCCTAAAGATGATGATCTTATCTTAAGTTCCTATACTGATGGGGACTGGGTAGGAGATGTAGATGACATGAAAAGCACTAGTGGTGGTGCCTTCTTCCTAGGGAAGAAGCTGGTGTCTTGGTTGAGTAAAAAGAAAAATTCCATTTCCCTATCTACTACTGAGGCAGAGTATATTGTTGTTGCAAATAATTGTACTTAAGTGTTGTGGATGAAATAGATGCTAAAAGATATCAGAGTTGTATATGATGATCCTATTTCCATATATTGTGACAACTCAGGTGCAATAAACATATCAAAGAATCCGGTGCTACACTCTAAGACCAAGCATATATCAATCAAGTTTCACTTCCTGAGGGAGAAATTAAGTGAGAAAGAAGTCAGACTAGAGTATGTGCCTACCAAAGAATAGATTGCAGACATTTTCACCAAGTCGTTGTCAAAGGATACCTTTGATTATCGCAGAGGGATGCTAGGGGTGATTACCCCTCTTGATATGAACTAGAGATGCATTGGTTTGCATCAATCCATGCACTTTATGATCATAGTTTGATTTGAATTAATGTTGTGGTGCCTGCTACTCAGGGGGAGTAGTCAAATGTGCAGATATGTGTTTCAAAGTTTGCATAGAAGGAATCTTTGACATTAATGTCAAATGGAGAGAAGTACAATGTGAAAAATCTTTTTGGAAGAGAAGAGTTGAGGAGAAGAGTCAGAACCTAAGGAGGAGTAAGTGTTGTTGTGTTTATGGTATTTTTCACATCATGTGTTTCCATCAATGCCAAAGGGGGAGATTTTTGGATGTTTTGGTTGTGTTGTTGATATGTGGTTTGCATTGATGTCAACACTATTAGCACTGATGCATTGTAAGTTGTATATGCCCAGGATATTGAGAAAATTGTAATAAGTGTTATAGGTTGTCAGTGGAGAAATGAAGATCAGTCTGTCAGTGTGATCAATACATTAACGATCAGTTGTTGTGGACTAAAGGGCTTCTTGCTGAGTGTATCTAGATTATCCACGTCAAGTTTCAAAGATTTGCGTGAAGTTTTGAGCAAGTTATGAAGATTTGTATTTTGATAGTTTTTATGCTACTTCAGGTTGTGTTCCTAAATGAAGATCAAGTGATTTCTGTAATTTCAATTGTTGCAGATGATTCTTTGGTGTTTTATGGTGTTTTTGGATGTTTCTAGTTCATGCTCTATCTATGCTACATGTCCGCATTGATCGTTGTGCTCGTGATCCAAGATTTTCTCTTGCGTGTTCATGTTTTTCATGTTCATGGCCGACTAGGTATTGAAGCGTGTTGTGGATCTTCGAGGATAAATTAATTGAAGTGTTTTTGTGTTGGAATTTTTGATTTGGGTCTCCACTATATTGTGACTGACCTTGGTTGATTCGCATTGAAAATTTACTTTTAAATTTGGGCCAACATTGTGTATATGTTTTATATTTCATATTTTATTTTGGCTGACAAAGTTGTTGATGTAAATCCTTGTTGCGGATATATAAGAACAATTGTTTGTGTGAAGTTAAAGTGTGTGAGTGAGCAAAGGAAGAGAAAATGTGTGACTAGTGATCTAATCATTCGATTGTAGAGCAAAGTGTGAAGAATTTTGAGTGAAGTGTGAAGGAGTGTTTATGTGCTTAACCAAAACTGTAATTAGGCTTTTGTAGAAGCTATTTTATCAGTTCATACCTTGCGGATCTAATCTGAATTTCTATAAGATAGTGTGTCTTCTTTGGGTAGTGATCCCTCCTGTATTTGATCAGTGAGCTCTAGGTAGTGTGCCTGAATGCATGTGCATTCCCATTATTCTTCTTTATACTTTTAAGAGGGTATAATATTGTGGACTGACATCCACCCTGGTTTTTCCCCTAACAGGGTTTCCACGTAAAAATCTTGGTGTTCTTTGTGTTTCTGATGTGCCGATGGTTTATGGTTTTTTGTTCATTCATTAGATCTAAGATTAAGTTAAGTTAAGTATGAAAAGTTTAAATATTCTATGACAACTGATTCACCCCCCCTCTCAGTTTTCTATCCTTGTTTTTCCAACAATAGTGACTAATTTGGTCATCGGGTAAAATCACAACTAAATGACTAAATAAATGACTAATATCAAACAAATAAAAATGACTAATACCAGACAAATAAAACTGACTAAATAAATGACTATTACTCCTCTATTCTTTTTTCTTTCGAATTTGATCATAATCCATAGAGCTTAAGCCCCTCTCATGGGACCCCTACCTAAGCAGGCCATTTGGCTACCTAGGTTGCTTGGTGCACCAAAAATACCTATTACATGGAAGGCATTGCCTCTTGGTGTAGTCTTAAGGCCTTCACATATTTTATAAAAAAAATTAACATTTCACAAATAAAAATGACAAAATAATTAGTCACACAAATAATTTGGTCCTACAATCATGTCAAATAACATATAATTCTACCAGTGATTCAATAAGAGTTATGGTACATATAGTACATATATATTATCAATTATTTCAATCCATTTGAATAGATCATTTAAGGAGTCAAGAATAAATAGTGTTATTCCAATAGTCCACGATGATGGGGCCAAAGAGGAAGCATGTTAGGGAGCCCTAACTTCACTACATCTAAGCCCAAGAGCACAAAGTATGTTGGGGAGACCTAATCTAGATTTATCTAAATTTATTTCATTCCATTATTTAGAACTTATTATTAATTGCTTAAGCTAGCCACATGCAACTAGACTTTGTAGCACATCCATGCACAAACACATACTCTCTAACATATTAACATACATATAGTTTTCTATCGGCGCAATCCTTGAACTTCCTTTAGGCGCAAGTGTTAGTATATATTCCTCTCTCTATATAGAATTGTCTCCCCCTCTATCTTTCTTTTTCCTAATCTCTCCAAAGATCAATTAAACTATCAAAATTTTATATATTAATTTAATATTTTTTATCATAGAATACAATATATAATAATAATATAACCTATATATACTATTAAATATAATAATAAATATAATTATATAATATATAATATATTAATTATATTTTATATTATATTTATTAAATTAGTCGTTCATCATTTTTGGCCATTTTTTGGTTGCTTTTCACATTTTTGTTGCTTTCACCCACCACTATTGGTTCCCGCTCCTCGAAACTCTTTCTCACTAGTATTGACCTTTCCCTTCTCCAATTTGACAAGCTGCAACCTGAAAATAAGGTTTCGCGAAAGAAGCTGTGAAATCAAAAGCTCTTCTGTATCATGTACGCATGGAATACTATTTAAATCTACTTTACATTATGATGCAACTATGATGTAGATCAAAGTAGTGGGAAAAAGTAGTGAACAAGTGTAAAGAAAACAAAGACATAGTATTGGAATGCCCATCTATGATGCAGATATGTGTGCCGAGGGTTCAAGGTTTTCTTTTTTCGAACTCAAGAATCTAAGTAAGCCCTAAAAGCCTGATATTTTCAAATTTTGTTTACTGTGAATAGATTTAAGCAACATTTTATGGTGTAATTATTAGGGTTTAAGAAAATTTCATTTACTTAAACCTTAATAATTAAATCTAAGCAAGCCCTTAAACCTTGATATTTTCAAATTTTGTTTACTATGAATATATTGAAGCAACAGTTTATGGGTGTAATTATTAGGGTTTAAGAAAATTTTGTTTACTATGAATAGATTAAAAGTTGAGGATTTTGGATTTACACCCACTGGTTGCATTTGCTTAAATTTTTCTAAGGAATTTTCAAAAAAACCCATTTTGAACATATCCTTTAATCATGGCATTCCATGATATCACATTTCTTTGAGGTATTTTTGGAAACCGTTCACTTGCCTTGTCTATGCTTCCACATTTTCATGTATGTCTAGTAGGGCACTTGTAACTACAACATATGACAAAAAATTCCTTGTTGTTATGCTTTGATAGATGTCCCTTCATTATTACTGGATATCTTATGTAGTGAACATTATTATAGTGCAATCCTATTTTTCAAATTGTTTCATTTAGCACCACCAATATTCTCCAAGAGAACATTGACCCTATTTAAAATGATGGAAATGGTTCACATCTCTTAAAACAATTTCTCTTGCAATTGTTTGCATTTACTTAATTATCCTAGATTTATGCAAAAGATATTGTATTCCTTACAATTATATATATGGCCATACATAAACACACATACATATACACATATAATATATGTATGTGTACAAGTATATTTAAGAATTACCACACCTAACAGGTTTCAAAATTTTATGTCGCTTTAGTGAATGGAATAGGAAACTACAAGGAATGTCAAATCTCATAAACACATTATAAGCTACAAATAATTAAATTGATCACAATTTGAAATCATTCAAAAGAGAATTTGTGCATAAATTCTTCATTATTGAATTTTGTGTAGAAGTTTTTGTGAAGGATTTGGTGATCTGAAGTGGAACTTGCAACTACAATATCTAATAAAAATCCACTTCCAAATATGATTTTGATGGATGTTCATACCCTCATCCAAAGCTCCAATTCACACATAGGAAGGAAGGATGCTTTCAAAGGTTGAGGAGTTGGGCTTTACACCCACTGGTTGAATTTTCTTAAAATTTTCTAAGGACTTTTCAGAAAAAACCCATTTTAAACATATCCTTTAATCACAACATTCCATGATATCACATTTCTTTGAGGAATTTTTTGAAATAGTTCACTTTCCTTATCTATGCTTCCATATTTTCATGTATGTCTAGCAGGGCACTTGTAACTACAATATATGACAAAAAAATCCCTGTTGTTATGCTTTGATGGATTTCCCTTCGTTATTACTGGATATCTGATGTAGTGCACATTATTATAGTGCAAGCCTATTTTTTAGATTGTTTCATTTAGCATCACCAATATTCTCCACAAGAACATTGTCCTTGTTTAAAATGATGGAAATGGTTCACATCTCTCAGAACAATTTCTCTTGCAACAATCTTGGAGATGAATTTAGATGCAGTGTGAAAATCATAACATACTTGATGGTTCTTAACAACTCCAATAGTTGTACTAGGGGCCATGTTTAACAAACCAAATGAAATTTCTAGATAAATTATTCTTTTTTCTTCTATTCCACAACATTAAGTAAAAGTATTGAATCTGGAAATACCCTGTTGCCTTCATTTTCCAAGCCAATTTCTCCAATTTTGCATAACTCTCCCATGTTATGAACAGTTTATCCTGATTTGGTAAAATTTATTGAGCATTTATTCCATCCATATTATATATTGCATGCATTAGCCCCTTCACAAACCCCAAAAAGGTCAATTTGATTGGAAAGACAGACCAACGTAATCCACTACTTTTCACTTTCTACATATTTCAATACTCGCTAAATTTCGTATTAGACATCTAACTGAATATAATCTTTTTGAAATCTTTGAAAATGAATTAGATTGAGAGACTAGTACATGTAATAGTGGTCAGTAACATTGCTCATCTCATGCAACTATAATTTCACCTGGCTTTTATACATACATTTTTAATTCTAGGGCTAGAAAAATTTTCTTAGTAGTGTTTTTATTCCTTTCCCATTTCTTGTGACCAGACATTGTGAACATGTATTTTTTTTGCTAACATCCTTTGTTGGGAACATCAAGGAATATATTCAAAACTAAAGTGCAAATAATATTATGGGTTCTATAATGACCTAAATATTGTACATATTTGTAAAATTCCATAAATTTATAACACAATGAATTCATCACAAGAACATGAAAAGGGGATGTATATCTAGAGTCTAGATAGACAATCAAAAAAACTGATTTATAAACTATAAACATAAATGGCTTCTAAGGTCATTTAAATCAAAGGTAAAGTTATGAGTTCCTAAGCAAGTTTTCTAGTACTCTATGCATTGGAATGTTCTGGAAATGGGTTCAGAGATTAGGTTAGCATCCATGAACAACAATGGCTTTAAGTTTTACAAGATGAAATTACATTTTAACCAGTCTATCTAGCTCCACAGGCCCATGTATAAGGGTCATCGACGGATGATTTTGTGACATTAGGTGTCTCTTTAAGTGTCCATGGAAAACCATTTAACAAACTATTAGATGACTTTACAATCCATGATCAGCATAACACAGATAGTCTTTACTTATATGATATATCAGGTTCAAGGTTTTAATGCAGGTATTCCACTTACAATAAGCTTGACAATAATTTATAATTATCCATAGGCTCTGAGAAAATTACAAAGAAGAGCATGCTTAATCATTAGTTTATCTTTAATCTCTAGATAACATTGTAGGAATTAGCCAGGGCATGTGGCCTTGTGCGTAAAGATATTGTTGTAAAGTCCAAGCCTTGTTTATCCCACTTTCAAGCTTTTGTTCCTCTTATGGAATCTCTTTTTACTTTAAAAAAATCAAAACTTAACAATCATTTAGATATCTAGTAAGTTTATTCTAATATCAATCTTTTTAATTTGTAGTCTTGTACAATATGCACATGAAAGTAGTGGTAAGGAATTATTCACTCGCATTATAATTAATAATTTTCTATGCTATTTTGTTATAGGACATTTCAGATGATCTAGACCTACATCATATTGTTGTAAATGATTGGAAGAAAAGTGTGGATGCAGAGAAAAATGTTGTTCTAATTTTTGTACCAAGTGTAGTAAGTCCAAACTTGGCACCTAAAGGGAAGCATGTATTGCATGCATACACCCCTAGAACAAAACCATATTATCTTTGGGGAGGACTGGATCGTAGGTGTGTTGAATACAAGCAGCTCAAGGCTCAGTGTTCTGAGGTAAATAAATGGATTACTTTGTAACAAATTCAGGAATGCTATGGCTCTATTTTTTATTACTGGAGATAAAATTTTATCTTGTCTAGACAAGATATCAATATAAAATCTTGAAAGCATGTATAAATCCATTTATTCATATTGGTGATGTAGGTTTTCTTTAGAGATTAAAAAGTATGGTTTTCTTGTGGACATATTGAAAAATACCTGGAAGTTCATGAGACTGAAAAAGTTATATATTGCATATAAATATATTTCACATAGGTTTCATGTTGGATTCTTATTGGAGAGAGACAAATAGCAGTTATCAGGTCCAAAAATGTTCAAGTATTGTTGAACCAGGACATGAGTTTTTTTGACACATATGGAAATAATGGAGATATTGTGAGCCAAGGGTTAAGTGATGTGCTAATTATTCAATCTTCTTTGAGTGATAAAGTATGTTCCCATAACTTTCACCTTCTTGAAATGTATGAGATAAATGCTAGCATTGAGAAGGTGATATATTGTTTAATCCTCCTAGTTTTTTTTTCATTATTCCAATTTAGATTTGATATGTATCCTTCACAGAACTAACCAAATGTGTCTTATACAGCTTGGTCACATATGCCTAGATATTCTAAAGGACAAGTGGAGTCCTGCTCTTCAAATTTGAATTGTTCTTTTGAGGTTTGTAGTTTTTTAAATTGTAAATGGTGGTAGCATCCAAAATCCTTTTGTTAGTGTAATTTAATTACGAAGCTGCTACTATTTTTCATGATTGCTATATATTACTTATGTCAATTTGGTTAGCATAGAAGCATTGTTGAGTACACCAAACCCTAATGATCCAATTTCTAAGAACATTCCAAAGCAATGAAAATCGAATGAAATTGAGGTTGTGGAAACAGGTGAAGATTTGCACTATTGGTCTCTATAAATATTTTATCTGTATTATGAATCTCTATTTGCATTATGTGTTTCTCTTTATGGTTGGATTGAATTTAATGAAATGACATGATTTTTGAATCATTTGGGTATCTTTTTATTACAACAAAATAATGGACAAGGTTGTATGCTAGCGAGGCCTAACATTCTATAATAATTCACTTCATATCATAGTTGGAACATGTAAGTTACAATATTGCATTTTTGAGAGCCTTAGTGAACATTCTTTTCTGTAGTTCTTACATTTTAGTCTAACACCTACAAGAATGCATTTGGTCTCTGGCTCATAAGAGTCTCAACCACATAAAAAAGTCCTTGTTGTTATGCTTTGATGGATGTCCCTTCGTTATTACTGGATATATGATGTAGTGCACATTATTATAGTGGAAGCCTATTTTTTAGATTATTTCATTTAGCACCACCAATATTCTCCACAAGAACATTAACCCTATTTAAAATGATGGAAATGGTTCACATTTCTTAGAAAATTTTATTTTGCAATTGTTTGCATTTACTTTATTTTCATTCGATTATTAATATATCTAGATATAAACCATGATGACTTAAATCAAAACTAGAAGAAATCTCATGAAAACTACAAGAAGAGATCAGTGATTAGATGAATCATGGAAATGAAACCAACTCCATAAGCCACAACAAATAGAATATGCAATGCAAATGAGAATACAAAACTTCAAAGGAGTTGTCATGGATAAAGAATCATCCTCCCTTAGATATATTGTGAGAATGCTTGAAAGCTCTTTAGTTATCCACAATATCCACATGCTATGAGCTCTGATACAAAGATTGTGCATAGTTCTTCTCAGTTTATTCAATTTGGTGCTATTTTTTTTATCTTGTGATTTAGGCTTCAAACCGACCCCTCTCATTAGTATTTTTCTTCTAGAACTATCTAGAAGAGGGTAATCAAAATTAGTATTGGAATATTTGAAAGTCAAAGATCCTTTCCCTGAAACTGAAGCTTTGTTCTCGACAAACCAGAGTTGAGACGAGCCAAGAACTAGTGGAAGGGAAGTTGAATGAAAACTGAGAGCAACTAAAAGCCTTCCTAAGAAAAGTGCCCTTTCCACTATAATTGTCGATTCTAGTGTCTCCTTCTTCATTTTTCTGGCATCTCCTCATTTTTCATTTCTTGATAGAGAGCTTCTGAAAGATGTGCAAGATGTTCTTCATTCTCAACAATCAATGTTGAGATAAAATGGAAGCATTGCTCTTGCAAATAAGGTGCTAAATCATTTATCCTTGAAGGATATTTATGTGCATGAAGAAAACTTAGGAGGTCTTCCAGAATATTCTTGGACCCCTCATCTATGGTATCTTTTATTTGACTAACCTCAATTCCAAAATAAGCGTTAAGGCGACCAAACCAGTCTTCATCATTTTTCATCATAAATCTAAAACTCAACCTAGATAAATTGACACTTTTTAGTTCCCCTCTCTTGAAAAGACAACCCTCACTAGTAGTTAATTTGTGCAAATGGGTTTCAACATCTTTGTAACTTTCCAAAGATGTAACCATTTTTATCCACTCCAAGCTCCCTTCAAATGCATCCAGACTATGCAATGTTTCTCTGATCAATGTCTCATTCTCTGCAAGTTCCTTTCCACTTTTCACAAGATCAAGCAAATACTTTCCCCCAAGCCTATCTACAGAGAGAATATCATCTACACATGTCTTAAGCCATTCTAAGCAAGACTCTAATATAAATTCTCTTGAAAAAATCATCATGGTAGCTTGTAGCTTCTCTCTATGAGATTTCCACAACTGCACCTCATTGTATGGTTTTGGAATCCCACCAAACAACTGTGATCCAGGTTGCACTGCCAACACAATCTTATAAAAAAGAGGCAAATCATTTAGAACCTCCAAGAAGAGTTCCCCAACCTAACATAGGGTTACTTGTATGAATTTTACCACATTACAGAAAATGGAATTGACTACCCCCACCTTATCAGTCTATCAGTGGAGCTATGAGGGGAGTTCCCCCAATGTAGTAATGTTAGGCTGATATTGTCCCTATTTAAAATGATGGAAATGGCTCACATCTCTTAGAAAATTAAATTTAATAAGTCAGTTGACAATAATGTTAAGTGATAAACATAGAAAATTATAGATTTTGATTTGTGATTATCACAAACATGCATTTTAAAGACTCGTCGGAAAATTAAACTACTCATTTTCATCATTATATCAAAATTGAATATGTGTGAAACTAATAGACACATATGTCCTACATGTAATTTGTAGTTCACTATTTCATAAGTCATGAAAGGCTATCATGACCTTGAATCTACATTTGCAATACCACTATTCCTAGTATTCCACCAGTACTTACAATCATTTCAATGTCAAGATCAAATGCATCTTGCAACAAAAATACTCATAGGATAAATATTACTGTCTAGCTCTGGTTCATCTCGACAGTCCACAAATAGAGGAAAATTCTATAAGTCCATCTCTCTCAGATTTGTTACCTAAGGTAATGTCATCAACCTTTTGGCCTTGTTTCTTGAATTGCCTCTTTGTATAGTTTTTGTTTCCATTAGACAAAAGATAAGGAAGTTGTGAACATACACCAATTTCAGTACTTTCTTTGAATCCAATTTATTTCTTTTCAAATAATGAATGGAATCCATAAATACTCCAAGTTCCTCACAAAAAGAATATCTAGCAACCTGTGAAATCAATTGTGGAAAATCTTGCTACTTAGGTACATGAAAGTCATAACATGCCCAACATCTAGTGGGATTTTTGGTTTAAGTTCTATCATATAAGTTATTCACTGATCCAAACTTACTTTGAGCAGAACAAAAAAATTATGTTGCTCACATGACCTAGTACTAGGACTGAATCAAATCATAGGAAAAACTTTGCTTTCTACAAAGAGTGGCATGGATATCCCACTTTGTTCATTGTGAATAAAAACCAATTCTCATCTGAATTGAGTGAAATAATGGGTTGCATTTTTTTACAAAGGAACCATCTTGAGGTAGTGTCACCCTCTAGAACAAACATTTTCTTCAAGAAAAAATAGGAATATCATATAATAAGCTCAATTGGTGGGTGCAGCCTTGTTTACAATTGTAGGTTTTTCGCATTCATCCTTTAGAGTCCCAACTAATCATGCAAAACCTGAGACAACTTCATCATCTTCAACTAGCAATATATTCTCCAAAAATGCAAATCAATTCCTTCTTAACTATAATGATAATTAAATCCTATGTGCAAGGCCTAAAACCTATAATCTCTAAAGATAATTACTAAAAAAGAAAGCAAGTTACTGGAAATCAAATTTTTAGGAAAACAAAATTACTAAAACGGTTTGTGAATCTCATACTAAGTCCATCACCATTTGCACCCCATAATGCCAGTGAAGGGATAACAAATGACAAAATTCCAGCCCTAATATGGTGTATTGGACAAAAAATTTCAATTAATGAATAGTCCAAGCAATTTTCAAATGCTCACTAATCTGCATAATCCAAATATCCATGTCAGTGAACTGAAACAAAGCACTAGAATGCCAATGACTTGATTTACCATAGGATTCTAGATTTGGGCCGTACAACCTTGAACAATTCACCTAATCAACACATCATATTTTGAATGACAACAATAATGGATAACTAAATTTCTTCTTGAAGCAATTCTTGCAAGTAAAGATAAAATAATAATGTTGAATCCATGGTATGGCCACCCCACAAGACCACATATCCATCAAATGCAAGACCTTAAATGATGAGAAATGCTCGCATCTGCAACAATGGCATCTCAATTATTGGATCCATCACCCCAAGAAAAATAGTATCCATCTAGTTTTTGATCAAGTTGATTGATATACCCCCTGGAAATGGGAGTCTCATGTCTCAAATCAACATCACCCAACATGGTGGAGCTAAAATCCAGATCTTTTTCCTCTGAACACCTAAAATGATGCAACATCATCTAACACAACCTCATCAACAGTTAAAAGATCCTGAAAAGTCACATCTAAAGGAGAGCCTCCAAAATAGAACTAGGTGCCTTATCTTCATTTGCACCAAATAATTGGACAATAGTGGGAGTTGCAATGCATGTTGATGCATCCTAAAATGAAGCCATCTCATCAAATATGACATCTCTCTAAATGATGATTTGGCTTTTACCAGGATCCCATGATTGTCAGGCCTTGGTTTCCTTTGCATAGATTTCCATTGTGCACTTGTGGTTCTTAGAATCAATATTTTTCCTCATTTCATATGGAATATGGACCCAAGCCATAATCAAACATTTTATAGTGAACAAAACTTGGCTTCCTACCACACCATTTCAATTATACTGCCACATCACAAACAACTTCAATAGGAACCTTGTTATGATAGTAAATACAATAAAAGACAACTTTACACAATGAACTTGCTATCTCGAACCACACAGATCCATCATGGTGAGCTCCTCTTGTTCCACAACCAACAAGGAGCTCAATCAAATAAAAGGTAGTCTTACCTTCTTCTCTTATCAAAGTTCAATTAGAGAAAAATGTGGAGAGAAATGAATCATATGGTGGCTTCAATTTCTCAAGGATGACCTTAATGATCTAACCATAATTTTTTCATACTCCTTGTTGCACTCCTCCAATTGAAATAGATAATCCTTCACATGAGCTAGATAGTCCACAATTTTGTCAAACACTAATGGATCAAATGCATATGGTTCATGATTCAATTTGTAAATTTTGTATTCATAAATATTTTGGAACATCTTCTTCAGTAGATCTAATATATTATTTGTGGTTTTTGATGCCTTAAAATGAATGCTAAGCTTTGTTGCAATTTGGTTCAGTGAAGTCTGTGTTTCTTGATCTTTCAATAGTAGTAGGCACCCCTTAATTTTTTTTCTTGAAGTCATCTAAATGGATATTTAGGGGTTGTGTCCATTTAAATATAAGGTATGTTAAGTTTTACTGGTTACCTTGTTGAATAACGTTATAATTGTTGTCATATTACAAAGAGTTAAATGATAATGACTTGGTAGATAAAGCTAACTAGTCGTTATATGGCTGTCGATGGCTAGTGTTGGATTTTACAATAAATCAATCATATGAAAGACTTTGGAGGGGTCCATATCCCAAAGGTTTAAATTTAATAAACAGGAAGGCTAATTTATAAAAACCTTGGAAGTGGGAAATAGAGAGAGAGAGAGGCAAAGAAGAAAATTGGAGGAGGTTTTCAATTCTGTCTTAATTTGAGTTCAATTGTATTTTCTTTTTGCAAGCTCATCAAAATGGACACTAAATTTTTTTGTCCATTTTGGTATATCTTATGTAGTTAATAATAATTTTTTGAATGATATCATAAAAGATACATGATTACCATATTTAGAGTTAAATAATTTGATTAGGTACAATCACCAACCAATGGTTATATACATTTCTTGTATTGGGTTTGATTTGCAATGAATTGGTCACATGCAAGACTCCATAACTTAAAAAATTAAATCTTCAAAGTCTGAAAGGTTTTTATTGAAACCTTGGAAAGGGAAAAAGAGAGGAATAGGAAGATAATTGGATGAGGCAGTCAGTGTTGTATGATTTTAGCTTCAGCCAATTTTTTTTATAATTTTTTTTGAGGTGATCCAAACAGTGTTTATTTTAGTGTTTGGTATTTGGTAATTTTATTGTTATGGGAGATTTAATATGTGGAATCTCATCTTCAATGGATAAAATGTATATTAAAGTTGGTTTTGTAAAATATAAATGATGAATTTCCCTACCAATATTACATTTTGTAATGTTTCTACAGGTGTTAATTGCATACCTTACAAATTGAAATGTGACTACAATTAGAAATATATAAATAGATTACTGAAATGTCCACAAATGACTAAAAGTACCACATGTGCATGCACAAACACTTCACATAGAGATACACATTCAGACACACACACACACACATCTTTCTAGATGGTCATTAGTTGTGAGGCTCTTCTCCACAGTTACTTTACTCTCTTACTTCCCAACTGAAACTAAATTTACTTTTGAGTCTTGTTGGCTTGATTTTGGTCACTTGTAAACATTAATATTATTTTGTTCTAATTATATTTCTATTTCAAAAAATGATGTTTAAACAGATCTTAATGTAACATTGGTTGGAAATTTTCCATATTTATTTTACAAAAGGGACAATAGTAGACATTTCATCTGGTGAGGATGATAGTCACCTGTTAATCATGTTCAACATTTTTCTAGTAAGAACTATTCATGCAAGCAATCATGAGATCTATGAAATTTACTTCCATTGTGACAGTCAATCACACTTTTTTTTCCTATATTTTACTTGGTGATTGATTATACCTGAAGTAAGTGACAGGATCGGTGTGTACAATGTTGCAAACACCTTTTTACTCTATGTTTTCTATACCTAAGATGTAATTGAAATTTGTTTTGCACTGGAGATTGCTTTTGGTAGCATCCTACTTGGTCATTCTTCCAATTTTTATATGGTTTATAAAATTTTTGTTGTTACGTTCACTTTGCTGCAGGTTTTAATACAACATCTGCATGAGAAACTTAATCTTAGTGAGGTATGATAAATTTTTTCCATGTATTATTATTCTAATTCAAGAAAGGAAATTAATGCTTTTGAATTTTTTATGAGATATAAGATCCAATAGTGAGTTGGATTGGAATTTAAAGGAGTATGAATATGGCCATAATTTAATTATCTATTGTGTTGTGTTGGCCAACTAAAAAATAAGTGTTGCTGGAAATACTCAGCCTATATTCATATATGATCCACATGTACCATAGATTTAACTAGCATCTTAGTAATAATGTTTAGGGTGTCCTCAATATAGCCAGCACAGGCACGAAGGTCAACCATGCACACCTAATGATCAACTATATATGTAAATTTTAATGCAATAAGGTTTACTAACGTGTGAAGTATGTGCAGCCCTCATCCACTAGACCTGCATGATCGCATGCACCTAGAACCCAAGAAAAGCTTACAATGTTAGGATGTGTTCTAGAGTGCTTCATTAATTCAAATATTTTGAGAGGTTCTTTGCAAAATCCATTTTGTGCACATTCTACAATCAATCATTTCATTCCATGCGATGACATCTCTTTGAGGCATTCTGTCAAACAATTCAGGGGTTTTGTCTATGATTCCACATCTTGCATATATGTCTACTAGAGCATATCCAACTATAACATATAGGTATCTTTTTAATTCCTCTATCTTTCATCAATCTGTTTACTATTTGCACCTTGTACAAATGTTTTAGAGAAGAACATAAGTTGCAGCATTTTTATGATCCAAATAAAAAAGCAGTGTTGTTGGAAATACTCAGCCTATATTCACTATCGGCCTAACATTACTACATTGGGGGAACTCCCCTTATGGCTCCATCGATAGACCAATGAAATCATATCGGCAGCACTAGAACATATCGGCGAAAGATAACACAACATCCCACCAATGGGGCGATAGCATGCTTAACCATGATAGCAATATAATAATCAAGTTAGTTAATTGGTTAGCTAGGTTCGTTGATTAATGTTTTTTGACATATTTGTGGATGCTCAACTGTTGTGCAAGCTCTTTGATAATATGACAATGATTTGATTCAAATATTCATAAATGGATCAGAGACTTTTTCAGAATGCTCCCCAAATTTTTGGAAGGAATGATGGATTTATAGATTTAGAGGTGAAAATATGAATGGTTGATCAACCATGCACACCTAATGATCAACTATATATGTAAATTATAATGCAATAAGGGTTACTAACATGTGAAGTATGTGCAGCCCTCATCCACTAAACCTACATGACTGCATGCACCTAGAACCCAAGCAAAGCTTACAATGTTAGGATGTGTTCCAAAGTGCTTCATTAATTCAAAGATTTTGAGAGGTTCCTTGCAAAATCCATTTTGTGCACATTCTACAATCAATCATTTCATTCCATGAGATGACATCTCTTTGAGGCATTCTATCAAACAATTTAGGTGTTTTTTCTATGATTCCACATCTTACATATATGTCTACTAGAGCATATCCAACTATAACATCTGACAAAAAATCCCCTACCATTATGTTTTGGTGCATGTTCATAGCCCATCACAAAGCTCCCATTTTGGCACAGGTAGAGAGGACTCTAGCAAAAAAATTGGCTTTATACTTGCCAATTGCATTCGTTTGAAAGTTTCAAAAGCCTTTTCAACAAACAATTTTCTGCAAAATGTGCAATCATTGCATTCCATGAGATGACATCTCTTTGAGGCATTATGTTAAACAATTCACGTGCCTTTCCTATGCTTCCACATTTTGCATGCATATCTACCAGAGAATTTCCAACCATTTAATATCTGACAAAAATTCACCTTCTGTTATGCTTTGATGGATGTACATACCTTGTCCAAAGCTCCCATTTTATTACAAGCACGAAGTATGCTAGCAAAGGTTGTGGAATCTAGCTTTACACCTGCCAATTGCATTTGCTTGAAAGTTTCTAAAGCCTTTTCAACAAATCCATTGTGTGCATATCCTGCAATATTGCAATCCATAGACCACATTTCTTATAGGGATACTATCGTGTATTGTCTTTGCATTGATGGATATTCATATCTTGTTTCAAAGCTCTCATTTTGGCACAAGCAGGGAGGATGTTGGCAAAGGTTGTGGAATTTGGCTTTACACCTATGAATTGTATTCGCTTGAAATTTTTTAAAGACTTTCCACCAAATTCATTTTGTGCATATCTATCGTAGATTTCCTTAAGCTATATGACAAAGGTGTATATACAATTTGAGATCAATTGATAAGCTGAGACATGCAATGTTGATTTGATTTACATTTTACTTAAGATATAATTTCGTTGCGTTGCTGAATTTCATAGTTCAATAATTGGGATTCTCAATGATCTTGTATACCCAAAGTGTATGTGATACAAATAAACTAGGTAGTCATGTCGATTAATTTGACAATTTGAATGATCTTGAGTTCATAAGTACATAGTGATAAATTTTGACAAATAATATAATTTCTTGTTGCATTTATCATAGAAACAAAGGCCTCTTTTGATTGTAGCAGAGGATGTAGAGAGTGAAGCATTGGCTACTTTGATCTTTGAAATTGATGATTTTTTTACTAAATCGATAATGTTTGAAGTTTCTTTTTCTTTCGTAGATGTTGATTCTAATTAATAAGTTTAATGTTGTTGCAACTTATAGGTGAGTATGTTGATATGATAAAGGCTAGCATTGTCGATCCTCTAAAAGTTATCGGAATTGCATTAGTTGATGCAAAAAGATAAAACTATTTATCTTTATTATAATTAGTGGAACTTGCAACTACAATATCTAAAAAAAATCTACTTCCAAATATGCTTTTGATGGATGTTATATCTAATTTTGATACATTCACTATATCTAGCGCCTAAGTTTAGGGTGCCAGAGTTGGAAAAGGAAAATAAAATGTTTGAATTTTATCCTCTGTATTATTTGACTTTTCTGAGTTTTTGATGTGCAAATTTTGAAACCTTATTTTTAGGCTACAGCTCCAAATTGGAGAAGTGAAAGTTGAATACCAACGAGGAAGAGTTTGGAGGAGCCGAAACCAATAGCGGCAGGAAAGCTGCAGATTTGCAAGGGGATTAAATGGGTCGAGCCCCTATAGGAGGTCGTTGCCCTTCCAAAAGGACCACAGTTAAGGAAGGGGAAAACAGTATAAGTATATGAAAATAGGAGTATTTTGTTTATATAGTGTTTGTAAGTTGTACAATATCACTGAAACATTGAATGTAACCAATGAGATTTTGATTTTCCAATGAGGCTTAATGAAGTAAATTTTTAGAGTATTTTTTTCTCCACTCCTAAATACTGTGTAGTGGCTCCTCTTGATTTGTAATTTGTTTGTGTTTGTGTCTGATCAATCATATTTGTTCAAGCATTTTAGTCTTCATTTCATGGTGCTTCTTCAACATTTGAATATCTATGATACTTCAAGTTTATATGCATAAATTTGTGAGGATTAATTAGGTTAGATTTGATTTGTAATGACTAAATATATGACTAAAGTAATGACTAAATTAATGAATAAATACATGACTAAATTAATGACTAAATATATGACTAAATTAATGACTAAATATATGACTAAATTAATGACTAAAAATATGACTAAATTAAGGAATAAATATATGACTAAAGTAATGACTAAATATATTCTTATGGAGGACTCCATAAGACCCCCCAAGTACACCATCCATCACAAAGATACATTAATGAACCCCCCCGGAAGAGAGGAAGAAAGAGGCCACATAGCCCCCCAAAATGAAGTAGCTCCAATAAGACTGAAGAAACTGCATCTCCTGAAAGAAGTGAGAGGGAAGAGGTTGAATGAATGCAATCTCTGAAGGTGAAGTAGGTGTAGCCCAAGATGTCTCCACAGAAGCAAGTGTGACCTCAACAAATGAAGAAGTCAAAGTAGGTGAAGACTGAATAGGAACCTCCAAAGATGATCAACTGGATCCTGCTGCACTGAAATAGAAGAAGCCACATTGGTAGCCACAACAAGAGCAACAAGAGGTGGAGGAGATGGAATGGAAGGCTCGAGAACAAAATCTGAAGTGATAATACCAATGCTCAAGAAGCCAAATGTCTCCTCTGAATGATGATGCACACTAGAAGTGTGAGGAACAACTGTAGGAATAGAAGCACCATCAGTAGAAAAATCGGTAAAGGAATACAACCGAGATGAGTGATCTGATAGATGGAAAGAAGGTTGTTTGTCAAGTGAGGGAGTTTTCCAGTGTTTCGTGGCATTGGGTCTATTGTTGCATTATTATGATTCCGCCTGAGTCCTTTAGTGACTCTATATGGTTTCTTGTAGACAGAAGTATCTTTCCTTTCTTGTCAGATTGTTGTTCCAATGTTACTCCACAGTGTTCTTCCAGTGCTTCTTTGTAGCAGTTATCTCATTGCGAGTGGGTTTTGTCCCACTGGGTTTTCCTCTTTCTCTTCATTGCATTTGTACATGGGTACCTGATTAGGCCTTGTTTTCAGGACCCATTCATGCTTTCATGCATCTTTTACTTAGTGTTTTAGCTACTTCCTAAGTTCATCTTAAGGGGGGGTGTTAGAGTAATAAGTTATTATACTTAATTAATTACATCATATTGGCTAATTAATTAAGTCACTTATCACTTTAGTTACTTAAGCTAAACTTAGGCACATTAATAATTTTTATTAATTATTAAGTGTGCACACTAGGGTTTTGCCTTTTAGGGTTTCCTTTAGGGTTATGCATACTTTTCTTTTATAAAGAAAATCATCTCATGTAATTATGAATTCCTGAATAATATTATTTGCACATCTTCATGCAAAGCTCTTGCTTTTTTCTGTTTTTCTCTTCTGTTGAAGGTTTTTTGGTTTGCATGTCTGATCTTGGTTTCTAACAATCTTAATAGAATGATATGTATCCATTCGTGATTGTAGTGCTTGATTGAATTAGTAAAGTGAAGCTAAATATAAGTATTATGATAATATCTAAAACATTGTATGGGATTGAATAAGTTATATTTTTTTATATTAATAATAGCTTAAATGCTCAAAATACATTGAACCAGTCCATTATGCCATATCTGGTTTAACAACTATACATTGTAAAGCCGAATGTAAACTAGAGGTTTCCTATACAATTTTCTTACATGAGTACATATTTTAAACTAAAAGCATTAGACGAGTTTAAACAATTTTTGCTGGGCATTTTATACAAAAAGTTATGCAAAATGGTTTTAATTGTACAGTAGAAGTAGGAGTAGTTCATGTGGTATTTCCCATGTTCCTACTCTCGCTGCAGAATTCAATACTATCCTAGTTGGCAAGTGTATCAATGGCCTCCAACTCCTCCTTTAAGAACACCACTTCAATTTCCAAGTTATCATTGGCATGCAGCCTAAGAGCCCTGTTAGCCACATTCATCTCTTTGGTAGCAGATTTATCATTGGAATCTTTTTGAAATGCCTCCAAAGCTTTCATGAAGTTAGCCAAGCTTGGCTACCCCTGTTTCCATGAATTCCCAAACTTGACCTCATGTTGGTTAACTAGGACTATCCCATCTTTTAGTAATCTTAGGAAATTTCTTTCTGTTATTTCCATGGTGGTCACAACCTACATGGAAACATCATAAAACGTGAGTATTTTCAGAGACTCGGTAAGAACCCTCTGTCAGCCACTAAATTTGTCCTCATTCCTTGATCTGTTTTAAGGATCTATGACATTTGCTTCAAATGCTTACATTAACAATTACAAACCAAAAGAGCTTAATTATAATTAAACACACAAATGGAATTTAAATAACGAAATTACAAAGTAATTAAAGAAAGAATAGAATGAGAGATAAAGAGAGTGCAAACAAAGATTGATAACGGAGTTCGTCGTTTAGAACGACTACGTCTTTGGGCCCCTCTCCAATTGAGTGGACCAATCCCATTATTCCTCCAGAAATTCGGTTACATTCGCTGGTAGAACCTCCACTTGGGTTACAAATAAATTTACAAATGCACTTCCAAAGTGCGTGGAAACAAGCTTCTCCAAAAGCATGGAAATACAAAAGTTCCTCCAAGGAAAACAATCTCTCACACTTGCAAAATTCTTCCAAAATCACTTGACTTCTCTCACCTTTCTCACCTCCTTTTATAGCCCAAAATTACCAAAATTGGTGTAAAAACCAATTAACTACCCAATCTCCCTTACATAGTGCAAATTTTCAAAAATATCCCCCTTTTCACAACTCCCGGAAGGATAATATTCCTCAAAATATTTTTTTTTTCAATTGAATGGCTCTAAGGGCTCTATTCCCTATTAAATTGGGATAATCAATTATATGAAGTTTTACGGATAAAATTTTCCCCTTTAGATTAGGAATAATATTCCTAATATTTTTGAAAAGGGATATAAGATTTTCCATGAATAAATCATAACCTTATTTTGAGGCATTTTATGGGCAAAAATTTATTAAGTTTAGAGAGAATGGGGGTGGTGGTCCCACCACACTCCCCTCCTCTTTATCTCCTCCTAAAAGAGGGGGATGCGTTCCCCTTCAAAGGTGGGTTCCCCCCATACCATGGGTGGCGCCCCATTAATGTGGGCCGCCCCTTATGGATGGGTGGGGCCCATCTTAATTTTTCTTTAATTATATACTTTATTTTTTATTATATATATATATATTTTTTTTTATTTTTTGCCACTTGGAGGGAGGAGGTGATGCCATGTGTCAAGGGCTGATTGGCCATTGAGCTGACTGGGCGCTGACATCATCGAGTTGACCCAATCTTTGACCTTCCATAACTTCGCCATACAGACTCCGTTTTCTATGAAACGAACTTTGCCGGAATCATGATGATGAGCACTTCACAATGGTGCTAACTTTGACCGGTTTTGACAAACTTTATTTTTTGCCCTTTTTTTTGGGCCTGGTTCTGAGAGTTGACTAGAGGTTTGACCATATATATCTTGAGCTCCGGGACTCCGATTGACTCCATTTGAGTTGTGTTGGAGTCAAGATCCTGAGCACTTTCTGATGATACCAAAACTGGAGAAAATGGAGAATTTCAAAATTTGACAAAAAAAAATCCTCTAGATCAGTCCTCCCCACTGGAGAGCTTTTGGACCTCTGAAAGTTGGTTACTCAGAGTAAGTGAGGGTAAAGTTCCCTCACTTTACCAATCTCCATCCACTTTTCCTTGCTTGGATGCATCCCTTTTAGCCCCACTCGGAGGTATTCAACTGCTCCTCTTCGTGAAGTCCTGGTGTTCCTATCGAGGATGACATCTTCAGGAAACTCTGACATGTACTCTGTGAAAGGTCATCAACTGATGGAACTTGCACTTCAGCCTCCTCATCTAGTATCATCGGAGGTTCATACAACTTCAAGTTCTCAACATTGACTACCGAGTAAATCTGCATGTATGGAGGAAGATTAAGGCGGAAGGCATTTGTGCCAATCTTTTCCAGAATTTTGAATGGACTATATCTGATTGGCTTGAGCTTCCTTCCTTCACCTTGCATTCTTTCCTTGCTTATGTGTAACCAAACTCTGTCTCCAACTTGGAAATGATGATCGATGCGATGCTTGTCATGACGAGCCTTGTACTTTGCTTGACTCTTTTCCAATTGTGCTTCTACGGCTTGATGAACTACTTGGACCTTCTGGATGAACTTTAAAGCCCTTTCTGCATCAAGGTGCATCCATCTTCAACATCATTTGTTCCAAAAGCGAAGTCCATTGGTGTCTTTGGAAAATAGCCGAAGCAAGTCTCAAAAGGAGACCTCTTTGTAGAAGAATGGGCTGCATGGTTGTAGGCATGTTGCACATAATGAAGACTTTCATCCCACAACTTAGGATGCTTGCTGCAATATCCTCTGAGCAAATGCATGACTGTCCCATTGACTACCTCTGTCTCTCCATCAGTCTGCAGATGGAAGGCTGTACTCTTCTTAGTTTAGTATCCATAAGTCCCCATAAGACTGACCAAAGCTCCCCAAGGAATCGAGAATCTCGATCTGATACAATGGAAGTGGGTAACCCAAAGTGAACCTATACAAACTAAAAATACATATGAGCTGTCAATTCAATAGTGACTTTCTTTTTACATGGCATAAGAATACACATCTTGCTGAACCGATCAACTACTACATACAAATAGTCATGCCCTTTCCTAGACATAGGTAACCCCCCGAAAAAATTGATAGATACACTTTCCCATGGTTGAGACGGTACAGGTAAAGGTGCGTAAAACCCTAATTTCCTATTACTTGGTTTGCTAGTTGCACACATCACACATCCCTTAATATATTTTGTTACAATTTCCTACATTCGAGGCCAGTAGCAATATTTCTGTAGCTATGCCAAAGTTTTACTAACCCCAAAATGTCCTGCAATTAGCGATGTGTGTGCCTCTCTGATTACGTGTGCTTGTTCATTCTTTGGAATGCATTATTTTCCTAAGTGATACAAGAGTTTATCATGCTCATAGTAATCCTTTTCTTCTACTTGTTTGCTTTGGATTAGAGCTGCATAGATATCCTTAAAATTTTCATTAGTAGCATATTGTTCTTCAAAACTTGCATGCATCATAGAACTATTTTTAAGGATTATCGAAGCATTAGAAACTAGAGGTCTAGAAAGCATATCTACTACTTTGTTATGGGCTCCTTTCTTATACTTAATGACTAAGTGAAACTACTGTAAAAATCCCATCCATCTGAAATGCCTACTTTGTTGTAGCTTAGTTTGTGAATGTAGATATTGTAATGGCTGATGATCGGTATGGATTACTATTTCCTTTCCCATTATATAATGTTTCCATTTCTTAACACTCTGTACTAAAGCATAAAGTTCTTTATCGTAAGTTGGATAATTACTTACTACGCCAGAAATTTTTTTAGAGTGGTAACAAATCGCTTACCTCCTTGTGTCAATACTGCTCCCATGGCGAATCCACTCGCATCTGTTTCAATCTCAAATGGTTGGTACAAATCTAGTAGAGCCAGGACTGGTGCGGTACTTAAATTTTCCTTTAGTGTGTCAAAGGCCTTCTGTTGTGGTCCTCCCCACTGAAAATTTATCTTTGTACTTGTTAATGCATGCAATGGTGATGCGATGAAGGAGAAGTTTGCAATAAACTTCCTCCAGTACTGGACAACACCCAAAAAACTCCTGACTTCAGTTACAATACTTGGCTTAGGCCAGTTTACAATTGCCTCGACCTTCGTACGATCGACTTTCAATTGACCATTCCCTACAATATAACCTAAGTACACAAGAGATGTCTTTGCAAACTCGCATTTAGACATCTTTACATAGAGTTTTTCTTTTCTTAGTACATCAAAAACTTTTTTAACATGACTTACATGGTCTTCCCAAGACTTGCTAAAAACTAGGATATCATCAAGATATACAATAACAAAATCATCAATGTAAGGACAGAAGATGTCATTCATGACTCGCATGAATGTGGCAGGTGCATTGGTAAGCCCGAAGGGCATAACCATCCATTCATAAAGTCCTTGTTTTGTCTTGAAAGCAGTTTTCCAAATATCATCCTCTGCAATTCTAATCTGATGATAACCACTTCACAAATCTAATTTAGAGAAATAAATTGCATGCTTAAGTTGATCAAGCAAGTCATCAATTCTAGGAAGCAGATACCTATTTTTGATGGTGATTTTGTTCAGTGCCTGAAGTCGATGCACATCCTCCATGTTCCATCTTTCTTTGGAACCAAAACGATTGGAGAACCACAAGGTGATGTACTTGGACGAATCACTCCTCTGTCGACGAGCTCCTGAACTTGCTTTTTGATTTCTTCATTTTGCATGACAGACAATCGGTACATGCCAATATTAGGTAGTGGCGCATCCTCCTGCAATTGAATTTCATGTTGAATATCTCTTTTAGGAGGCAATCCTTTTGGTTCCTGAAACAAGTCATCATAAGCGACAACAACTTTGACCAATTCAGCCTTATGTTTAGGATCACTTCCTTTAAACACCTCAGATGTTTCATCTTCTTTAGCCTTAACAAGCATTAACACAAAGTTTTTAATGGAGTTCACTAATCTTTTCATCTGACCAACATTAACTAATGCAAGACTAGTTTTGACTTTGTGTGCATGTACACTATATTCAATCCCATACTTAAATAGATGATACTTGCTTTCCTCCCTAAAGAAGATAGCTTTACGGTCGTACAAATATGGACTTCCTAACACAAGTCTGCAAATATCTAAAGGTACAACATCCGCTACAACCTCATCTTTAAAGTTTGCAGTGATTGCAAAACTAAGCTTACATTGTTTAGTGACTTGTAACTGTGCATCATTACAAACCCATCCCAAAGGGTATGGCTTCGGATGAGGAGTTGTAGTCAGATTTAGCTTTTTAACAACTTCAGATATGAGATTAACTTGTGAACCCGTGTCAAATAAAGTATCAACCTTAGTGTGTTTAGATACCACACGAATATGAAAAAGTTCATTCCTCTGCTTATCTACTTTAGGTTGCTTACTTGTACTTGCAGAAATGATTGATTCAGATGCAAGAGATATATCTTTGTTTTTACCTTGAATTCCAGTGGCAGTTATCTTTGTCTCGTCCCCAGAATTAGATCCAAGATCCTGTTGTGCTACAATAGTTGTCTTTTGCTTCACTTTGTTTCCATCATACCTCTTTGGCCTAAGTTCTGGATGTAGTTTCTAGCACTTAGAATCTTCGTGTCCTCCTTTCTTACAATGAGAACAGGTGGGGTTTTCACCCTCTTTCTTTACCGTGGTTGTCTTTTTTCCTTTTCCTTTATCTTTACCCTTAGGTTTCCCCTTAGACTTAGATGGTTTCTTTGAGAAATTATCACTAAAAGTGTTCTTACCCCTTGACTCTAAATGAGTGGCTTGGACTGACGCTTCATCCAAATTATTAGGACTCAACATTAGAATAGTATGTCTTAGGTAAGAATGCAAACCACCTATGTACTTGAGTAATGTATCTTGAGTATACAATGGAACATTTAAAGCAATAGCTCATTTTCTAAACTCATGAGTGTAATCTTGGACAGACTGACCTTTACCTTGCCTAAAGGTTTTCCAATTCATTGTTAATTGTTGCATATAACCTAAAGGATAAAACCATTTTTTAAGGGCAGCAATAAATTCCATCAAAGTCATATTGACCTTACCATGGCGAGCAATTTCCTCCCGAGTCCTACTCTCCCACCAGGTGAGAGCTGTACCTCCCAACCGGAGAGTGGCTAATTGGATCATAGAAGCATCTTCTGTTAGGCCTTGAATCCTACAATAGATTTCTACTTGCTGGATCCAATCATCTAACTTTTCGACATTTAACTCACCACAATACTTAGGCAACTCAAATTTTACATCAAGTTTAATAATAGGCTTAAACTTGCTTTTGAAAGGATTAACAGTAGTAGAAGAGGAAGAAGAAGAAGGGGAAGATGGAGAAGAAGGGAAAGATGGAGGAGATGGAGCTTCCGGATCTTTTCCTCCTTTGTCCTTTTGATATTCCTTCTTTTCTTGCTTTGAAAAATCTCCCCTTTCACAATTCTTCTTTTCCACATACAACTCTTCCACCATAGCCTTCATTTCGAGGAAGACTCGCTGGAAAGACTTATCATCAAGCTCTTGCTCGGTGCTTTTCCCAGCTTCAGTTTCATCCATTGTTGGTGAAGTCCTTTGTTTGCCGATCTCAGGATTGTATTCTTCAAGTTTTCCTTTGCCTTGTTGAAGCTTCGAGCGTGTAAGCATTCAAATCTGCAATACTAGTCAAAACATAGCTCTAATACCAATTTGATTTGTTTTAAGGATCTATGACATTTGCTTCAAATGCTTACATTAACAATTACAAACCAAAAGAGCTTAATTATAATTAAACACACAAACGGAATTTAAATAATGAAATTACAAAATAATTAAAGAAACAACATAATGAGAGATAAAGAGAGTGCAAACAAAGATTGATAACGGAGTTCGCTGTTTAGAACGACTACGTCTCTGGGCCCCTCTCCAATTGAATGGACTGATCCCATTATTCCTCTAGAAATTTGGTTACATTCGTTGGCAGAACCTCCCCTTGGTTTACAAAGAAATTTACAAATGCACTTCCAAAGTGCATGGAAACAAGCTTCTCCAAAAGCACGAAAATACAAAAATTCCTCCAAGGAAAACAATCTCTCACACTTGCAAAATTCTTCCAAAATCACTTGACTTCTCTCACCTTTCTCACCTCCTTTTATAGCCCAAAATTACCAAAATTAGTGTAAAAACCAATTAACTACCCAATCTCCCTTACATAGTGCAAATTTTCAAAAATATCCCCCTTTTCACAACTCCCGGAAGGATAATATTCCTCAAAATATATATTTTTTCAATTGAATGGCTCTAAGGGGTCTATTCCCTATTAAATTGGGATAATCAATTATATAAAGTTTTACGGATAAAATTTTCCCCTTTAGATTAGGAATGATATACCTAATATTTTTGAAAAGGGATATAAGATTTTCCATGAATAAATCATAACCTTATTTTGAGGCATTTTGTGGGCAAAAATTTATTAAGTTTAGAGAGAATGGGGGGTGGTGGTCCTACCACATTCCCCTCCTCTTTATCTCCTCCTAAAAGAGGGGGATGTGTTCCCCTTCAAAGGTGGGTTTCCCCCCATACCATGGGTGGCGCCCCACTTAATGTGGGCTGCCCCTTATGGATGGGTGGGGCCCATCTTAATTTTTCTTTAATTATATACTTTATTTTTTTATATATATATATTTTTTATATATATTTTTTCATATATTTTTTAATTTTTTTTTCTTGCCAAAATATTTTTTGCCACTTGGAGGGAGGAGGTGATGCCATGTGTCAAGGGCTGATTGGCCATTGTGTTGACTGGGCACTGACATCATCGAGTTGACCCAATCTTTGACCTTCCATAACTTCGCCATACGGACTTTGTTTTTCGTGAAACGAACTCTGTCGGAATTGTGATGATGAGCACTTCACAATGGTGCTAACTTTGACCGGTTTTGACGGTTTTGATTTTTTGCCCTTTTTTTTTCTGGCCTGGTTTTGAGAGTTGACTAGAGGTTTTACCGTATATATCTTGAGCTCCGGGACTCCAATTGACTCCGTTCAAGTTGTGTTGGAGTCAAGATCCCGAGCACTTTCTAATGATACCAAAACTGGAGAAAATGGAGAATTTCAAAATTTGACGAAAAATCCTCCGGATCATTCCTTGCCTTCCAAATGCACCACATGATTTCAGTAGAAAGAGAGAACCAAAAAAAATTCAATTCCTTGTTAAGATTATTATCATTACTCAGCATGAAATTTTTCCAATTAACTTTCCCATTAACATTCCAGATTTCTTGCTCATTAAAAAATATTTTCCAAATCTCATTAGCAAAAAAGCAGTCAAAGAAAATGTGATTGATAGTTTCAAGCACCCTGCACAGGATGCAAATGTCTATGTCAGAATGATTCATTTTATAAGGAAATTTCTGTAATAGCAAAAGCCACCTGAAACAAGTTTTTTTAGCATCCACACCATTGTACAAGATTGAAGTAAAAAAAATTTCTAATACTTTCCATCAATATTAATCTTCCAGTAATTATTAAGATACTTAGAGGGTGGGTTGGGACTGATAATATTCTTATAAATAGTTTTATTTTTGACTTCCTTGAGAGGGGAGGAGTCTTTCCAAAAAAAATTAGAGGGGAAGGGGTCCCCACCCTTGGAATTGGAGCCCAGATTGAATTCTTTACAAGTGTCTTTGATGAACGAGTAGGTCCTGTAGTTAGAGGGTGGAGGTTAAACTCCTCTCTAAGTTAATCCCAATCAACTAGTGTCCCATCCCTTAGGATTTTATTGAATGTCTTGATACCAGCTTGGTGCTATTTCTTTGTAGAGCAGCCCTATAGAAGGGCCAATGCCTTCCCATTGTGCTCTAGATTCCACTAGATAGATTTGTTAGGATGGAAAAGGTTTTGATTGTGGTCAACAAACAAAGTACATTTAACACTCCCTCTAACCAACTCCCAGGCTTTCCATATTCTCTTGAACACCATTGACCCTATAGGAACAATTAGATGCTTGGTAATAATTAAATCACTAAAAGGTAGGAATTTCCAAGTCTTGCCATCTTGGGAACTTCCTCTTTGATATTATTTCTAACTAGAACCTTCCAAGGCTCATACCCATCTAGGTATTTTATTATCCATTTGGTTTCAAAAGCTATGCCACATTTTTTTAGGTCTTTTATCCCAGTCCTCCATTGGGTTTCTCTAGAAAACACCAATCCCACTTGACAGAGTGCATATTTCTTTTACCTCTTCCATCAGACCATAGAAAGCATCTGATATTTTGGATTTCATGCACTTGGTAACTGTTAAAGAACCAAATAGAATCAAATTAAATGGTGTAAGATGAAATTATCTTTTGGCATATTTGGATTCTACCAGCAATAGACAGGTGTTTCCCACTCCAACTATCAATCTTCTTATCCACCTTGGCTTTGACCCACAACCACATCTCTTTTAAATTTGGGCTCACAAAGAAGGGGATCTCCAAATATCTCACCTGCTTCTAAGGCCCCCCCATTAGAAATCAAACTTGAGAATCTAATCAAGTGGAGCTTCTATCCATCCAAGCATAATGGAGTTCATCCTAGATGTTTTTACACCTGAAGCTAAACAGAAAAGATTAAGTTTTTTCAGGAAGGTTGACCAAGTTGTCTTCTTGCAAGTCAATAAAGATGGAAATGTCATAAAAAAATTAGATGTTTATGATTTCATTCTTATCTGGCAGTGTTAGATCATTCACTTTGGATGATTTGCAAGTATCTCTTAGTAAGTAGTGCAAGGCATCAAAGGTGATGAAAAATAAAGCTAGGTCCAAGGGGAACCCATGTCTGATTGATCTTTCCAGGTTAAAAACTTTAGAGTGACCCATTCACATCAATCTGAGTAGTCGCATCACTTACCATAGTGCCAAACATGGTGCAAAAGGTCAGTGGGAAGCCAAAAGCCTCAAGTTTCATTCTAAGGAAAGACCACTCAACCTTGTCATATGCTTTCTCATAGTCCAATAGGAGCATGGCAACATTTTGGTTAGACTATCTTGCCCAATCCATAGCTTCCCAACTTGTGATCAAGTTCTCAAGGATATACCTACCCTTGATGAATCCTATTTGGGTATTATTTATAAACTTTGGGAGTATTCTGGTAAGCCTCAAGGCCAAAATATTAGCTAGAACTTTGTATGATATATTCAAAAGGGCAATCGATCTCCAATTCTTTATTAGTGTTTTTTCTCCTTCTTTTGGAAGGATTTTGATGAGACCTATGTTTATAGCTTCCCCTAAGGAGATTTTTCTAAGTTCTTCCATGTACACTTGGTGCAAGTCTTTGTAAATTCACTCACTGAAGGTCTTATAGAACTCAACAGGTAAACCATCAATGCCAAGAGACTTATCATTATTCATAGAAGAAATGGATCTCTTTATTTCTTCCTTGGAGATCTTAGGTAGTATTAGTCTCCTAACCACATCTCTAGCCTGGCCACATTCTGCTCTATTTCTTTTGGATTGAAATAGCTCTTTGTAAAATAAGTGGAATTGTTGCATGATTTCTTCTTGGTTTTGAATTGATGTTCCATTCTAACAGATCTATTCAATTTGTTCTTTTATCCATTTTTCCTTAATATATCTAAAAAAATTGAGCCTTTTTCCCCATGATTCAACTAGTTAAGTTTGGCTCTGAACTTTAGTCCTTTTATTTTATTTTCCTAGAGTTTTCTCAATGAATGCTTGGATTTATTAAGTTCTTCATAGCATTCAACATTGATAGGTTCCTTCTGAATCCTACTTTTAGCATTAATTAGCTCATCCTAGAGAGAGTTCTCCTCTCTTCTTCTATCCAAAGCTCTCTTTTTTCCAACTGTATGGAAGAGAGTTTTCCAACCTTTAACATTTTGATTCCACCTATCAAATAGGTTTAAGTCTTTGAGAAGCCATTTATTGATTTCCCTTAAAGTGGATATGGCTTCTATGCAATCTTGGTCTTTTAGAAGATTTATGTTCAAAATGAAGTTTTCCCTCATTTTTGGTGCTTTCCTCCTTCCACCATTTACTCCAATATAGGATTTGATTGGGTGGTGGTCTGATAGGGTGTAATGGTAAACCATCACTTTATTTCCATCACTGAGAGGTTAAAAGCTAAAGAAGTCTTTGTTAGAGTAAAATCTATCCAATGTACAATATATTATTCTTCCACCCTTTTGGGCATTACACCAAGTGAACTAGACTACATTTCTTTCACTTTTTAGACCTTGAAGGGGGTCAACCAGGTTAAGCTTGGTCTTCATTCTTTAGCTAGTAATGCTTTTCACTTCCTCTCTAGTCCAAATTGAGACCTCAATTTTTTTCATCCCCTTCCTTCACCATGTTGAAGTCACCCCCTGCTATCCAAGGCACATCCAAAAGGTCACTTAGCCACTTCCACAGCTCAGTTCTACTTAGGTAGTCATTTGGGGCATATATCGAGCAAACACCAAATTTGGTCTCACCTTTTTCAAAAGTTTCCCTAACAACCCTATTGCATCGGGAGACCCAAAATTTGGTTAATAATTTTTTCCATTTATTGTCCATGAGGATGGTAGTGCCTCCTCTACCCCTCTCATGTTGAGTGGTGATATGGGAAGAGTCTCCCCAGATGAATTTCATGTTGGTCTCTAGGGAGAACCCCACCACTTTAACTTCTTAAAGAAGGAAAAAGTCCTTATTTCTTTCCAAGTTTAAATATCTTCTTACAATATACTTCCTATCAAGGGACTCAAGTCCGCTAACATTCCATGACATGCAGTTAAGCTTCATCATTAGTTTCTTCAGTGGTAGCCTCTTTAGCATTCCTAAATGGCTCAAAATATTTAGGTGCCTTATCTTCACCCTCCATCCCTTTGGTTGAGGGGATGGTGAGGACAATACTTGTCTTCTTTCTCTTGCCTTTTAGGATACCAATGCTTCTTTTATTGAGGGTGATGGATTTGTTCTTTTTCCTGCCTCTTTTCTTGGGTTCCTTGAGGGGGACTACACCACCCTCATGCTTTTTCTCATCAATATTACCCTGAGATTCATCCTTGTCACCTTTATCTTTTCCAAAGTTGTCAAGGTGAGCACTAGATTTGAGGGGGTTGGCTTGTGCACTTTCACCCTTAGTTTTAGGGGTATTCTTACTACCAGAGGCTCTAAGAGGCCCTACAGGGTCAATTGGTGTGTTAGACACTTTTTCAAGCCATTTTTCACTCTTAACCTTGCCCACAACCCACTTGCTAATCATTTACGTGAGTGAGTACAAAATTTATTTCAAGGGTTGTGACCTATTGTCACCACCTTTGGGGTGAGCCAAAGATTCCTCTAATTGGGCTTCGATATCCCCTCTCTTGGAAGTTGTTTTAATTATATTTGAGTCTTCCTTAATTCCAGTTTTCATAATGTCCGGGTTAGATTTAGGGTGATATTTTAAACCAAGCTTGGGGGATTGCTTATCCCCCACTCCCTCCTCAATGTGATCTAATGTTGAGATGGTGAGATTCTCCATTATATTAATCCTGACTCATGGGATGCTTTTAGTTCCATATTTTTCCTAATCCAAGGCATCAAAGTGGCAGGAGTTATCATCCCCCGTTCCACCAAATTCAGAGTGAGTACTCAGGGGAGATAATCAGGTCACCCTTCCCAATTTTCCTTGAGAATTTATTCCCCATTACAACATATTCAATTTCCATGGAATCCTTATTATCACTTTTTATTAATACAACATTTTTCCTTATTTTATCTAATGCAAGTTATTGAGCATTCTTATTCCCAGGAGACGGGGTTGGCCCATGGGAAGAAGGAGAGGGATTAGGAGCATAGGGAGAAGTAGAAGGGAATTGGCCACCAGACAAAGGCGGCGAGGGAGAGTGGGTGATGGAGGTTGAGATGCTAAGGCCGCACAGTCTAGGGGGAGGTGATGGAGGTGACATCGAATTCTTGAAATAGTGAGGGGGAGTAGGCACTACAACAAATCCTTGTGATTAGCTCCCTTTTTTGCTCTATTTTTTGCTTCCACCCACTATTTTAGTGTATTTTTCTCCAATTTTTTAAAAATTTCAACGCTAAATTAGGCGTATTAGTGCCTAAATTAGTGCCTAGATTAGCACCTAAATTAGCACCTAATTTAACGCATAATTGAGTGCCTAATTTTTATGATCTAGCAAGGATTAAGGGTTAATGGATTAGGGGTTTTA
The DNA here is from genome assembly GCA_007258455.2 of Sequoia sempervirens. Classification (NCBI taxonomy): domain Eukaryota; kingdom Viridiplantae; phylum Streptophyta; class Pinopsida; order Cupressales; family Cupressaceae; genus Sequoia; species Sequoia sempervirens. The sequence goes on along the minus strand of VDFB02000002.1, from coordinate 80,233,165 downwards.
GAACAAAAAATCCTTCTCCAATATCACTGGCCTTCAATTGCATGCCTACATTTCACTTGCATCAAAATATCCTTCAACCCTCAACCCTCAACCATAATCCCTCAACCCTCAACCTTAAACCCTAAAACATCAACCCCTATACCCTCTACCCTATACATTGGACCCTCAACCCTAATCCTTCAACCATATACCCTCAAACCTATATCCTAACTACTCTACCCTCAACCCTTAACCATCAACCCTAAACCCTTAAACCCTAAACCCTAAACCCTAGTTAAACCTTCTCCCCTCTACCCTCAACCCTAATCCCTCAACCCTATACCCTCAACCCAATACCCTAAACCATCAACCCTATAGGTTCTCAACTCTATACCCTCAATTCTCAACCCTCTATTCCTATACATTAGATCCTCAACCCTCATATATCTTTTTCCCTCCCTCCTCTTCTCTCCTTCTCTCTATCTCACTTCTCCTTCCATATCTCTCGCTCCATCCATCCCTCCCTCTCTACCCTAAACCCTCAACCCTAAACCCTCAACCCTTAAACACTCAACCCTAAACCCTAAACTCTAAACCATCAACCCTCAACCCTCGACCCTTAAACTATAAACCATCAACCCTTAAACCCTTAAACACTCAACCCTAAACCATCAACCATCATCCCTTAAATCCTAAACCCTTAAACCAACATCTACCCTCTACCCTCAACCCTCAACACTTAAACCCTTAAACCCAAGTAAACTCTCTACCCTAATCCCTCAACCCTCAACCCTTAATCCCTCAATGCCCTAGTTAAACCCTCAACCCTCAATCCCCAACCCTAACCTACTATAGCCTATACCCTATACATTAGACCCTCAACCCTATACCCTAAATCCTCTACCCTTAACCTTAAACCCTAAACCCTTAAACCCTCTACCCTAGTCTACCCTCTACCCTATACATTAAACCCTCAACCCTCAACCCTTAATCTGTCAACCCTCAACCCTTAAACCCTAAACCCTAAACCTACATACCCTCTACCCTATAAATTGGAACCTCAACCTAATCCTTCAACCATATACCCTCAAACTTATACCCTAATCCTTCAACCTAATATTTTCATTGTATTTAACATGAAATAGAATAATTTGTGTGACAAGATCCATACAGTCACCAACATTCCCTTTGTATATACCCATTTATTCCTCCAGATAATCATAAATAAAGAAAATTTTGCCTTTACTGCAGTACCACAACATCAAAATAAAGGTAGCGCAGGATGGCAACTTCTAAGTTAAGAAATAAGCCTTTATCGCCATACCACCAAGAGATTATATAGCTTGTGTGGTAAAGTGGTACTCACTACCACCCCGTAAGGAGAATTATAAGGCAATGTGGTAATGCGGTACCTACCACCATCCCACATAAGGTGATTCAAAGGAGTGTGGTAAGGCAATAAACAACAGGAAGATAAAGCATACATCGCTATACCATCAAGAGGGTGAGCAACATATGTGGTAGAGCGGTATACACCGGAATGCTGCAACAAGAAGTCTTGAGCAAGGTGGTAGAGCGATAAGCATTGGAAGAAAACTAGACACCGCAGTACCACGTGAGGTGGATAATATGGCTGCGGTAGAGCGGTATACATCGCAACCCTGTAGTAAGACATCTTAAGAAAGGCAGTAGTGTGGTAGACCACAAAAGGGAAGGGAAAAACACTGCCATACCGTAGTGGGTATAATAAGAGATGGTGGTAGTATCGTAATCATTACAAATTGTGTCATCCACCCCGACACACGAATCCAACAGTGTAAAAATTAAATGCAGGGATTTGAGCTTGCTATGAAATTATTTTACAAAGAGTTGGCATTAAAACTGATATGACTGAATACCGCGCCATCCAAAGACAAGTGAGTTTTCCCAATATCGCACTCAATTGCAGTGCACTAGCATGGAAGGAGCTAAGGATATGAGAAGAAGAAGTCTTTTAAGCGTCAAATGCTCAGGTAAGTGCATGAAACTCTCTGAAAGAGCTCTGTTAATATAAAAAAATCTTTCAAGGTTTTGTCATCTGAAGCCATAGTAAAGAAAATTGAAACATGCCTCCTAAAAGAAAATAATCAAAAGTAAAAGAAAGTCAGCCTAAAATTAAAGATGAAGTAAAGAAGAGACCACTCCATCAGTCCATATTAGATATACTTCTAGGGTCTACTAAAGAGGGTAATAAGAAGTTTCTCGTGAACACCACACAAAGTTGTAGGGATGCCCTCAATCCCAAATCTGGATGGGACCTATTTTGATATTTTTACAATCAGAGAAATGAGAAGATTCCAATGTCAAAACCTTGGATGTTGGATTTAGAAAGGGTGATTGTCCCAAATTTGTGTTGATGTAGAATTTATCAAACTGTTATCCAAACACTATCACTCAGCTACCAAAACAGTAAGGTTTCTAAATGGCATAGTATTGATAGAAGTAACCAGAATAGCCATCATTGAGTGTTTTGACTTAAACAAGCAGGCTCTGACCAAGATAAACCTATAGAAAAGTGAGGAGGATTATGCTAGGTTAAGAAATACTCATAGAAGTGATGAGATACCCCTATATATGAAAAGAGGCACTAGTAATGGAACAACCCCCATCTCTACTAGCACTACTGAACCATTTACTATGATAGATTTTAAGTATTACTTTGTGAATACATATTTTTCTCTTTTCCAAGTGTTGGTGATGGATGCTCAAGATAAAATTCCAATAGGTTTAATGATGATGGTCATGAGAATTCAAAACCCTAAAACTAATATTGAATATGACTTTGATTCATACCTTGAGAAGGCGATAGATGATGAATTCTCCCAAGTTATAGAGGATAGAGCACCAATTACATTTAAACACTATTCCCTACTATGTCATCTGATATTGTACCAGAATAGGGACAATTAGACTAAAATAATGGACTTGGCTAGAGTAGATGAGCAAGGGAATCCCACACCTGTCCAGAAATGGTGCTATATTTGGGACAATTGGTGCATGAATTCAAGCTTTGTTGTATTCTATGACGACTTTATACATAGAATCCTTGGAGTTCTTGGGTATGCAATACCAAGATTGTCAACCAAAATGTTGCAACTATTTAGGCCTTTGGATTTAAGACTAGAGCAGGGTCATACACACAATTTTGGAGATTGTTTCTTCCTCCTGGAAGTTACAATAATAAGAGTTTATGGATGCCTTGTTGGTCCGTACATACTGCCAAAATTTGTGCCCCTCAGATTAGCATTTCTTGAATTTATGTGGCAAATGATGTGGATGGAGAAACATGTAATGCACAAGCAGAAGAAAGGCACTTTCCTACCAAACCAAACCAAGTGTGAAGATCGGACCATAGGCTCAGACACGCTAGAGGAGTTACATTATTATTTGAAGACAAGATATGCATTGAATTCTAGAAAAGAAAGAGCCTTTGACCCTGAAAATCATATGAACAGCATAACGCACAATCTTCTTCCCAAAATGACAATGGCACACCAAGTAGATTATGAAGAAGATGTCATAAGGAACTACATTACTTATAATGATGTATTTAGTAGATGGAAAAAATGGGAATATATGAAGAAGATTGAAGAAAAAGGACCCCATCAAGAGGATAGATTTGATAATGGGTAAATTTGAAGAGTTGTACAGTAAGAAGGAAGCATATCTCCAAGAATATGATAGGGGTGCAACTACAGAGCATACCCCAAGTGAAACCTCTGAACCTCCCATGGAGCAATTACCTCCCAAAGATAGAAGATAGAAAGCATTGAACACTTAGTACCTTATGAGGAGAGTGAAGAGGTGGGCGATACTAAGGAAGTGGCTACAGTACTGTAGTCATTGAAAGGTGATATTGAGGTTGATCAGCCCATCCATGAGACCAGTTCCCATAAACATGAGGAAAGGATGGGTGATGTAGAAAAAAAAAGTAAAGAGGTACATGAAGATGAAAGGGAAATTACAGCCAGGAGATTCATAGAAGATGATGAATTCATTAAGACTCCTGAGTTTAGGGAATTCTGGATGAAGATGAAGATAAAAGAATTTGAATAGAGGATAGAATCAGCTGAAGTAGGAATTGAAGAATCAAAGAAAAATCAAATGGTAGCACAGACTTTCCAGGAATTAAGAGTTGACAACATTGACATTAGCCTCGAGAAGGCTAGAGAAATGGTCTTGAAGAGCAATATGCTCATTTTCCCTGGCTTGGAATTAAAGAAAATGTTTCTGCTTGATCAAGTGCGGGCTCAAGAAGATCCAATGCTAGTTGCATAATTTGACTCTGATGAAGGAGTGAGTGGAATTGTGTATAACCCAAAGATTGAAACCTTGGTCATATGGATCAAACAGAAAAATACACAGAAGCCAAAATTATTTGATGTAATTCAAGGGATGAAAGGAGCAACGATGGTAAGGACAATACAAGATACCACCCCTTTGGAGGCAGCCACAATGACCATGCATTCGACCATGTTCACTCGAGCAACTATTAAGGGATTAGAAGACATATTGAAGGAGTATGAAAAGGAAAAAAGGTTCCTAAATGATGAAGTTAGTAAAATATTCATGGAGAATTTCAAATTGAAAGAACAATTAAGAGGAGCAGGACCCTCACAGAGCAAGGAGATGTGCTATACAGGCCTCCTATTGCTCCAATGGATATTGTGAAGAACATTTATGTAGAACAGGTAAAAAATCCAAAGAAGGAAGTGGATGATGTAAAGAATTCCAACAATCAAACCCAAGATGAAGTGAAAAGGTGAATTTGTGAAGTTATGGAAAATATTCTTGAGCACATGATAAAATTAGTTATGGATAAACTAGAGAATGTGCATGATAGTTATAAAACACTTCAGCAGGCAATGGATCAAATAAAGACACATATGCTTGTATTAGATCCTTTATTCAAAAGGTGGTAGCCTATTTACCACACTTTGGCTAAGTTATGCAAAGTTCTACAAAGAAGCCCTGATGATGATTATTGATGAATTTCAATATATAAAAGGGGAAGATAAAAATATTGCAACACGAATGAATTTATTCCATACCTTGAAACAGTGGTATATACCTAAAATCGTGAGAGATGGTGATCAGTTGAAGGACTTGGATAAGTGGAAGAAATAATTTCGTCAGGTTATTCATAAGTGTGTAACTCATATACAAGAGGATGATGATACCAGTCTTCACAGGCTAAATCAGATCATGGATGGGTTGATTGTTCTTGATGTGGGATACCTAAAGTTTGTTAGTGATACAAAGGCATTACTAGATAGTCGATGGAAAACTAGTCTTACAAACATGCCAAAGATCTAGGAATATAAGTGGCCATCAGATTTTATGGTGTATTAGTGGGAGGAAACACGTTTGGTTTCAGAAGAATAGGACACTGAGGCGAGAGCATTTGGACGTTCATCATGGAGAGGAATACTTTTCTAGATCAATGATCACGGGTCTTCTATGTTGAATAATGGAACCATATGTCAAAATTTCTTAAGTCTTGTTATTTCCTTAATTATGCTAATTAAATAGTTGTTAGTAAAAGAAGTAGTTATGAAAGGTCATATGTTTTTGTAAAAGGTCTATAGCTTGTTGCTTCCTATATAAATAGGAAACCAAGGCCTAGTTTTAAATCATCATCATCATATATCATTTCCATTGCCACCAGTAGAAGTAGATAGGTTTCATATTCCACTCATACACCTTCACATTTTGAAGAATTCTATTATTAATGTATATCAATTGAAGCAATATAATGGAGAACACCTTATTATCATAGATTCTGAATGACTGTGTTATCATTCTGTATTTTTCTTATGTTTTCCATAATTATTTATTCTTATATTTGAATGAATATCAATTATTGAGCCTCAATACTATGCTTATGTGAATGAATATGATGATACAATAAAGCATTTACTGTGGATGTTTTCAGTTACCTGTTCAAAATTATGTTCAACATAAAAATGGAAACTATTTAAAAATAATAAAGTTAACAAAGTTGCTTATTTAAATAATTGTGAGTTACGTGCATTAATATTTTATTAACTTTTGTGTCTTCACAAAAATATGTTGATACAAAATGAATGGAAGAAGCATCCAAGTAATCCTAATTTTTTCTGCCAACAATTCATACCAAAGATTGACCAATTTAAGGATATTGCAATAGGTAATTTCTATCGACACAAATAATATTACTGAAGAATTTCAAATTTTATGCCATAAGAATCATCCTTTTTTAAACATGGATTACAAATAATTCTGAAAATTTATAAGTCTTGGTCATTAACATTATTGTCTGCTACAATTTCATCCAATGTATCATTGTCAATGTTCATATGTTCTTTCAAGTACTTATTATGTTTGAATGAATATCAGTTATTGAGCCTCAATACTATGCTTATGTGAATGAATATGCTAATATAGTAAAGTATTTACTATGGATGTTTTTAGTTACATGTTCAAAATTATATTCAACATAAAAATGGAAACTATTTAAAAATAATAAAGTTAAAAAAGATGCTTATTTAAATAATTGTGAGTTACATGCATTAATATTTTATTAACTTTTGTGTCTTCACGAACATATGTTGATACAAAATGAATGGAAGAAGCATCCAAGTAATCCTGATTTTTTCTGCCAACAATTCATACCAAAGATTGAACAATTTAAGGATACTGCAATAGGTAATTTGTATCGACACAAATAATATTACTGAAGCATTTCAAAGTTTAGGCCATAAGAGTCATCCTTTTTTAAACAAGGATTGCAAATAATTATGACAATTTAGAAGTCTTGGTCATTAACATTATTGTCTGCTACAATGTCATCCAATGTATCATTGTCAATGTTCATATGTTCTTTCAAGTATTTAATATTATCATCATCCTCATCTTGACCTACGTCATCTTCATCATTATTGAAATTTGATTGTAGACCATCTATATTGTTACCAGATGTATTTGGATCATCATTTTCTATACCATCCATATTGTTGTCTTCCATAATATCATCTAACTCTAGATTGTTGTCTTCTTGTGCCTAAACATAACCATCTTCAACATCATCATGGATGTCAATTTCTTCGATGTTCTCTAATCCCTCTCTCTCATTTTGTTGGCCATCATTGTTTTGCTTAGTATCCAGTAATGCATTGTCAAATACATGCCTTAATCTTGGATCATAATGTATGAAAAATAGCCATTTTAGGTCCAAAATATCTTCATAGAAAAATACGTGCACATGAACAACATACATATATTAGATGCGTGTTATAATAATTTTATTCATTAATAAACATACATATATATATTCACAATAAAATATGAATTAATAGATTAATGATCACTGCTTCTTGTTTGAGTTAAATAAATACCTGCTCACAATGAATTGGTAGAACATAAGGCTCCTTATCCTCCAGTAGGAACCATGAGGAATCTATAGAAAACAATCCACTATGTGTATCATGTCTTTGTGTCCTCTCAAATGCTTCATACCATCTACACTTAAAAATACAACATTTAAAAGAGTGGTAATCCAACTCAATAATTTCTTGTATTTTCCCAACATATTGTAGATTCCCTTCAATTATATTCTTATCTTTTGAGCTTGATCGACTAGATTGCTTGAAGTCAACCATGATGCCACAATCAAATGATCGTCTCTTTACATCTACACTTTCTACACTATAATGTCAACCATATGCCCACATTGTTGGATATTTCCTCGCCTGTGAAAGACCATTTATTTCAGTGAAAACAAATATAGTGACGAATATTAAAATAGTTAATAGTGTCAAAACTGTAAGGAAACAACATTTTGTAAAATTCCAACTGTACCTTTCTTTCACATCCTCTAGACATGTTGATTTCATCTTCTGTTATGTTTGAATCTATACCTGCATCTTCTATTTGATTTTGAATTTTTTCAGTAACCCATTCTAGTGTGCAATATTTTCCCCATTTCCCAAGTAGATTAGTGGGAAGTGGAGTATTCCTTGGGTTCTATCTCTTAAACTGTCTCCTTGTTTCTAACACTTGTCTCTTTTTATCATACAGATCAATCCATTTGTTCATAAATTCCATGTGGTACAGAATGAACTTGTTGAATATAGCACTTTCGTCTACACCTATTACATGTCAACATGTTTATTTCAAACTCCAAATTTCATGCTATTAATTTAAAAAATAAATTACAAAGTAAATTAATGATTGCAAGAAAAACAACCACACTAATCATGAATTTACTTACTAATTTCTACTTGAACACCATTAGATTGTGGTTTTTCTCCATCAATAATATTTGATGCTCATTCTTCATCCAAGAAGCGTGTCCCATCTTCAAAATCCTTACCAATGAATTCACACAGGAATAAAAATGCTTCATTCAATACATACCCTTCATCCATGCAGCCCTCTAGATGTGCCTTTTGTCAGACATATCTTTTTAGAGTTTTTATATACCTCTCAAAGAAAAACATCCACCTCATTGATACGACACCCGCCAATTCAATGTCATCGACTAGGTGTATAAGTAAATGGACTTGTAGGTCCATGAAACTTGTAGGGAGCTCCTTCCCAAATACACATACAATTTCTGCAATTTCCTTCTTCCATTTTGGCACTTCACATTCGTGGATATCCTTGGAGGTTACCCACCTAATATAAGAATAGTAAATTAGTATGAACCTTTAGTAAAAAATTAAAATGCAATATAATATCTCTATGTCTCTCACACATGAAAATTTCATATAACCACATACCTTGTAAATGTTGACAATTGACTTATGGTATTCCTTAAGTCAACTATAAGACATGAATCCCCCCTAATTTCCAATGGCATGATATGCTATCAAACACATTTATGAAAAGGTCATTAGTAATTTTTTCTCACACAACAAAATATCAAAATATATTTAGTACTTAATCAATGTTACCAATAAATGTTAAATGATGATATATAATACCTTCATAAAATTATGAAAATCATGTGTTTTAAATCCTATGACCATCAACTGTAAAAGCTTTAGCCAATGATGAACCATAGCCGGTAGGTGTCCTTATTGAACATATGACATTTTTTAGTTGGTCTAGCTCTTTTTTTTCAAAATCCATGGAGCTTTTTCATATGTTTCATTTTCCCTATTGGGCCACAAATTTTTTCTATCAAATTTGGTATGCAAAAGAGCAATATCTCTCCTCGAAGACAAGGCGTCCTTCTCTTTTCCTGATATATGTCAAAATATAGAATCTGGGACATTTTTGAAGATGTTCATAGGATCTAATAGGTGAGATATTAATATATCCTTCTAATAAGGGAGCTCATAAAATATGGATTTCCTTTTCATTCTTTCTGGCATATTAACTACAACTTGTTATGGTTCTTCAATTGAATCAACCTAATCAAAAAAATCCTCCCAAGCTTTCAATTTAGCATCTTCATACTTCTTAAGCCAATCACCTGGACCCATAGTCATGGGAGGGCCCCTATTTTCAACTTTTCCATCAAATTGATTCTTCAAGAAATTTCTAAACTTATGATCTAGTGGTAGAAAAACCCTATTGTTTGCATAAATAAATTTATGTAGATCTTTAGAATACCACCCTTGAAATTGTTCTGCACATCTTGGACATGCAAATATCCCCTTTGTTTTAATCCATGCAATTCAATAAGTAATGTTAATAAGATCAAAAAAATAGTATAAAACTAAGTATGAAAGTTGGGATGAAAATAAATTATGAAAATAAATACGTAAATATTTTATCTTACTAGAACAAACACCAAGTCCTGAGAAATCATGAATAGTCCAACATAGCACACCATACAACATGAAGGACCTATTTGATGGAGGACGTGATATTCCATACATTCTTATGCCTTTCCATAGCAGTTGCATCTCACCAATAAAAGGCGCAAGATAAACATCCATGTTTTTAACTTGATTGTTTCCTAGAACAATGAGAGTTAGCATAAGGTTCTCCTTTCTAACACTCATCCATGGGGGAATATTGTATACTATCAATCTGACTAGCCAAACACTATAATTTGAGCTCAGTAAAGAGAATGGGCACACTCCATCAATTGCAAGACCAAACCTGATACTACAAGGTTCATCTTTGAATTTTCTTGGCCATTTTTCCTCTATCTATTTCATTGCTTCGGATTCGGTTGAAATTCGCATGAATCCATCTTTACTCATGTTCTTTTCATGCCAATCCATCAATTTTGCAAGTGACTTGCAACAAAACATTTGTTGAAGTCTAGGTATAATTGGCATGTGACGTAAAACCTTCTTTGGAACTATAGGACCTTGTACATCTATACGAGATCTCGTCTCTTTGCATACAGGGTATTCTACCTTGTTTTGATATTCATCTCTATATAAAATGCAATCATTTTTACATGGATGAATTTGCTTATATTCAATCCCCAACTCAACCAACAATATACGTGCCTCTTTGCAAGTTGATGGCAACACATTCTCTTCAGGGAATATTTTAGTTTTAGTGCCTTGTAAGATTGCCAGAGATTAAATCAATTGAATGTTTGACTTATGATGAACATGTTTGATATGTCAATATATACTAGGACTTTTTATATACAATATATGGTTTTAAAATCCCCTTAAAGAAATATAAACGAAGTTGATGAATGTTTACGAATTATGTACACCAATTGACAATGCAAAGTAAGAAATAGATTTCAACTCACTTCAGTAGGGTAGTGAATCCTTTGTCTGACAAAGCAAATAGTGACTTGATTTCTAATAATATTAATGTGCATGCCAGTTTTGAGGTTCTACTTGTACCCAATTTGAATGTGAGTTTCTTCGCTGCTTGCTTGATGGAGTCTTTCAGGTTGTTATCATCAACATTACGTTGGTGGTAATTACCCCTGCTATCATTGTTACTGTCGACCATATGATCATTATTGTCATCATTGTTTCCATCCCCAAAGAAACCTGAAAGCATTTCATTCAATCCTTCTTCATGCACTACATTTTCACTATCATGATCATCATCATTAAGGCTAGGTGGCATGTCATCAGTGTATGAGGATCTCATCAACTCTTCAAATTTCTCAGCTGGTAGTATTCTCTTCAATGTTGCTCTTTTCACTCTAGTATTGTTTAAAGTATGGTTTGGATCATCCCATCCAAATCTTAATAACCTAGTTGGATCTTGGGTATTAGTATGTGTTTCATCAAAATCTTCTACCTATCAACAAGCGCAAGCATTATTTAATGTTTGGCAACAATTGGATAAATCATAAATGTATCAATTTCAAAGAAATATAATCAAATATGGCTTAAAAAATATAAATATAAATTGTATGAACATATATACATCAATTGAATAATGGAACATTATTTTATAGACTACCTTTTTTATACAATAATTTAAAGAAAACAAAATTTTGACAACATAGTTTATAAAACATCAGTCCACACTCATTTATTATTCTTTGGTTTTCTTCCCTTAAGAACGTCCTTAGGGATACCTTGTTCTTCCCTTTTCTTTCGCGAAGGAGTGTGTTTTAAGAAGGGGTAATCAATGAATAATTCATCCCCAATGGTAAGGTCCATAATAGCCTTAGACATTATCAATTTATCAACCTCTCTTTCCATATCTCCATCTTTATCATTCATAAACAAATTGACAATTCGGTCTTACTGTAGAGTCCCTTCCCTTACTACTATTTATAAATCCTGTAATATTTTTGTGTGTGTATGCACATCCATCTATATACATAAGATGACCTCTATTCATTTCTTTTCCACTTTCCAATTGGAGACGATGTGTATACATATTTGAATTTAGACCATGTGCTGACATGCTAGGCTTATATTTTGCTAGCCTTCTCCATTCACCATTGTAATATGATGGACCATAATATGGCATTAATCTCCTAGTGATTTGTTCTAAACTGTTTCTATGTTTAGATCCTACATGTACATTTTGGACAGTAAAGAGGCATAGATTCGCTCCATGAATATTGGAGGGTTGTACCATGTAGTTGTTTCCCCAAAATTGAAACACCTCATACACTCTAGGTAGTTTTTGATCACTAGGCCAAGCGCAATATAGTTGACGATCAAATGTATCTTTGTAAATTGATCTCAAACTCAGGGGAAAGTCATCATATCCATCACATTCATTCTCATAGGGTATGTAGTCCACCTTCCCCTTGTCTTTAAGAAAATTATGCATCTTTAAACTGGTTCTTGTTTTGTTACTTGTTTTCATCAATTCCTCATCTTTCAAGCTGGTATATTGGCACATATTTTTGTTAGATGAATCATCTGATAAATGATCATTGCCCTCTAGGCTGGAATTCGGTGATCCAAGAAACTTTAAACCAAGAAATTTATCCTGGAAGTACCCATTAAGAAAAAAATTAGTTATTTAAATAATATAAAACAATGTTTAAACGAAGTATACATGTTATTTATATCAAATTGGAAAATTCCTTACCATAATTCCTATTGGATTTGACTCGATTATAGGAGGCATAATACCGACTGGAAGCTCATCATATATGTAATGTCTTTGTACAATCACTCATTTCAATTTTTTCTTTCCACGACATACAGAACACCCACAAACAATAATTTTCTCAAATTATTCATCCCATGTACTGTAGTCTTGACCAACCTCTTTTTTAGTGTAATCATTTATTGTGTCTACAGGATCCATTGTTATATCCTCTTACACCCATTGTCCTCTATGTGATTTAACAGCTTTAGGTCCACGTCCACGTGCATATCTTCTTCTTTTGCTAGTTGAATGCTCAGGCTTTGTATTTGCTCCAATCTCCATCTAAAATAATCAGCAACATGCATTAATTTATGTCAAGATTGGATAATACATTGTAAATTTCAATAATACTGTGAAAAAAGATGGATGTATCACAAAATGCCATCAGATCATTTTTTCCTAAGTTAAGTCCAAATTTGAGTACCTGATGTCCTGCTTCATCCATTGTGTCCTCATTTGATATGACACGATCCATTGCCATGGCCTCATCTGGCCCCTATAATACACAACATAGTAAATAATGTTTAGTACACCAATTATATCATTTCAACGAATATGCTATCAAACACAAAACCTCACTTTAGTCATATATTTGACATATTGATATCATGTTTTGGCCATCTTAATTTTCAAACTTTTCCCTTGATCATAGAATCACCATTCTTGTGCATTTTCAACTAATAAGTTTGACCTTAGAGGCCTCATGGATAAAAAAATGACTTTATCTCCTCTATGTTGTAGCATTTGTGAATTCATACACCTTCCTCCTTTGGTTGAGGTTTCTTTCTCTTCTTACCTCTATTGTATCTGCAAATTATGTTGTCATATCTATTTCCACCCACTTTCCTCTCTACGATTTAGTATTTCTACGCCATCCACGTCCTCTCTCCATGGCCTCCTCTAGATCCTGTAATACACAACAATGACAATAGTCACATAACAATTGTGCACCGAGAGAATATTGTTGAAATTATCTTGTTAACACGCTCGCTTTTCATTAAGATGCACTATGAAAAACAAAATAGGACATTGCAACATTTTACTCTTCACAAAAAGTTTACACACAAAATCTTAACATCTAGAGCTCAAATCTTATGATTACAAGATGACTACAAATTCACATCAAAAAGAAATTTATTTACAAGTTGAATACAAATAAAACCTATTACTAATAATTTTAGCTAAACATCCCTTCCATGGTCCCTTGTTATCATAGATGAAAGAAAACCTATTACTAATAATTTTAGCTAGTTCTCTACCTTACACTTCTTCCACAAATTCATTAAAACTGTAGACATTTTCTCTTTGAAAACTAGAGATTGGATTCCTTATTCTTGATTGAAACCTACTTTAGGATGGAATGATGAGATCTAAAAAATTGTAAAAACATGTCAAAATATGTAATATATGCATGGATAAAGGAAATAGACAAATATATATATGATAATACATGATGAATGATCTATCAATAATACATTAAATAAGGGTGGGTTAATGGGATCAAAGAGATTACACAAAAAAATCCAAAAACCTAATCAAGATAATAGTAATGAAACATAGATAAGGGGTGCATCCAAGCCCTAATAAAGTATAAAATGAATCATATCTACTTAAAAATGTTAGGTTTATAACCTTATTGTAGAAGGATAAACTCTAAGGATGAAAACTAAGTGTGTTTAAGAATGTTTGGTTCATGCATTTATGTAAGGAAAAATAGCAAGCCTCACATAAATATCCCAAGTAAATTAATTAAATCAAAATGAATGAATAATATAACCTGCCCAGGATAAAGAGTTGAGAGTAATAACACCACTAAAATAAATGCTCAAAATTAAATATGTGAGATGGGGTTTATTAGTTTCTAGCCTAGAATAGTGACAACTAACACCTCTAGACCAATAAACTACATCAACAAGAGAATACAAAATAATGGAGAAGATTAGAAATGAAAAATATAAAACAAACTACTCCCCATTATTGGTTGAATCACTTCCCTTTCTCTCCTTCTTATGCAACTTTTCCATCAAATTTTGAAGTAGACTTGTGCAAAACCTGCAAATAGTAAGCAAGAAAGTTGGAGAAAATTAGTTGTTAAGGTGAAAATGTAGGAGGAAGGTTTCTTTTATAGACAACCTTTTGAATGGATGGATGGGATTAATCCTCTAGAAGGATTCCAAGATCAATGGTGGAGGATGCATGAGAGGGAGGTTACAAAATGGATGGTTGAGATTGAGTGTCAGAAAAGATGCCAAGATCAATGGTCCAGAATTGATGCACCAGAAATATGCTATTCTTGGAGGAATAATGACAAGTATGACGCTTGACGGCTATGACAACAATGAAGGCTATGACAAGGGTTAATGACAGGGCATCTTTGACCAAGTGGTGCATAAATAATTTATTTTAAATAATTTATTTGAAAATGGAGGAAAATGGAGGAAAGGCACAAGTGGCAAATAGATAATTTATTCAAATTATTTATTTGGAGAAAATGAAAAAGGGGCATTTAATTAAATCAATCAATTTAATTAAATGGGGAGATGGAAATTAGACATGGATAATTGATTTGAATTATTTATTCAAAAGAGAAGAATGACACATAATTAAAAAAAATTGACAATTATTTAATTTTAGAAGAATAAAAGGTCAAATAATAATTAGGGGTATTAGTGACGTAATTAAATAATTTTAATTGATCAAGATAGAATAAAGATTAGAAAGTGAATTAATTAAATAATTAAAAATTATTTAATTAATAGAGGAATATGATCAATTATAATTAAATAATTAAAATTATTTAATTATTAGAGGATGACGACCAAGGAAAAAATGTTGCTCACAGACTTAGGACATTTTTCAGTGTCTGCATTTTTCCCCTCTTTGACGTAATGCAGTTCATTGCGTTGTGTCAAAGAAATTTAATTCTAAAATATGCCCCAGTGAAAGCATGATGAGGAAAGATGACCAGGAGGGTTGTGGTATGCCCCCTCGAGAGGATAGGCAGGTTCAAAGAACATGAATGTGCTCTCAAAATGGATGATAAGACTAGAGGATGAAGGATAGAAGAAATGTTAGCATGGAAGGGGATGGATGTTAACGTGAAAGAGAAAGGAGGATGAAGATGGAAATCTAGACAGTAAATGATAACGAAACCAACTTTTATGCTTACATTTTTATATTTATCATTATTGGGCATCAAAATGTCGCAAATGGACCACAAACACCATGGTATGACATAGACCAAGGTGTACAAGGTGACGATTTGGGAGAAACAAGCAGTCAAAAAGACAAGGAATGCCCCAGCTCATACTAAGGACCCAATTGTCCCAGTCTTTTTGCCAAGACAAACCATAGGTAGCAAATAAAGAAAAGAGGCCATGATCCATCATCATCCCTCTAAATCTATTGATAGGAAATCCTTGAAACTAGTAACATGACCCAAAATCAATCAAGATAATAAGACAATTCCAATCCAACAAAGTGTTTGCCATGATAATGCTTGCCAATGATAATGATGAGATTGTTTGTTTGACCAAGATGACCGAAGATTGATTGATAAGTTGACCAAGATTGATTGATAATTGAAAAAGGTTGACAAATTGATTTGATCGATAGGTTGACGAAGATTGATTGATAATTGAAAAAGGTTGACAAATTGATCTGATCGATAGGTTGACGAAGATTGATTGTTAAGTTGACAAATTGATTTGATCAATAGGTTATACCTAGTTTTAGGAAGGACACATCTTGAATAAGGAAAAATTGATTGACAAGATGGTTTGATTGTTTGAAAAAGATTGATTGAGATGATTAAGCGATGTGACAATACCCACCTACAAGAAGGAAACATCTTATTTTTAGGGCAAGGGACACATTTGACCAATTGATAAATGTTGACAAGGCACCTAACTGCAAGAAAGACACATCTTGCTTAAGGTGAATGATCAAATTGACAAAGTCTAATCTCAGGAAGGAAACATCCTGATAAAAGAAAAAAGATAAGACCGAATGAGACAAATGACGAAATGCCCCATTCAGATTGAATGAAGAGATCGATTGATTAATGATAGGATGATCGATTGATGAAAGATTTGTTGGTTATGTGTGTTTGTTGATTCGCAATTTTGTTTTAAAGGATGATTATTTTCGGACCAAGGACATGACCAGACCCAACAAACCCTAAGGGACTTGACCTAGGGGGCCTTGGGGGCTCATCGAAAAATGGCCTTTCCTACATAGGAATGCGCAGAGACCTTGTAGTTCGACATGACTTGACTTTGTCGTATTCGACAAAAAACTGAGTCATGATTTTATTTGGACCACCTAAAAGGACTGACCTAATGCCTTGGGAGATCATTTAAGATGATCCTTGCCTACATAGAAAATGTGTAGAGGCAACGTAGTTCGACCACTCTAACTCAGACTCAGACTCTATTTTTGGGATTTTGATGTTTTCTTATTTTTTTGGGATTTTTATGTTTTTTTATTTTTTTGGGATGTTGATGTTTTCTATTTTTTTTGGATTTTGATGTTTTCTAATTTTTTGGGGATTTTGATGTTTTCTATTTTTTTTGGATTTTGATGTTTTCTGATTTTTTTGGATTTTGATGTTTTCTGATGCTTATTTTATTTTTGATAAAGACATAGATCAAGGAATTTCCCCTAATCAGGTGCAAGACCAACTTATTATGTGCAAAGGGATATCAGTGAATGCAAAGGATGATCGGGATACCCAAATGTCAGTGGTTTTCAAGCCATGGAAGGATGACAAAATTTATTATAGTGAATGACACGTGCAAATGGATAACTGGAAAGGGGAGATCAAATGGAGTGATAGTAGACAAAGGAGTAGGAACTGACTACACATGGTGCCTATTTTCCATGTTTTCACCATGGTACTTATCCAAAGCACCATCGAAGTGGTTTTCAATTTTGGATGAATTATTTCTCTTTACTATTTTTTTTCATTTTTTTTTTTTTTGTATTTTTGACTTTTTAAGGGGATACTCTAAGAATCAAGTGTAATATTTTTAGAGGTGCATGTTGTTGATAGGTTTTGAAAATGGCTCTCCTTCAGGAGTAAAAATCTGATAAGCACTTGATCCATATGATGTTGTAATGATCTAAGGTCCCAACCAATTGGGTTCAAACTTTCCAGGTTTGTCTCGTTCTGCTTGATTCTTCGGATTTTCTTTCAAGACTAAGTCACCAATGTCAAAGCTTCAAGGTCAGACCTTTTTATTGTAGCTATGGTGAAGGTGATTCTAGTATGCTTGTAGATGTGTCAAGGCATTCTATCTCTTTTCATCCAGTAACTCTAGCTCATGTAGACGAGAGACATGATATTCTTCTTGATCAACCAAGCCTTGCATGGAGACTTGTAAAGAGGGTAACTCGACCTCTATAGGAAGTATGGCTTCAGATCCAAAAATAAGGGAATATGGAGTGGATCCAGTTGGAGTGCGGACACTAGTACGGTAGGCCCATAAAGCAGGATTGAGTTGTAAGTGCCAGTCACAGCCAGCGTCATTGACAGTCTTCTTTAGGATTTATAGGATGGTTTTATTAGATGCCTCGGCTTGGCCATTGCCTTGGGGGTAATATGGAGTGGAAAAATGATGTTGGATATGGAATTTTTCACAAATCTCATGGACATCCTGGTTTTTGAAAGGGTGACCATTATCAATGACGATGGACTGTGGAATAGCATAGCGGAAAATGATATAATTCAAGATGAATTTGGCTATCTATTTTCCAGTAATGTAAGTCATTGATAGGGTTCAATCCATTTTGTGAAATACTAAGTAGCGACAAGGATAAACTTATGTCCATTAGCAGAAGTGGGATGGATCTTTCCTATGAGGTTGAGTCCCCATTGAGAAAAAGGCTAAGGCGAAGTGAGTGGCTGAAGTTCCTGAGTTGGTGCATGTATAAGATCTCCATGAATCTGACACTGGCGACATCTCTTCACAAAGTGATGAGCATATCGTTCCATCGTAGGCAAATAATATCCTATTCTCATGAGATTTTTATCTAAGGTTGGACCAGTAGAGTGAGCTCCACATATACCCTAGTGTACCTCTTGCAAGGTTGTTTGTGCTTCATTTGAGTTGACATCAAAGAAGGGTACTATCTAAGCTATAGTGATAAAGGGTGTCTCCAATGATGGAATATTTGGACGCTTGTTGGATAAAGGTTTTGTGTTGGTTATGGGACAAGTCAGGGGGGATAATTTGGTCATGTAGATAGGCACAGATGTCTTTGTACCAAGGAGATTCAAGACCAACAAGTTCACACACAAGTTCGATTTTGAGGACATCGAATGCAAGAATCAACAATTGTTCAACCAAAAACTCATATTGTGAGGCATTGTTAGGAATGTCCAAGAGAGATCCAATGGTATCCATTGCATCAACTACTTTGTTCTGAATTCTTGGAATTTTCTCAAAGGAGATGCTTATAGTCTGAAACTGTCTACCATGCGCTCGTAGGGCATCAATTTCTCATCCTTGGTGTCATAGTCATCATTAACTTGTTTAATCACTAGTTGGAAGTCACCGTAGACTTGAAGATCTTTGATTTTCCAAACTATTTCCATGTGAAGTCTTGTCAGTAATGCTTCATATTCAGCCATGTTATTTGTGCACAAAAATGTTATACAAAATGACTTAGGAATGGAGTCTCCTTGAGGTGTGACAAATAGAGTACCGGATCCTGATCCATGACTTGTATAAGAACCATCAAAGTATAACTTCCATGTGGTTGGTGTTTCTATGAAAAGGATTAATTCATCTAGGAACTCAATGTCATATTCACTTAGGATCATAACCCATTTGGCTAGCCTTCCTGTCAATGCTTCTTTGCTGAGTAGGTATTTCAAAGGATCAATTTTGGAAATCAACTTGGTTTTGTGATTTAGCATGTAATGTCTCAATTTTTGTGCTGTGAATATCACTACTAGACATACTCACTCAATAGGACTATAGTTTAGCTCATACCTAACTAAAGTGTGTCGGATATAGTATATTTCCCTTTCCTTTCCATCGTTATCATTTTGTGCTAAAAGTTCCCTCAATGTTGATGTAGTAGTTGTCACATATAGTATTAGATGTCTTTCGTCAATTGGTGGCATAAGGATTGGTAGAGTCAATAGATACTTTTTGATTTGGTCAAATGCTTCTTGACACTTGTCAGTCCAATTGAAGGGCACACCTTTCTTCAACAAATGTTGGAATGGATGGGTCATGTATGCTAGTTGGGCAATGAACTTGCGGATTGATTGTAGTCTTCCTTGTAATGTCCTTAACTAACTGATATTGGTTGGTGGTGGCATGTCTAAGATTGCTTTTACTTTGGTAGGATCAACTTCTATTCCTCTACGAGAGACTATATATCCCAGAGTTTGCCTAATTGGACCCCAAAAACACATTTCTTTGGATTTAGCCTGAGTTGATATTTTTCCAATCGAGTGAAAATCTTATCCAAGACTGCTAAGTGTCCACCTCATTCTAAATATTTGGAGAGAAGGTCATCAACATAATCTTCCATAAGGACATGCATATAGTCATGAAAAATTGTAGTCATGGCTCTCTGATACATGGCTCCAACATTTTTCAATCCAAATGGCATGACATTCCAATAGAAAGTTCCCAAAGTGCATGTGAAAACTACATTTGGTTGATCTTCAGTGGCAATTCTAATCTAATTGTATCCTGAGAATCTGTCCATTAGTGATAGCATTTCATGTCCAGCAATTAAATCCACTATGATGTCAACATTCGGCAGAGGAAAGTCATCTTTGGGACAAGCTTTATTGAGGTCTTAGAAATCCGTGCAGACTCTAATTTGACTATTTGGTTTGGTGACATGAACTAGATTTGATATCCATTCTACATAATCAATCGGGCAAATGAATCTGACATCCAAGAGCTTCTTAAGTTCTACCTTGACCAAGAGTGCAATTTGGGGGTGCATTTTTCTTAACTTTTTTTTGAATGGCTTTGAATTTAGTAGTAGTGGTAAGTGATGTAAAACCAATTCGGGATCCAATCCAGGCATATCGACATATGACCATGCGAAATTGACTTATCTTTCTGAGAAGAATGTTATGAACTCGGGCTTTTTGTCAATGGTCAAGGATGTTGCTAACTGTATTATTCTAAAGTTATATGTCGTTCCAATGTTGACTTCCTTTGTTTCTTCTATAAGCAATGATGATCTCTCTCAGTCTATTAGGAGATAATCTTGTCCTCCATCCTCGGGAGCCTCAAAGAGGTTTTCACCTTTGGATACATCCTTTATTTTTACTTTTTCACGGTCAGCATGCACCTTTCGATTTTCACCTGAAGACCTATTATTTTTATTTTTACATTTTTCATTTTCACTTTTGTGACTAGAGGACAGGACAGCCTCACCAAAGTATGTGGCATAATTGAGTTTTATGGCAAAGCTAATTTTATGATCTCCATTTGGTATTTTGTCACGAAGTCCCTTGAACTCAGTAATAGCTTCGTCGTTCTTGAAAGTGTCTAAACTTGGTGGTCCTTGTTGGTCCCAATCTATGAGTTGAGGGTAGACAAGAGGTAAGCCATCATTAGTATTTTCAAGGGTCATTGTGTAGGCAGATATGGTGAAGATGGATTTCCAAAAATAGTGTTGAAGCCATTCTTCTTTAGTCAAGAACATTCTCAGATGGGTATTTGATGGATTTCGTGAAGAGTCAAAGGTAATCATTTGGTCAAATTCCCTAAATATTTTATCAAGGTCCATGAAAGTCGTGGAGGATAAGGAATCCCATTCATACTCATTGGAATCGACATCATAATCCCAATGGTTTTCATGTGTCTCTCATCTGAAGCACTAGCAACCTCACTTGAGGGTGACCCGATACCTCAGATAGTCACTTTTACTGGAACAAACCCTAGCCCTTGATGAATTATTAGCTTAGGAGGCTGTAAAGGTTCTAACATTCCCTACTTGTTCAGATCAAGGCCACTGCGTTCATCATATCCATGTCGTTTCATTATTTGGAACCCTTTTGGATACTTTTCAATTGGAAATTTCTTAGTTTTAATGTCCTCCTCTTCCTTGTACATCCATGTAAGAATGTGGTCATCTAAGGATTCCTTAGCATGTTCCCCCCATCTAGTGAAGGTGGTAGGAGGATTGTGAATGACAACTTTGAGCTGCATAGAATGCAATTTTCCATATGATGTTGGTGACTTAGGTAGCTTTCCAATAAAAAAGAGACTCTTCATATCGTACTCTCCGCAGCCTTTATCTTGGATCTGGATTTTAGGTGTGGAAGGTGTAATGAATGAGTTGGATGATTTGACAAGGGTGGATGGATCAATGTAGTGGGATAGAGTGGTGGATGAAGTGGAAGATGAGGCCTCTCGATTGATGGGAACTTGATTTTCGGTAGTTCCTTTGAGGTTGGAACAATATTGGAAATGATCAAGGTCACTTGGAATAGTGATTTCAGTGCCATTATGTGGGAGCTTGAGGCATTGATGATAGGTAGACAAAATAGCCAGCATGGCATGAATCCATGGGCAGCTAAGATGGAGATTATAATGTAAATCCAAATCCAAGATGTGAAATACTGTGTCTTGTATGGCTGGTCCAACCCTCACTAGGAGTGAAATTACGCCTTCAGAGGATTGTTTGGCATCATCATAAGCTTTGATTACAATTTTCTTGGTGTGGTCAATGCAATTCTCAGAGTATCCCAATGCCTTCACTAATTTTAGTGAGAAAATATTCAGACCTGCTCCATCATCTACTAAGACTCATCTGATCTTGTGTGTGTTAACGTATACTTCTAAATGTAGAGGACTGTTATGGTCAGATTTTGGTGCTGAAAAGTCTTGTTCGGAGAAGGTGACATGGTGTGGCATAGTGAGGTATCCAACCATGGCCTGAAATTTGTTGACATCTAGGTTTGCAGGAATGGAGGCTTCTTGTAGGGCTTTTTCAAGGGTTGCTTTGTGCTATGGTGAAATGAGAAGGAGTTCCAAGATAGAAATTTGTGTTGGAGTTTTCCCTAGCTGCTCTAAGAGGTTATATTGTCCCAATACTTGCGGATGGACCAAGAATAGTTATCTTACTTCTACGAGTGGTGACAACACAATCTGACTTTGACTTGTTTATAGTGATAGTGGAAATGCGGTCATCAAAGGGTGCCACATTAAGGATGATAGTGATG
Organism: Sequoia sempervirens; assembly: GCA_007258455.2. Classification (NCBI taxonomy): domain Eukaryota; kingdom Viridiplantae; phylum Streptophyta; class Pinopsida; order Cupressales; family Cupressaceae; genus Sequoia; species Sequoia sempervirens. The sequence goes on along the minus strand of VDFB02000002.1, from coordinate 80,210,403 downwards.
TAATCATGCTTGAAAACTACATAGTTGGCATTGTTGCTATTATTCCCTGAACTAGAGGCCTTTCCTTTATCATGGTCTTGCAAAGGGGTCTTGAATATTGTATGATCGACATTCATTTTTCCTTGTGAATTATCGATTGAAATGGTTTGATCCTCAATGAGATCTTGAATGATGTTCTAGAGTGTCCAACATCTAGATTTCTTGTGTCCTTTTGTGCAATGATATTCATAGTATTCATCATCTTTCCACCAATTTGGTTTGATCAAGGAAGGTTCATAATTCTTGCTATCTGGCAGTGTAATGACATTAGATTGCAAAAGTCATTTAAGGATTGATTCAATAGGTTCACCCAAGGGGGTGTATGTTCCCTTGGCATGGGGAAGACCTCTTCTTTGTTGGGTGCTTTGGATAGCATTTAGTGTTTGGTTTTTACCTTGTGCTTGGGTACTTGGTGTACTAGATGTGTTTGATGAAGAAGGGCCTTTAAGTTGAATGATTGGTCCTTTGGTTATTGTTTTGGCATCAACACCTCCGTCATTTGTGACATTTTTGTTTCGGGACCAATATTTTCCTTTGTCATTGTTGGGTTTTGGAGTGTCTTTATTTATCTTGACCAGTCCTCTGGCAATAAGACCTTTCTCAATAAGGACACCTTTCTCAATAATCTCCTCAAAATTTGTGCAACATTAGATTTGAATTTGACTCATCAACTCTCCATTAAGGTTTTCCACAAACATGGTGACAAGTTGTTTTTCTGGAATGTGACAAGGGAATTCGCTAACCAAGCCTTGCCATCTCTGGTAGAACAACGTAAGTGATTCCCCTTCTTCTTGCTTATTTTTGCTCAATGTTGCAAGGGTGACATCATTTTTAATGTTAAAGGAAAAATGATTGATGAATTTTTCGGCAAGTTCACCCCATGTTCTGATGCCTTGTGGAAGATGTGAGAACCAATCTAAGGCTACCCCTGTAAGACTTTGTGGGAATAACCTCATCAAGTAGGTGGGGTCATATGCAACTTACATGCATGTTGTGTTGAATTCATGAATGTGTTCTACCGGATCCCCCGTCCCCTTATATTTAGGCAATGGTGGTGTTGTGAAATGTGGGGGAAAGGGTGGCATGTATAAGTTTCGATCAAATGGAAAAGGGCACAACTCCTCCACAGAATATGTCTTCTTGTTGGTTCCCAATTGCATGTTGGCCATTCATTGTTCAAGGGTTTTCATGTGTTGGATCAAATAGCCTGAAAGGGATGATGTCACACGGTTTTGCTGTGATGCAGTAATGTTGGCATTGAGTTCATGTGTTGGGTTTGTATTTTGATTGACGTTTTGTGATATTTGATTGTTATATGGATGTGAGTTTTTTTTATTTGGAATGAGATTGGTTTTTAGGTTGGTTCCAAAGATCACGTTTGTATTTGGTATGGCATTTTGGAGTTGAGGTATAGACCCTTGATTCATGTTTTGATTTTGAAAATTGAATCATTGGTTTGCAAATGAGGGTATAGGACCTTGATTTATATTTTGATATGAAGGCATGGGCCCTTGATTGATATTTTGATGTGAGGGAATGTTCCCTTGGTTGATATTTTGAAGTGATGGTGTTGGCCCTTGAGTAGAGTTTTGGAATGATGGAAGGGGTCCTTGGTTTGTATTTTGAAGTAGTGGAATAGACCCTTGGTTTGTATTAGACCCTTGGTTGTGGTTTTGACTTGGGGTCTTTCGTGAGATGATGCACACTTTTCTAGAGTTATTTGGTGGAGGTCGATTTGATGAAGGTGCACTTTGGAATTGGAATGAGGGCCCTTGGTTTGTGTTTTGGGGTGTGGGTATGGAAATTTGGCTTGCATTTTGGTTCAAGGGTGTGTGACTTTGAATCAAAGGTGTAGGACCTTGTGATGTGGACCCTTGATTTGTGTTTTGAAAGAGAGGATTCGTGAAAGTCTTACCCATGGTGTTTGAGGAACAACCAAATGTGAAAGTTGGACCTTGTGTAGTGGCATGAGTTGGGATGTTTGGAATGTGTGTTGTGGTGGTAGTGGTCATGTGTGTAGTTGTCCCAAGGGGTATGTTTACCATTTGTTGTGATGAAGGAATGCCAAATGTATTTTCAATTCCTTGTTCTATGATGGTTGATATGTCATAACCTTGAGGTAACTTGGCACCCTTCTTGGCTAATGCATAGAAAATTTTGTTTGGGTTGGCACTAACAAGTTGGTAAACTATGCTTAAAATTCTTAGATCTTGATAAGCCCTTTCAATCTCTTGAGGGGTCAATTGTTTGTTGACTACTTCAAATTTGAGGTCTTCCCAAGGGTTACTTTGTTCTCTTTGTGGTGTGTAGATTGATTTGAATCTGTGACATTATCAGGAAAGGGGTCACTTAGGAAATCCATGTCCTTTTGTTTGGATTTTGACCTTGTTTTAACCATGTGAGACTTTTTCAAGTTGGGGATAATGCAAAATGGTAATGAAACTATGCTATGTTTTTGGATTTTCTTTTTTGGACTTTAGGATATGAAAATGCAAGGGTGTTAATGCAAGGATGATAATGCAAGGATGGTAATGTCTAAAAGATGAGGGATAAAGAATGCTAAAGGACACTAAAATATTGGGTGATGGTCAAAGTGAGTGATGAGGTGACTAGATGATGCTAGTGCAAGATTAGGATGATAATGTAACTAAGGTTAAATGACATTGATTTATGTTTTTGTATTTTTTGTATTTTGGGATATGAAAATGAAATGATAATGAAGGATTGATATGATACTAAGGGTAAAGTGAGCTATATTTTTGTATTTTTGGAATAAGGGGTAAAGTGCAATCTAAGGAAGGTGAGTCTAAATGAGGGTGATCTAATGCAAATGAACCCTAAAATTTTAAACAAAGGGTGGCACTCAAGCTAATGTGAATCCAAGGTAGAAAATTCCAAATGTCATTGACCATAAGAGGACAACCAAGACCAAGAGACAAGACCAAGACTCAACTTGAAAAAGTGATAATGACAAGACAAATGACAATGGTCAATGACAAGTAGAATAAGTAACCAAGAATTTTCAAGAGCTCAAAGGTCTCCCTATGTTCAAAATCTGAAGGTTTAGATGCAGCCTAAAGGTCAAGGTTTAATTTGTGCAATGCAAGGGATGAAGAAATGCAACCTATAATGCAATTTTTTCCTAATGGGTATGCTAAAATGAGTTGGTCAGACTTGTAGGTCTTTGGTTTATTTGACAGAGGTCACTGTAAAATGGTTTTGATCAGACAGATTTCAGAAAATTTTATTTATCAGGCAATTGCGGTTCAATTTCTATTAGTTGTGTTTCATAATTTTGGCTCAGGTTGATGGATGCATCTCTATTTCTGAAAAATTCATTTTAGAATGACAGTTGTGGTTTTTAAGCTGACAATTGTGGTTCACACTGGCAATTTTGGGTCTGTGTTTGACAGTTGTAGTTCACAGAGTGGTGTTTTTGACAGTTTTGATGTTTTTCAGTGTTTTTTATCCAAGCTTTTGACTATTTATGATGAAGTATGACTGGAAAACACAACAAACAATATCAAGCACATTGTTTATGACTGGTTTGATGTGAAATCATAGCAATAAAACAAGCACAATCCTAATAGGAAAATGGTTTGTATATTTGGTATAGGCCCACTAAAATACCCTAGATTAGTGTTGAACACCTCTCCTTCTCGAGAGAAGATAGCTTAGAAGTTTGGTGGCACTGGCTCCCCTCCATGACACTCACTTCTACAGGAACACCAACTTCAGATTCTCAAGTAGTCACTTCCTGGGAATTGTTATCTCTACGTTCAAGGGAGTTAGTAGTGAGTAACTTCGGGCATGATATTATACCCTACACCATACCAAGCAACGGCTAAAAATGGCTAGGCTTCTAAAAACAAAAGGTGTCTAGTAAGGGCATTTGGTTCAGGGGATATGATGATAAAATCCCTCAAGAGGTATCCCAGCCCTTAGAACAAGGGTTTCTCATATCATAAAGATACTGGAGGAGAACTATCATGTATCGTCCTGTTGACTGTGAACTTTCCTCATAGCCACAAATTTATATAGTAGTTTGGAAGGACATGGCTTTAGTCCGTTACTGCTTGGGTCATTCCCTTAGGGTGAGTACTTTTTCCCACTAAGGCAGGCCCTCTAATGGGTAAACACAAAATCGAATGGGTATGGCTTTCTGATCATCGAGTTTACACAAGGTGAGAGCATAATACCTACCACCCTCAAACACTAAGACATGGTGTTCTTCTACCCCCTAATTAAAGCTATGTGAGAAAGACAATCGTTAATTTTAAGCACCAAAATGAAATGTTTTCTAATATAAAACAAGAAAAGTGGTTTCAAAATAAATTTCTTGGAAATTTGAACCTACAAAACCACCTATTAGTAGTCTCAAAAGAAAAGTCTTGGACCAGCGAAAAAGCTGGCAGGCAATTGCGTCACACCTTTCATCAGTTGTGTTGTTGTGTTGCATCACATGAGGACGGTTGCATTGCATTTTCAAATTCATTTTTTCCCACCCAAGGATGCCTTCTGCAGATGTGTCATTTCAAGACAAGTGTGTCAATGCATTTGACAAATGTGTTGCTTCTCAACAAATGTGTCGCTACGCTTGACAATTGTGTCATTTCGTACTCAAAATCTACAAAAACAAGTTAAATGCGTACGAAAAATTTGCAAAAAAGTATGCTTGTGTCAGGTTCACCAATGTGAGATGGGGTTTCTTAGTTTCTAGCCTAGAATAGTGACAGCTAACACCTCTAGACCAATAAACCACATCAATAAGAATACAAAATAATGGAGAAGATTAGAAATGCAAAACATAAAACAAACTACTCCCCATTACTGGTTGAATCACTTCCCTTGCTCTCCTTCTTCTTATGCAACTTTTCCCTCAAATTTTGAAGTAGACTTGTGCAAAACCTGCAAATAGTAAGCAAGAAAGTTGGAGAAAATTAGCTATTAAGGTGAAAATGGAGGAGGAAGGTTGTTTTTATAGACAACCTTTCGAATGGACAACTGAGATAAATCCTCTAGAAGGATTCCAAGATCAATGGTGGATGATGCATGAGAGAGAGGTTACAAAATGGATGGTTGAGATTGAGTCTTAGAAAAGATGCCAAGATCAATGGTCCAAAATTGATGCACCAGAAATATGCTATTCTTGGAGGAATCATGATAGGTATGACGCCTAACGGCTATGACAGCAATGAAGGCTATGACAGGGGTTAATGACAGGGCATCTTTGACCAAGTGGTGCATAAATAATTTATTTTAAATAATTTATTCAAAAATGGAGGAAAATGGAGGAAAGGGACAAGTGGCAAATAAATTATTTATTCAAATTATTTATTTGGAGAAAATTAAAAAGGGGCATTTAATTAAATTAATCAATTTAATTAAATGGGGAAATGGAAATTAGACATGGATAATTGATTTGAATTATTTATTCAAAAGAGAAGAATGACACATAATTAAATAATTTTTACAATTATTTAATTTTAGAAGAATAAAAGGTCAAATATTAATTATTATTATCTGACTATGGACAGATGATGAAAGATAAATAATTAAATAAATAAAGATTTATTTAATTATTGAAGAAAGGGGGTATTAGTGACACAATTAAATAATTTTAATTGATCGGGATAGAATAAAGATTAGAAAGTGAATTAATTAAATAATTAAAAAAAAAATTAATAAAGGAATGTGATCAAGTATAATTAAATAATTAAAATTATTTAATTATTAGAGGATGACGACCAAGGAAAAAATGTTGCTCGCAGACTTAGGACATTTTTCAGTGTCTGCAAAATAATAAAAATAATGGTATTTAGCTCCAAGTTCAATGAAGATATGACTATGCTAGACATTGCTAAGTGATTTATTAGTGCAACAATAACTAGGACTTTAAAAACTGTCTCAAAACTATAAATTCATGATGCTTCATTCCAATACACTTCCATGGATATGGAATTGATCTCAGTGCATAAAAATATGAACCTAGACGTAGAACTAAACCTTAACTATAGATCTAATCTTCACTTAATTGGATGTTTATAATTTATTATCTTGATGTCTACAACCTATTTCTAAGAGGGGTCATGTCGATAGACATTATTGAGGATTTTGTTAGGCTAGGATATTTCTCCTTTAGTTAAACTCCTATTACTAATTTAATGATACAAATAAATGATTGAAGAAGATAGGGAAGCATGCAATACACATAGAATTTTTATGCAATGTCAATGTCACATGATAATGATTTAGTTCTCATAGATGATTTTTCATAATTCCCCAATAAGCCCTATATCTAAGATGATAGTAATGAATTAGGGTTTATCCTTTTATACAAATATGTAACATGCAATTTGAAATATTTCACACTTTAGATGACTCATCTAGTTGTATAGGGTGAACATGGGCCCATTTAAATTTAAATTTAAAAGTTTAGGGATCATTTATGAGTTCACAAATCTAACCTCTATTATTTTTGCACCCACAAAATTGGCATGGGATAAGGAATAGATAAAATAGGGAACCATGATTGCTCTCTTGGAACATATGAAGATGAAGTCAATTTAGGATCAATTTATTTATCAACTTCCAAGAAAAATACATCATTTTGCAATGTTAGGCACTAAATTAGGCACACTTTGCATTTCCTTTTGTGCCCCAAACAAATTACATTTAGGGCTAGAAGTTGGAACTAAAGTTGACGTTAACTACACCGACTATGGTGCCGACTACTTAATAAAAAACATAAAATAAAAAATTCCCGCATGAAGGAAGAAATGAGAGGAGAAAAATGTCGCACTAAGGAAGAGAGGAGAAAAAAGGGAAAAATGTCACACGAAGGAACAAAGGAGGGCTCCCTCTGAGGGATCAGCTACAAGCAAGTAGATGAGAAATTTGAATTAGTTTGCGACACCATAGGTAAGGTTACAATTTGTTTTTTTCGTTCCCACAAATATTTTTGTTTGGATTAAATGGAGAGGATTGTGAAGAAAGGGTTGTGAATATTGTTTTGTTTACAGGCGAATCATTCAAGTCTCATGTGGTTGTAAAGGAGGAGGGTAAAATTGTAGACATTACATTATTTCCTCTGCATTTGAGAGCAGTGAATGCATTTTTGAAACCCCAATCCCCCAGTTTGCTTATCATTCCCATCCCAAGCTTTCAAATTCTGGTTGATTTCTCGGACCTTCCTTCCATACCTTTCTCTGAAGAAAACTTTCTTTCATGCCACAAAACAAAACTTTCATACCACAAACTGGACAAAAAATTTCATACCTGACAGTGTGTACTTTGTTTGCCTCCACAGAATGGACAAAAATAATTTTCCCTAGGTCGCCTCAAAATGTCAAGCAATAGAGGGAAGGGAGCAGAATCTTGCCACAATGAGGTAATTCATTGTCAATTTATAGATTTGTAAATGTTTCCATTTTTTCTTTGATTTTTAGTTTTTAGTTTTTTATTTCTAAATTTAAAAGAAGAAATTTATTTTATATATATATAGGGACATGAGATTGACAAAGATAAAGAGGAATTGGCTTCCATATTGGGGGTAGAGTTAGTGAACAAATTGGATGGTGTGGACTTGACAATGCTTGCTAGATACATATAAAAATGATCTAGTAAAGCCCTTGAAACATTGCAACCAAATCAATCGTGTCAAAGGGAATCAATTGATTCCCCAACAAGTTGTCCTAGATCGAGCAAAAGATCCAGGAGGAAATCAATAACAATAAACTATAAGAATGTGGAACAGGGAGCAAAGACTTCCAATGTCCCAGCCACTCCTAGGACATAGACTTCTTCCACCATGTCATGTTTTGCATCTTGCATTGGTAGCTACGATACCAAGATAGAATACAATGTGGTTTCAGGGGAAGTTTGAATGACAGATTCTAGAAAAACGTTTGTGAATAGGTTGAAGGAATCATGCCTTCAACGGTTCAAAGACCATCTACACTTACCATTCTCAAAGATACCCATGCACCTACAAAAAGTAGTTATCCATGACATGGAGACTGAATTTGGCATAGTTTGGTCTATGAAGAAGATAAAGCTGCAATTGTCTCAAAATTGTAAGAGATTTTGGTGCAACCAAACAAAGAAGATAGAAAAATTCCCTCCTGAGCTAAGGCTCAAAAAAAGGCCAATTGATGTAAGTGCGAAAGTATGGAAAGAGCTTAAAAAAGCATATGAGAAGTCTGATGCACGGAGGAAGTCCGGTGAGGAGAATACACAGGTATTTGAATTTTCTCATAAGATTATATTGAATTTATTAAATGATTTTTAAATTTTATTTGTCCATAGTTAAATTGAATTATTATATGTTTCAGGACAAGGCCTCCAAGGCTAGGCTTGACAAACTTTATGCCATGCATCATAGTGGCCAGAAAGGTTTACAAGCCTTGATCTGTACATTTGTAAGTATATTTAATATGTTAAATGATATTTTTTTTATTTCCTAGGAAAAAGTAAATTATTGCATATTAATTAGTTTAACTAGTCCATGTGCCATGTTTTGACAGGAGGAGAAATATGGCCGGCATCCAAAGCAATTTGAAAAGGAAAAGTTACAAAGCAAAAAGTGGACCGATTTTGTAATATGGATGGAGAACGAGGTATTAATAGTTGAATTTAAATAACTTAGTTGGATATTGTTGTGTTAATATGTCAATTTTCATTTCTTGTGTTGAGTTGTTTATTGATGTGTAGGATGAGTTCTAAAGTGCTTCTCTATTGGCCCCAGATGCCTCCATAAATAAAGAAATCAATAGTAAAAAACCTACAACCTGATCTAATCAACATAGAGAAGTGTGTAATACTAGACTTCTTAACATTCAAAAGATAAATGGAATGTCCTCAACACCTAGTGGAGCTATCCAAAAAATCTAACTAAAAACTCAAATGTGCTCCGGCACACAATGGCCTAATGGTTGGTTGTCATAGAAGTCAAACTACCGAAGTAACAACACTAATCAAGTTAACATATATGCATCATTTGCATAGATAGCTGAACCATTTGTGTGCATGAATAAATAATAGAAGGATGTAGATGAGCTCAATTCATCTAAATTTATGCCTCTTGGCAGGCATTCCTCTTGAATCTCTAATATCAAGTGCTTGAGACTTCCTTGTAGCTTTTACCTTTTGTCGTTGCCTTTCCTCTTCACTGTCAGACTCGTCTCCTTTTTCCTTATCTTCATTTTTGGCTTCGGATTCTAGTTCATCCCATGTTTTACCTTCCTCCTCTTCAGAATATTCTTCTTCTTCTTCGTCCTCATCTGACTCCACAAGAGATTCATCTTCTGAACCTTCCTCATCTAATTTTGATTCCTCTTCTACATCAAAGGGTTCATATCCTTGATCTGACTCTTCTGAATTATCATAATCAAAATCACTAGCTTCCATATTCAAAAATTCCCAACCACCATCTTCAATAAATTTATTCGGATCATCAGTAATAGTCTTCAAAATTGGCCTCTAATTCAAGTTCATTCTACTTTCATAATACTTTAATAATATCCATGGATTTCAGCCATTCCTTGATGCCATCAAGCAAATATTGAGGAATGGCATCAATGCAGAGTAAATCCCGCTTGAAGTCTTTGAAAACAATATCTGTATCAAATGCCTTTTTCCCAAGTCCTACTCTCTCAAGGTTAACAATCTCAATATCACTAATAGTGATTACTAAGAAAAGTAATTCCACCAACTATACCAAATAGTTTACCATAGGAACAATAAAACAGAGGCTTTGAAAGGAACTCCATGAAAACCAAGCTCTCTAAATGGTATATCAAACTCTAGTTCAAAATATTTTAGATGAGGTTGCTCCCATAGCTCTGTTACTCGCTTGACAAATCCTTGAAACTCTACATTGATTTTATTTTTCTTGTCCCTCTCTTGTTGTTCTTCCTCAATTTCATCAAGATCATACATTGTCCTTCTTTCCCCTCCTAAAGTTTGCACCACATCCATTATCTCCACATAAAACTGGACATCCTTGGTCTTCTTCGTTCCCACCATGATATGGTTATGCAAATGAAAATGAAGCAAAGTAATCATCTCCTTCTCTGCTAGCTGGAAGAACACATGCTTAATGTTTTGATACATGGTATCAGCTCTCTCTTCTACTCTCATGGTTGAATACCAAAATCTGTTATGGTGGGCCTGCAGAGTTCTAGTCATCTTTCTTCCTCTTCCACCAAATGTTGGCCTGATCCACAAGTCTGCCAGCCTAATTGGATTTTTTTTTTAAAGCTGAAGTTTCTCCTGAGTCACCAGTGTAGCTCTCTCTGCCTTTTCAAACTCTTTCATTGCTACAGATTTTCTATGGGATTTAATAATTTGTACCACATGGTTTATGTGCTTTGGATCCTTGGATCTAAAGGAAATTCCCTTAACATAAATACTGCTAGGAAATTTCAATGTTGGCACGTAGTTGGCATTAAAGTTCGTACCTAGAACATTAAAAATTATCCTTATATAAGAACTCCCTCCATCTTGTTGGCTTGTAACACTCTTGATGGTGGCTACATGAAATGGAACCATGATGTCATATATGGGTACCAGAATAGCATCATTTTCCGTATCAACCTGAATCATGAGCTCTCTAGAAATGGGGATATCATCCACATTTTTTTAGGAAATCATCTCAATGGATGGCTTGGAAGAGCCATGTCCATCTCATGTACCAATTCCCCCTACAACCAATCTTCTTGTAGTCTCCTCATTCTTTTTCCTTGCAAGTTCTTCTTGGTGTTGTTAGCGATGCTCTTCTTTAATCATCTCCTGATTATCAGATCATAAGATTGCCTTGCAGATGCCTGATTCTCCTCCATTTACCTCATCCTTGGGTTTTTGTTTCACTTCCTCGTCTTCATCATCATTTTTAAATGAGTATGCAACATCATTGTATACTTTGGATCTAACCCTAGTTGCATTTCCAGGCCCTTTATCCTTAACAACCACAGTGTCAGCAAGGAGCAATGAATAATTTTGTTTTTTGGGGTTACCAGTCTACAACTGAAAATTCTAAAACACAAGTGATACATTAAAAGCCATTCCAGCCTTCACTATTTTGTCATTTCTTGAATTCAAACTTAAACTTGAAATTCTATCCCTATTCTTGTTCCTGCAAACTTTGTAAGATGAGCCAAAAGCTCAGGGCCATCTCTTTGAACTACCTCCATAGTTGCCTTATATTAACATACATGAACATGATATGATTAGATACATGAAAAGGTCACTTAAAAATAGTATAATCAAAGTAAAAAATGTCCTAAAGAACTATTCTTTGTATGCTCAAGTATTGTTGCATGTCATAGCTTGCTTACAAATAGAAAACTAAACCATAAATGTAAAACAGAGTTGTGCTTCAACCATCCCCATAGTACCATTTATACAAATACATTCAAAGAATGAAGGAAAAAATAATATTACATCCTAAGATCACAGTGATATTAAGAAATGGAAATATGATGTAATATGATTATGGTTTCATTTCATATGTTGTAATATAAGATATATAACAGAAAAATAAATTATTGCATGAAATAAATAATAACTTTTCATTTTAAATGTTTTTTTTCTAGAACACGGGTCTTCCATAAGATCAAGATGATCCTCATCATGATATAGATCCATAAAATGTTGGTTCTGGTATAGATCACATGGCAGAGGATGATGATGACGCAGATATAGAAGACACTGAGGCTGATGACAATGATGATGATGACGATGATGATCATGATGACGATGATGATCATGATGATGATGATCACGATGGTGATGGTGATGATGAGGAAGTTGCTGGTAGTAGCTAGTGACATTCATGATCATATAGACTGCATCATGGATCATTGTTGATATATCGTTATGATGCCTATTTTCATGGTCACTATCAAATGTATCATTTTCACGGCCTGCAGTACCATATTATTGAGTTGTATCATATTGACATGTATCATTTTGAATTATATCATTTGGACATGTATCTTCTTGAATTGTATCATGTTGAGTTACATAATTTATCATTTTTACTTATATCATTTGTACATGTATCGTTTTGACTTATGTCGACTATTGGACATGTATCATTTTGACATGTTATTGATCTATTGGAATATTTGACTTTCACTTGTTTTATTTATATATGATGATGGTCTTATCAGTGTTGACTTGTCAATTTATATATATTGAAAGTGGTCAACGATTTTTGGATGGATATTTATTACGTATGATGATTTTAATTTACTGCTCTGGATGGATGTTGTCAAATTCAATTAAATTATAGATATTTGACTCACTTGTTTTAATTATAGATGATGATCATGTTATAATAATTATCTTGTTATTTAATCATATGAGTTAAATAATTAAATTACTTACTCTATAATCATATGAGTTATTTAAGAGGCATGATATATTTAACTAATTAAATTGAAATAAAATATATTAAATTAATAAATGGAAGAAAAACAAGAAGCATTTTTAGAAGCAAGAAAGGAAGCAACAATGGAAGCCAAACTAGAAGCAAACCAGAAGCAATCTTGGAAGCAAAAATAGAAGCAATTCAGGTAGAAAACAAAGAAGTAATAATGGAAGAAATTTTAGAAGCAACAAAAGATGCAATATAGAAGCCATATTAGAAGCAACAAAAGACGCAAAAATGGAAGCAAAATTGGAAGTAAAACCAGAAGCCAACCTGGAAGCAAAATCGGAAGCAAAATTGGAAGCAAAACTGGAAGAAAAAATGGAAGCAAAACCAGAAGCAAAATCGGAAGCCAAACTAGAAGCAACAAAGGACGTCATAACGGAAGCAAAACTTGGCATCAATTAGGAAGCCAAAAAAGAAGCTATTTTCAACGCCATACCAGAAGCAAAACAGGAAGCACAACTAGGAGCAAAACTAGAAGCAACAATGGGAACAGACATGGAAGCAAAACTGGAAGCCAAATTGGGCGCTAATTTAGGCGCTATTTCTGACATTAAATTGGTCTCGATTCTCGACGCTATTCCCGATGCTAAAGGAGGCGTTATTGCTTGCTTTACTTTTCTAGTGCTAAAGTCGACACTAAATTCAATGCAAAATATGGTGCTGAAGTGAACATGCAGTTTGGCACTAATTTTTGTGTTGGTAGAAGTGTCCAATTCACGAACTCAAATGCACTAAATTCTGGCACTATTTTAGGCGCTAATTGCCTATTTTGTTGTAGTGAGGAAAGTAGCTTTCAACTCTGTCGAGACCCACAATTGAGGTGGTCACAATATCGGTGGCGGTGTTTTCCAAGGCAGAAGAGGAGGTAGGCAGTGAGACCCCTTTGTTAGGCGAAACATTTGAAAAGGGAATAAAATTTCTCTTAATTAGGGAGAAATTCTTGTGAATGTGTCCATCCCTCCTGCAGAGATAGCAAGATCCCATCCCACTGAGGAGTTCAACTAGGAAAATGTGCAGAGAATCATCCATGAGAATTTCAATATTTTCTAGCAATTCCATGCTAGGAAGGAGTGATATAAGGCCATGAGCATTCATATCTGGGAGTGGGGTTTTAGGTTTTTCGACCCTTAGGACATTTACAAATGGCTCTAAGACCTAGGGAATAAATGACTAGAGTTCATGTGGGATGTCCTTGACAATCAACCATCTGGGAGATGACAGGCCAAGATTTTATAGCCATTGGCCAAGATTTCATGAGATTTTAGAAAGATTAGGAATAGCCCTAGCTAAATCATTCGACAAAGTGAGACTTGAATGTTAAGTTTTTTATGCCAGACATTTTTAATTTAATTTTCCAACAAAATTCTTGCAAGTTATCCAAATCAACAATAGCCAGAAAGATAGCAACATTCGACAATCTAGTCCTTTCATTAAGGACAATGTTATGCATTTCTTTATTGGGAGAAACTATATCAGTGTCGGGAGGGAACTTACCTTCCGCTCTCCCATTGTTCTGACCTTCACCTTCTCCTACAAAAACAAATTTAGTGTTCACAACACAGGTAGGGGAATCCTCAACAATGACATCACGAAATGATTTGGCTGGCTGAGGGTTATTAATTTCACCCTCTTCCTTGAGGATTTCATCGAGAGGGGCAGGGGGGTCATAACCCCTCCATTAAAGCACACACAAGCGAGGGGCTTGGCAACCCAGGAACAAACAAAGAAAATATAGAACACACAAACGGATAAGTAAACACCTAGATATGCAAGGAAGGAAAGGAGGAGAGGGCATTAAATGGGGGTACGGAGAGAAATACGAATCAAACCTTTGTGAGGGAGGGTTGTGCCTCCCCCATCACATTTGTCGATGAAACCCTAGCAAGAGTCGAACACCAACTTGTAGAGCATTTTTTCCCTTGAATAAGCTATATTGTTTTTTAAATGGAAAGGATTGATATCATGATAGAAGTATTATGTCATCTTTATCTAGAGTATGATTCTATAAATACCTATGTTGGTAGTTTATCTATGAGTGGAAAACTTACATTCTTGATTGTTTATAACCCTTGAAAGTAGGATATTATTTTATTCCCTAGGGTTAGGGTATACATGAATGTGATTATATTGATATTCAACAATAGGGTTGAAAAATGTATTAGAGATATATACGTTCTAATGACCTTTTTAAATGATATTATCTTATACTTGACCAAGAGTCTATATTCATGGTATTTTAATCTAGAGAAGATAACTTTACATCATGGAAAACCTATAGACATGTAAAATTGACCTAACACTTATCACACATCCTAAATGACATTTTCACATCATCAACATCATTATCACTTAATATCACTACATTTCACATCAATTGCATCAAAAACCCTAATTTCACATCAATTGCATAAAAACCCTAATTTAATTAAATAACGTCAATTATTTAATTATGTTGCTAATTCACTTTATTCCCCTAAGTCAATTAAATTATTAAAACATAATAGTTTAATTAAATCACTTTCCCCTAAACATGAATAATTGAATAAATTATTCAAAACATCATCCAAAAGGTCAAATCAAATAAATACAACTTTTTTTGTGAAAGTCAAACTTGATTTGCACATTCAACTCAAAAGGATTAATTAATTAAATCAATTAATTAATTATCCTCACCCACTTTTATGATTGAGAAAATTACAATCCCCTGATTGATCGGTTTGATTAGTTGACTAATCCATCTATTTTTGATAGATCAATCTATTCTTCAATTCCACAGATTATTCAATCTATTTCCCCAATCCCACTAAACAATCAAATTGATCTCTTCAATCACACCAATTACGTAATCAAAATCCACTAATTATTCCCATCTAAATCCTCTCAACAGTTTTCAACCATTGATCAGGATATTCTTCTATGCAATCTCGAGTGTTCATTTTGAAACACAAATTCTATATAACAACCATATTCTTCCTCAAAAACAATCATAGAATCAACATATTTTGCATGATGAAGTAATGCCAAAATCACAATCGATCTTTTGACAAGCTTTACACACATATTCAATCAACGACATTGCACAACCTTGAATCTTTTGCATGCACAAATGGAGGCTTTGCATTGATATAACGAACAATCCAACATCTTTATGAACACACTTTGACATGGGATGGTAAAGCTATATTGTATTGAATTGATTGTCATTGTTTTGTTTCAATTACTTTTGTGAATTCAGTGTTCTTCGTAGTTTCATTTCGTGGGTAATGGGTATGAATATTAGCTTTTGTTTGGATTAGATTAGTTTCAATTCAAGCATTGTTTTGATCTCTTAACGCTCCCATCGATTTCCCCATTACACATTTTGGTACGCCCGGTGGGACCACGGTCCTTAACACTAACTATTTTATGAGTGAATTTTGAAGTTGCAGGTCTCGGAAATGTAATTGAAAATTTTTCACATCCAAGCTACAAAAAACTCACACGGTCAATTTCACGTTTCTACCAAAATCGACTTTTCCTGGCCGCTTTTGTCATTTCTGGTGTTTTTGCTAAAATGACAGGGGTACACTTGATTTTTTTAGTTGCTTTTGCTTGACAAATAGAAGCCGCTTTTGATTTTCTCAACCACACTCACTTCTGGCAGGGCCGCTTTTGCTCAAAAATTTTGCTTTTGCTCTATCAAAATTTTATTTGAAAGCTGCAAGTTGTTTTTCTATTTCTAATGCTAATGATTGTTTGATTTGAATATTTGACAGGCGTTAACATTCTTTATGTAGGATTTATAGGAGGATGGCATAATTTTTACCCAAGAACAAACTAACAAGTTTATTACAGGGAAGGCGATCCGTCAAAGTTTTAAATTTTCTTAGGAGCTTTCATAGCTAGGAAGATTTTTAATTTGGTTTGTAAAATGAACCCCACAACTTGCACATTTTCAATTTGGTGCTCTAAAAAAAACGTTCAAAAATATTTCTAGGTTAGAGAAAAATTTCAAATTGGTGCTCCAAAAAGAACATTTTAGAAGCTTTCATAGTTTAGGAAATTTTCGATTTGGTGCATAAAATGAATCCCACAACTTGCACATTTTCAATTTGGTGCTCTAAAAAGAATGTTCAAAAAGCTTTGTAGATTAGGATAAGATTTCAATTTGGTGCTTTAAAAGGAATGTTCAAAAGCTTTATATTCTAGAACAAGACTTTAAATTGGTGCTTTAAAGAGAATTTCCAAAGCTTTCTAGATTAGAACAAACACCTCTTTTTGGTGCTCTAAAAGAAAGTGTTTGCTTTTGACCAAGCGCTTTTAATATGTTGACGAAATGCACGATTTCATTTTGTTGACCAATTAATACAAGGCTTTAGAAATACTTCAATAAGTGATTAAAATTAGAAAAATGCTTTTTGATTTTGCATATTGCTATCTCTTTGTCTGAAATCTAGAATACTTCATATTGGTGCACATAAAAAGAACAAATTGCTATATTGTACACATTTTATTTCATTTTTTGGATAGTGTCGCTCGAGGGGCTTAAAAAGAACATTGCAATGAAGTGTATATTATATCTTCCATGCATGGAAAATTGAAGTGTATATCCTCTCCCCTCACATCTTTTTGGTGATCTTGTGTGACGAAAAGCATTTTTTAGTTTTACACTTGTATTTCAAATTTACCTTAAAGAGGGGGCTTGCTATGAGACACATCCCGCACTAGAGAACTCATAAGAAAGGTCTCAAAGCACATTTACTAGTGGGCTATATCAAAGGTTGGGAAATCGTAAGAAAGTATCTTCAATCTAGGCTGACAACAGACTGCACCTAATGCCACGCCTTAAGTGGAATGAGAATGGATAAAGAGCCTTAAGTGGCCAGTAGGTGAGTGTTAGATGTCTGTGTTCACAGTTTCTGACTAAGAACCAATGTATTAGAGGCCCCCTTTTTAGCCAAAACATTCTTTGAAAGTGGTGCATCGAAACTTTGATTCTGAGAAGTTACTTACCAAGTATGACTTATGGGTGAGCTTAAAAAACTCTCTATTTGTTGCATGTAAAATAATCCCTTCGAGGCATGAGGTAAGCCCATTCTAAAAGGATGTGTCTATCCCTAGGATATAAACTTTTTTTACGAAATTTCCAAGATCCTTCTGTTACTTTGAAACATCAAACATTTGCTTGAATTAAAATGAACACATCAAAATAAGCATTAGACATGATTATCAAACTCCAAACCTTTTTGACTTAGTGTGAGTCCTTTAAAAAGAGCCCTATATTTGCACTCCTTAATGATATCTTCAAACAATATCCCTAAAGGTTTCTGGATATTTAGGCTCACATTTCAAGTCACATTAAGAACAAAGTTGACATTGGAAACTATGACTTTAGCATTTCAACTTTCATGAACTTTGAGCTTTTGTCAAAGGAAACATGCTTCAAGTTGTAAACATTTTAGGGTCACATACTTTTGATTGTTGTGTTGTATGATATCACTTGCCAAATCTCAAATCAGATCAAACAAAACCATCAAATCTACAAAATTATCCAAAGTTGCTGCTAACATAGACAATGGGAAATAAATCTGCACAAAATATCGCTATTGTTGATGTTTTTACTACACTTGACTTAAAATTGGTCTCAGTCGACCTAAAATAGCTCAATTTTGCTCTCTGCCTTATGAAATTTGTTGATAAAATTATGTCGCTTTTGCAAAATCTAAATGCAATTGCTATAAACTAGTTGTAGTTGACAATAATTTGGTCATAATTGACATTTTTTTTTGGTCATAGTTGACTAAAAACTTGTCGCTTTTGACTAAAAAGGTCACTTTCGCTTGTACAATTCACCTGTTAGCAAAATTACACAAAGAGGCCACTTTTGAGAAAACTGGTCATAGTTGCTTTTCTAATTTGGCCCCAGTTGATCATAATCTGGACGCTTTTGACATAAATTACTGCTTTTGCTCCAAACTTACCTCTTTTTCTCTACTTTTTGGTGAAAATCAGAAAACCAATCCGAAACTGGTTACAAATCTTTCAAAGAATGAAATGGATAGACCCCCAAAAAAATTCATAATTCACATCAATCCATCATCCATTTGCAAAATCAAAACACCTCATCCTACTTTTAGGGTTCAAAATCAAAACAAACAACTTGAATCATTCCTTCAATCAAACTTCTAAGATATCAACATTTGCTTGAACCTCAAGGTTAGTTCAAGTAAATTTCCCACAACATATCCTCTAGAAAAAAGAAGTGAAATATCGATCTAGGTCTTTCAAACATTTTGAGTTCCAAGAATAACACCATCCCAAAACATCGCTCAAACCTTAGGGTCTTGAAAATCACAAAACCATATCAAAACACCAACACTTTTATCATCTCACTTTATGACCATTTGGCGTCCAATTGCTCCAGTTCAACAACCAAATATTATAGCACCTATCATACAACCAAACTTTGTGCAAATTGAAGGTGATCAAATAGACATAATCAATAATTTGAGGAGCTTCATATTTGAAACAAAATAAACCCCAACTTGGTGGAGAAACGTAGCAAATATCTTAGACAAACAAGAGAAAAAAGTCGATCTTGCGACTAGAAGGCCCGTATTACCACCTCCTATGTGGCAATAGAAAATATTGACTCCCAAAAACACTTGTAAAATAGAAAATCCAAAAAAAAAAAACGCAATTTCATTTCCTTAAAAACATAAAATCCCAAAAATAAAGCATTCTTTTATTCCATAGTTGGAAGTCACCAAATTTTCACAAAATATTGGTACTTTTTTATGACAATTACAATATCACAACATAGAAAAAACACAGAGGCCAAAAAAAGTAGCGCTAGTGTACCCCCAACAAACACCACAAACAACAAAAGTGACCTATGGAGTTATAGACCAAGTGACATTGTAACTCCTCAAAAGGAGCCAACATTCAAAGCAACAACAAACCAATCACCAAGTGAGGAGGAGGTAATCCGTAGAAAACAAGAAGCGATGGATAGATCAAACCAAAACCCAAGGGACATGGTCATAGAAGAAGTGGATAGTGAGGAAGAAATAAATGATGAATAATTATTTCAACATTCCAACAATCTCAAAGTGCTCAAACTGGTGGATAAACTCCTAAGAAAGGATCCAAATAATTATTTCTTCAAATTAGTACAAAGTGGTGCTAAGTTTCCTATAGAATTTAAAGTATAAGGTCTCAAAGATCCTCACCTCATTCCCTTAAGGGATAACTTAGTTGTAAGAGAAATACCCAAACCATTGGAGTCTCCAAACATGCCACTAGTCTTCTCATAGGACAATGATCAATCAATGGATAACCCCTTGTTTAGGAAATCGTCCCAAATCGAACAAGTAGCGGTGACCTAACAATATAAAGGAGGTCCATCTCAATACATACAACAAGGTAAAAACCCACCAACAAAACAATACATGCCCCAAAACACTTCATATGTTGACTCTTCCCAAAATGTACAAAATCAACAAGGGAAATTTCCACAACAATGCCATCAACAAGGTGGGTCATATGGTCCCCTTCCCAATCAACAATACCAACAACAAGGTGTGCCACAGGGTACCCTTTCCAATCAACAAGTTGGGTCACATGGTCCCCTTCCCAATCAACAATATCAACAAGGTGTTTCACAGGGTACCCTTTCCAATCAACAAGGTGGGTCACATGGTCCCCTTCCCAATCAACAATACCAACAACAAGGTGTGCCATAGGGTACCCTTTTAGAACAACAAGGCAGGTCACATGGTCCCCTTCCCAATCAACAGTACCAACAATAAGGTATGCCACAGGGTACCCTTTCCAACCAACAAGGTGGGTCACATGGTCACCTTCCCAATCAACAATACCAACAACAAGGTGTATCACAAGGTACCCTTTCCAATCAACATCAACAAGGAGGACCACATGGTCCCCTTCACAATCAACAACACCAACAACAAGGTGTGCCACATGGTATCCTTCCCAATTTATCCTATCAACAAGGTGTCCCACTAACACATTATCAAGGTAACTTTCAAAACAATTCATCCCAACAAGGTGTGCCACATGGTACCCTTCCTAATTCTTTCCATCAACAAGGTGTCCTACCAATGCATTATTAGGGTAACCTTTAAAATAGTTTGTCCCAACAAGTTGTTCCACATGGTACCCTTCCTAATTCATTTCATCAACAAGGTAACCTTCAATACAGTCCATCCCAACAACAAGGTGTACCGCCAATGCACTATCAAGGTACCCCTCCTCAACAACAACAACAAGGACCTAACCATCCTTACATTCAACAATGAGTTAACCCTCCTTCCATCCAACAAGGAGCTAACCCTCCTTACATTCAACAAGGACTTAACACTCCTTACAATCAACAAGGACCTAATCCTCCTTTCACGCAACAAGGACTTAACCCTCCTTTCACCCAACATGGTTACCAAGGTTCAATACCCCCACCATACCCAACTTATGACCAAATAAAAGTTGTGGGACAACAAGGCTACTACACATAGGATTTACAAATAAATGTACCAAAAATAGAGGTGGGCATGCAACTACAAGCAATGAATCAAAGAATATTAGACATGCAGATAGGAAAACCAAAGAAGACTTATACCCTACAAGATATATGTCTGTTTCCTTTTGATTGCTCCATTACTATGCTCCCTTTTCCAAAAAACTTCAAAATACAAAAGTTCGACAAATACAAAGGAAAGGGAGATCCAATAGAACATGTGAGATATTTCTCGATATCTTGCATGGAAGTGGAAAACAATGAATCCTATCTAATGAGACTTTTTCCACGCAATCTTACTGGTCACGCTATGGAATGGTTCTTCAATCTACCACCAGGAATTAAAAGTTTTGATGAACTAACTACCAAGTTTGTAAATCACTTCTTGTTCAATATAGAATAGGATGTCACCATCATGGATCTATACAAGATTAAATAGAGTCAAGGAGAACCCTTTACCTCCTACCAACAAAGATGGAGACATAAAGCTAGTAGGTGCAAGTGGCCTATTCCCAACAAAGAACTGGTAGATATATTTGTTTCCAATTTTCAAGTGGAAATCAACTACCAACTCACCATGTTGTGCCTCGCTAACTTCAGAGAGACCATTGAGAAGGGACTGCACATAGAAAGGGATCTCATAGCAAGAGGATTGATTAAGCTAAACAACCCAAGAGAAAATTCTTCTAATTCAAATGAGAAACCTAAGATTTGGGCCAAGAACAAAAATGTTAATAACATTTTGTTTCCACAGTCCATGATAGATGTGAACAAGATTTCTGGAATAACTATGTGCAATTTTATTTTCAATGGAGTAGTTGATGCTAGAGCAGTATGGAATGTACAAAATCCTAATGGACCACAAAACAAACCTCAAGTTGCACAAACCAGCTACGCTCCCAACAACACACAAAATAATCAAGTTATTAACCAACAAACAAATCAAGGAGGGCAACAAAGGCAATATGATCAAACAAGGAGGAAGTTCACTGCATTAGGAGAACCTCTTGAGATAATCATCCGCAAACTAGTGCAACAAAACCTCATCAAGTTCAATGATCACCCAAACTATGAAGAGCCAAGCTTCAAAACACCATGGCACAACAAGGACTTATACAAGTTTCACAAAATCAAAGGACATACAACAAATAACTGCATGAGACTCAAGCATATAATACAAGACTTGATCGGCAAGGGAGAAGTAGATATTGAACATCATCCTGGAAACAAAGACCTCCATATATACACAAACCCAATTCCAAACCATGCTAAGAAGAATGAAAAAGGAAAATATCAATACTATCACAATGCTAACTACACCTATGGTGACAAAGTTCTAGGTACCCTCTCTCAAGAAGATGACACACGAGTAAATGTGTTAACAATATGAGGTAGGGACCCAAAATTTAACGTAACTACCCATCAATGGAAAGTCACAATATAAGGAGCTCCACCTAAACCCACAGCTAAGTCATCAAATGACTATAGTATTGTGGAATAGTTGAAGAAGACTCCTACTTTAATCTTCATCCTAGAGTTGTTGCAATTGTCACCTGCACATAGGGAAATACTAGAGAAAGCATTGGAAGCATCGGTCCCTAATGACCTCAATCCTGATTAGTTTCAAGTCATGGTTGGAAAAATCATGACCAATCATCATTTAGTCTTTTCCAAGAAAGACCTTCCACATAAGTCATTCCATAACCAAGCCCTCTATATAGAGGTTGGTGTCCAAAAACACATGGTCAAAAGGGTACTGATAGATAACGGTGCAGGTCTAAACATTTGTACCTTAAAATTTGTTAAACAGTTGGGGTATTCTAATGATGTAATCAATAAGGGAAAGAGAATTACTATAAGGGCCTATGATGACCTTGAAAGGAATTCAGAAGGAACCATTAGGCTTCCTGTGTAGATAGGACCAGCAACCACATAAACAACATGTCAGGTACTTGACCTTGATCTACCGCATAACCTTCTTCTAGGATTCCCTTGGATTCATGCACCACAAGTGGTTCCTTCAACATTTCACCAGTGCCTAAAGTTTCCTCATGAAGGAAATGAGGTTACATTATATGTTGATCTTGAACCCTTCCATTATTGTGCAAAATTGGAGGAGAAATATAACAAAATCCAGTGTATACCCAGCAATAACATATCATTCCACTCCTTCTCCTATGTTGACCCTTCCACACTACCATCAACCTCAATTAAACCAACATCAAGTGAGCAATCAAAAACTGAAACTAAGGTTCAAGTACTTGACAAAGGTAATGGTAATTATCATTTCAATCAAGCATTTTGCATTGGAATGCTTCCACCAATGCCCAAGGTTTATGGAGGACCTAAGGAGATCAAATATGTTCAAACAGTAAAAATGATCTAGTCAAACCCACAATTTTTACCAAGTGGGGAGATATGAAGGATGAGGAGATATTCAAAGAAGACTTGTCATCCATGATCTACAAAGAGGAACAAGAGGAACCAGAATAGCCTCAACCCCTTCTAATTGCTCCTAGCAACCCCATGATGTTCCAGGAGATGATCTTCATTTGCAAGAGGAGGGTGTGCTCTTAGAGCACAGATCAAACAAAGTCTTTTGAACCCCCTCCACAATATCTTTTTTGCACTCCCTTTCCCTACTCTTCTAAGAAGAGGATCTCCCCTGACCATGATGTTCAAAGCCACAATCCACTTTTTTCCTTCTATTAGTAACCCCTTTGTGACCTTGAGGGTGGGAGACATTCTTCTTCTTTTTTCTTCCTCTAATAGCAATATATCCATCTTTATCCTTACTAAGGAAGTCCAAGACAACCAACGAATCCTCACCGGCAAGAAGACTCAAAGCTTGATTAGGAAGGGAAGAGGAAACAACATTCGACCCCAAACCCACTCATTTCAGAGAGTACAATGAATTTGACACATGATCCACTTCAACCTCCTCCGAGGGAAAATCCCCCACATTCACAAGTGGTCCAGAATCCTAAATAACAGGGACATGAGGAGCGACTAGTGTCTCTGCATTAGCAACAAGCATCGAGACTGGTCCCTCCTTAACAATACCCTGAGCCAAAGGAGTAAAAGAATATTTTGCCTCCTTCACCTTCTAGAATTTGGTATGAGTAACAACCTTGGAGGGACAATCCTTAGCCCAATGGCTCAACTTTTTACACTTGAAGCACATGCGCAAAAGGGAAAGACTCAAAGACAACCTATTGCTTCCAACTACCCACCTTCAAACTCAAATGAAAGAAGTCAGGTAGCTAGGAATCAAGGTCACATAACACAAAACCTTGTAGAAACTAAGTGTCTTCTAGATAATGTAGCTTCATCAATAGAAACTAGGTGCCCAAAAGAATTAGCAACAACTTTAAAGACCTCCTCGTCCCAATACTCTAGCGATAGATTAGGAAGCTTAACCCAAACAAGAGTAGAGTGGAACAGGGACTTTGAGAGATCCATACCAGGCTCCCAAGGGTGCAACACCAAAGTTAGGCAACCAAAAACCCAAGGAGCTTTGGAGAAAATCAACCTCAAATCCTCATTACAAGAAAAGGAAAACAAGAAAAAACCCTTGGCCATGGTAGCAACCTCCACCTGACCCTTGAGAACCCATTTCTTATGAATCTAGGAGTGTACATCTTCAATATTAGGCCAAGGACCCAAAAACTTTCCCACCAAAGAAAAATCCATACAAGAAATGTTTTTATCCATAATCGAGTCCAGAACGGAAAAGGAAAAACCACCCTCCACATTCAAAGAGGACATTGATTCATAAGCAACACCCTTACCTTTGAGTTTGGAAGAGAATAAATCATCCCACCTCTAACCAAGAAAAGAAGACAGACCCACCAGAAGGGGCCCGCACTGCACCTTTTTCTGACCCTGCAAACACAGCCTGACCCACTGGGACTTGGAAGGATGCCTCCACCATTGATTCCCTCGCACACACCTCCTTGAAAGCATCAATCGTACACTAACCCACTGAGTCTGAAACTTTGACCACCACCATGCCACACATGTCGTCCTTCCCAACAACAACATCACAAGAGACAAAATCCGTAGGAAGACCACCCAGATCACCACCATGAACAACAAAAAGAAATTTCAAATTCAAATTGCTCAAGCCTTCCATAGTAACGTTCACGTTGCCACTTCCCATTGCACCCCCATCACATACTAACATTTATATAGCTATCAGAGACACATATATTGAATTTTTTAAGAAATTTTGACCTACTTGTCCAAATTTGAAAAAAAAAATATAATATTGTTCTACACTTCATTCTTTACACATTGAAAAAACTTTGCATTTTCAATTATTTTGGTGCAAGTTGTGTGACATGCATGCTCAGTGATGTGATTTTCAAGATGCATCCACTTTGAAAAATTATAAAAAATACTAATTAAAATTATTAAAAAATATACAACTTCTAGTACTCACTCTTAACTATATTTCTACCAATGAGTTTTTGAAAATACTAAATGCTACTAAAAAAATTGAGGGGCACACACCAAACACTATGTTATATTTTTTTGAAAAAAATACGAAAAATTTTGTGTGCATGAAGCATTTGATCCTCTTAATCTTATATATTTTTGAAAAGCTTTAGTAGTTTAGAAACTAGATTCAAAGTACTACAATTAAAATTGAGGGGCACACACCAAACACTATGTTATATTTTTTGAAAAAAATAGGAAAAATTTTGTGTGCATGAAGCATTTGTTCCTCTTAATCTTATATATTTTTGAAAAGTTTTAGTAGTTTAGAAACTAGATTCAGAGTACTACAATTCTTGTTCTTTTGGTATCTTCAAATTTTGAGTGCATGAATCTCAAATTACTCCTCCAAGTTCAGTATAGTTGATTTCAAAAGAAAAGTGGCCACTTTTGACCCCCTTTTTGTGCACCATCTTGATGCACTTACTCCTAAATAATTTTTATTTTTCTAATTTTCCTCATCCATTTTAATTAAATAATTTTTTATTGTTTAATTAATTTCCAATTACTCTTCCATCCCCATAATTAAACAATTTTTAATTATTTAATTAAATCATGCATCCTCCTCATCCACATAATTAAATAATTATTTAATTAGCTAATTATTCCTCCAAAATTAAATAAATTATTTAATTTATTTAGTTTGCATATATTTCTCTAAAAATAAATAAAATCATTTTATTTATTTCCTAATAATATTAGTTCTATCTTTACTCTTCTAACTCTAAATCTAGAGACCGACTCTAAATTTAGCGACCATCTTTAAATTTAGCGAGTTGACTAAAAACCAACCTAAAGTTTCTTTCTTTCTTTCTCACTCACTCCACTTCATCTATCCATGCAAGTTCATATAAATTCATGCTAATCTCTAAATAATTCTTATCTATCGATCTCATCCCACATCTTGCACTATTGATCTGATATCCCTGAAAGCTATAAAACACCATCAATTCAACCATTTTACTACATGAATTTGATGAATCTTGCATCCATATTCATCATTTCTTTTGCCAACAAAGTTATGCTAGGTATTTGATCAATCCATATACAATCTAGATAGCATAATATTATATTTTTATAATGGAGTAAGGCTAGGAATTTTGGTGGAGGTAAATTAGATTAGTTTCATTTATGTTATTTGTGTTCATTGTGGACACACTTCATTGAGATTAAGTCTTTTTTATCATTGAATTAAATTTTTTATTATTGATATTATTGACTATTATTTGAGATTCATTGATAATTGATTTAAGTCCTATTCACAAGATAAAATAACTATTTTAAAACACCTATCACAATGAAAATCATCCCAATTTTAAAATAAAAGGCCTAAAATATTTTTCCCCTAACTATAATGATAAAATAAAACTTTTAAACCTAAAATTGAAGACTCTTAATCTAAAATTTTTGTGAAACAAAGTTGAATTGATGAACCAAATGTAAAAAATCCCAAATAGTAAAATAACAACAAAAAACAAGGCAAAAATAGAGCATAAAACAGTGAGAAATGGTTGAATGAAATTATATTGATCTAGATTTTATTACATACAATCCAACAAATTACAACAATAGTAATAGTATTGTTTACAATGGACAACCTCGTATTTATACTTAGAGCCTCTAAAATCTAAAAACTTATAATATTCTAGAGAAATCTAGAACTAGAATGTTCTTTTCCTTGGACAATCTAGTTTCTAGAAGGTTCTAGTTCTTCTAGAAAAATCTTGTCACTTTCTAGAAAATATCATTCCTTAACATCCCCCCTTAAGATTGGATAAAATATTACAAAGAAGATACAAAGGAGAGGGGAAAATTATACCACTATCCCCCCTTAATGTTGACCTCTAACATACCAAGCATTTTTCACAATTTCAAAAATTTGGCTTCACTCATACTCTTAGTAAATACACCAATTGTTTATTCTTCACTTGGACAATATTCTAGATTGACAATAGTTTCTTGAATAAGATCTCATATGTATCGAACATCAAGCTCAATATGTTTTATTTGAGCATGGAAAACTGGGTTGTTGGCAACCTGTATGGTACTTTGATTGTCATAGTATAAAGTAGTAGCAGAACATTGGGGAAAACCAAGATCAAATAGAATATTTTGAATCCAACTACTTCCTTCTTATTTTCTCACTCTATATTTTGCTTCATATGAATACAATGATGTATTTGTTTTTTTTTGTTGCTCCATATAATAGGGTTTGACCCAACCTAAAAAACATAACTACCAATAGATTTTTTGTCATCTATATCACCTCCCCAATTTGAATATGTAAATCCAACCAAAGAAATTGAGGACTTATAGCATAGTGGATGTCATGTTGTATTGTTCCACAAACATACCACAGTATTCTTTTTATAACCAACCAATGAATTTTTTTAGGTTCTTGTATAAATATGGATACTTGATTAACTACACAAAAAATGTTTGGTCTAGAATGGATTAGATAAACCAAGCTGCCTACAAGTTGTCTATATAAAGTAGAATCTACCCTCTTGGAAGTACATTCTTTAGTAAGTTTGATTCTAGATTGAAAGGGAGTAGAAGTTGGCTTGCATTATAGCATGTTAAACTTTTCTAAAATATCCAAAGCATATTTTGATTGGCAGATGAACAATCCATCATGCAGTCTAAAAACTTATAAACCAAGAAAATAGTTTAATTCTCCCAAATCACTCAAATGAAATGCACTTTTAAGATCTAGTTTTAAATCATTGATTATCCCAATATTTGGTCCAACAATAAGTAAATCATCTACATAAACTGTGACAAGAATAATCTCATCTTGGACTTTCTTTACATAAATATTTGGATCAAATCTACACCTATTAAACCCATGAAGCTGAAAGTACCTATCAATATTTTAATTCCATGTTCTTGGTGTTTGTTTTAGACCATAAAGTGATTTATTTAATCTGTAAACAAGGTGAGGATCTTTTTCATCTACAAAACCAAGTGGTTGATTAATGTATATTTCTTCAGCTAAATCTCCATTTAAGAAATCATTTTTAACATCCATTTGATGAATGTGTCATCCAAGACTAGCAACCAAAGAAAGAATAATTCTAACAAGTTTATTCATTTTGATGACAAGAGAAAATATTTCTTCATAGTCAACACCTTCCTTTTGATTGAATCCCTTAGCAACCAATCTAGCTTTGTATTTTTGTATAGCTCCATTTGATTTGAATTTTGTTTTGTAAGCCCATTTACAACCAATCACATTCTTACCTTTGGGGAGGGGCACAAGTTCCCAAGTTTTATTATTAAGTAATACATCAAATTCCTCTTTCATATCTTTCTTCCATTCTTTCTTCCCTCTAGCTTGCTCATATGAGATTGGGTCATTTATTTGTAAGACTTTTGCCATGAGAGCACTATCATTCCTTCCTTGGATTTTTGAACTTTCTCTATATATCTCTTCAATACTCTTTGTCTTATATCTTGTTGGAAGTTATTCTTCATCATCACTACCTACATAAAATAGTTGGTCACAAGCATTAGCTAAAGTATCTTCATTAGTAGTAGTGCTCTTATCATCCTTGTTAATAGAGTTTCCAATTATTTGTAAAATATGTAAAATGTGGAAATCATTTGTAGCTATACGTTGTGAATCTTCATCAAACTTTACATCTCTGCTAATAAAGATATGTTTTGTTACCATATCATATAATTTTTAAGCCTTTGATTCTTCACTATAGCCCATAGACAAACACTTATTACTCTTTGTTTCTAGATTTTTCCTATTTTATTCTAGGATGTGAGCCCAAGTAACACACCCAAATACTTTAAAATATCCAATGTGATACTTTCTTCTACTCCATGCCTCTTCAAGAGTGATATTTGTGAGAACTTTGGTGGGGATAATGTTCACAATATGTGCAACACAAGAGATAGCCAAACCCCAAAACTTATTATGCAAACTTTTAAAATGCAACATATAATGAGCTATTTCTATAAGACTTTTATTCATCCATTCAGCTACTCCACTTTTTTGACGGGTATATGGAACTTTTATTTGTACCTTAATACATATTTTTTACAAAATGATTAAAATGCATAATTTCAATATTCACCCCCATTGTATGTCCTTAAGAATTTAATTCTTTTTCCACTTTGGTTTTCAACGATTTCCTTAAAATTTTGAAATATCTCAAAAACTTCATTTTTCCTTTTAAGAAAATAAACCCATACTCGTCTACTATAATCATCAGTAAAACTGAGAAGGTACCTGGCACCTGAAATGAAAGATTATCTCAATTCACATAAATCAATATGAATGAGTTGTAGTGGATCAATAACTCTCCATGCTTTTTCCAAATCAAAAGGATCTTGATGGTGTTTTCCTAACACACATCCTTCACATACACCTTCAGATGTCGATATCTTTGCTAATCCTCTAACCATGTCTTGTAATTTTCTATAATTTGTATGCCCAAGTCTAGTGTAATGGCCACTTTTTACACTACCCAAACAAAACACAACTACCAAACTTTTTGAGAATATGCTCTTATTTATCTTAGTTACTGGTGGTGTGTAGGATGTAATAACCAATACTTAAGTAGCTCAAAATGTTTACCATTGTGACAAAAAAATAATACTTGTAAAGGTCTACTTCCTATTACCTTGATTATACACTAATTCAGTTATCTAGGCTAACTACTTGATCGAAAACTTGGTATTCATAGCTATGATCATACAATCAAAATCCCTAACAAAGTCATGCAACTTGACCTAAAAGAGACCACTACATCTTATTAAATCAAATACCACTTTTAAACTAATCTCAAATACATAACTCATAATCATATTTTTTTTGTATTCCTAGATTACTATGAGGAAATGATTCATGCATAAATACATGAATTAATATGTAATTCTAACAAATATACCATTAGTTAAAATTCAGAGTCAAAATATAATCATTTACACATATTAACAACTAAACTATTATAAAATTTGAAATGATCACACAATGATTACTATAATTTACAATAATTGATGACTATGCGAAAGTATAAATGAACATTGAGTCCCAAAACAACCAAACAATATTAACAAATTAAGTGAATACATAAAAATCCAACTAGTTTGCTATTGATTATTACTAATCAAAATTGTATGAAAATAACTAATTGAAAATATTAACTAAGTTTACCTAATTGAAACATTTGAGCATTAATGGTTTTTTTTTAGATAATTGGAAGCCATTCAAGGATTGAAGGTTTCAAGAAAAATTAAGAAATTAAACAACACTTGCACTATATCTAACTATTCAATTAATTATGTGTATTAAATTTTTTTGAATTTATAATTTACTTAAATTAAACTAATAATAATTAATTCTTAATTATAACTACCTTTCAACTACTTGATCTTCTTTTAATAATGTTTTCTTTTCTTTGTTGTCATTTTTCTTCAAGTTAAAATCCATTGTTCAACTATTTTCTAGATTTGTTTATTTTATTTTGTTTGATTGAAAGTACATTGTTTATATTCAATGTGTGCTTCAGATTCAAGGTTGCAAGTGGAAGAGTGTTGTGGAGGTTTCCAAATTATTTGATGGTTAAAATTAATTTGTGAAAATTTCCCAATCTCATTGATATAATAATTGTATATTTATTTATTTTTGTACGATCCATAATTAGATTGAGAAGTAATTATATTTAGTTTTTTCTAGACTGTAATTTATTTTACATTCCAAATGTGAGGCCCCACCTATAGAAGGGCATTCTAATTAGTTGTAGATGGAACTTTTTGAAGATTAGAAACTCAAGAAAATAAGGGTTGGGTAATAGAATAATAATTGGGAGTAGGGTATATTACCTTGGCCATTTTAAAAAAATGTAAGGTGATGTGCAATAATTTTCATGCATAAGTGGGGTGATAAGATGGGCCACATGACAAGACAACATGGGGGAAGTATATGGGAAAATATTTGAAGAAAACTCATGAGAAATCATAGAGTTGTCCATTATAGCACATAAGGAAGAGCCAATGGAAGAAGAAAGAATAGTATCATCACACCAAAACACTCTATGATTGTAAGTAAAAAAAAGTGTTTGAAAGCACTTGATAAAACATTAGATAATGTATTAAATTTTGAAATAAGCCATTACAATTCCTTAATAACCAAAGTATATTTAAATGAATTTTAGTACAAACATATCATTATACATATATAAATAATGTGAAGAATGAATATATATATATATAACAAGTATTTGATTAAAATAATTTTCATTAGGAACATGGACCATATAGTCACGAATCAGAAAACTTATACACAATTCAAGATACCATCATTGATTTCTTGATGAGTACAAACATCTTAGAATTAAAAAAAAATTATGGGTATATTCATAAGGAAGAGATGCCATAAGTATGATCATCTAGATTTATTTCATTAAGCACATTAATAAGGGAAAACACTGGAAGGTAAAGCACAATAATAGGTGGTAAGAGAATTATCAAAGGTAGGCACACCAATAGTCATGGTATAGTCAATATCATCATTACCAAAGCTATATCCATATTAAGAGGTGGGATCATTGTGAAGCTCAAGCCAACTCCGACAGGGGCATTTAATTGTTGGATTGCATGCCATTAATGGAGGTATGGAGTCTAATGAGTAGTCGTTGCTTTAAATCTACCTTATGGCATTTCATGAGATGACCTCTCCTTTGAGGAATTCTGTAAAATTCTTGCGTGCTTTGGTCCGGATATGTGTTCAAGTTAGTTCATTTCCATTGTGGGTATTCTAATAAATACTTTACCCTAAGGTGTGTTTGCATAATTTTGAAACGCACCTTTTGTTACATAGTTTTATGCAACTATATCAGTTTCTGTGTTTTGCATGCACCCTTTACGCATTGATGAATGCCGATGCTCTGTTCCAAAACTCCCATTTTGGAACAGGCAGGGAGAATACTAGAAAAGATTGCAGAATTTGGCGTTACCCCTGCCAATTACATCTGCTTGGAAATTTCTAAAGCCGTCTTAACAAATCCATATTGTGCTTATCCTGCAATCATCACATCCCCCAAAGATCACATTTCTTTGAGGCATTCTGTCGAACAGTTTGCGCGCCTTATCTCTACTTCCGCACTATTCATACGAGGCATTCTGACAAACAGTTCGTGCGCCTTGTCTCTACTTCCGCATTATTCATTTACTTCTTTGAGGCATTCTGACAAACAGTTCGTGCGCCTTGTCTCTGCTTCCGCATTGTTCATACATTTCTTTGGGGTATACTGTCAAACAGCTCACGTGCTTTGTCTAAACTGTCGCTGTTTGCATTTGTGTGCTACAACAAATCCTTTTTATCTTTTCTGTGTAAGTCCTGCAATTAACGCATTCCACGAGACCACAATTCTTTGAGACAATTCACGTGCCTTGTATATGCGGAGTCTGTGCATCGCGTTTGACTTGAATGAATGCTAAATTGTGACAGCATTGTTGTTGCTAGTAGATTAGATAGCTTGTGACTTGTCAAGTCAAATTAGTGTGTTTCAGTTTAGCAAGGTTTTTCTCATTAAGGTTAACTGAATCAGACTTACCTTGGAATGTTATGGCTGTCAACTCTACACCGTTCCTCGTAGAGTTGTGTTGTTTACAATCATCTGAAAATAGATTCCAAGTTCCAATCACATCATACTAGGGGAGAAGATCGAGTATCCCCCATGGCTAACTTCGCGCAACCGTAGAATTCAAACCGTATGTCGAATCGGAAAAAAAATTTATGGGTTTTTTTCGCACATGAGTTAAGATCTTATAACTAAGGTTTTGGCTTCTGGGAAATTCGGTAGAGCGCGGTAGCGTCCGATATGCGCGCGAAGGTCAAAAAGACACCTTTTAGACGTGTCGTCTGCTTGCCGTCACCCGCGCGAAGGTCAAAAAGACACCTTTTAGAGGTGTCGTCTGCTTGCCGTCACCTAACATCCCAATACCCGCTAGCTATAACCACCAATTTAAAAAAAAAAAAAACAATTAAATGTGTCTCTTTTAATATCTAATTAAAACTATTTTATCATTCAAATCCGCTCAAAAGTTAATGGGTCTAATTCACGTTAGCACCTTATAAAATCATTTTGGCACCCATTAAAAACATTCTTATGTATTAATCTCCTTACTAAAGCACTGGACACCAAACACATTACACCCCAATTAATCTTCATTTCGAGTTCGATTGATGCATATGACTAATGTTTTTTTGTGGGTATCCCATTCTGTTCACTCATTTTACCGCGCGCTTTGTCTGGAAGCTTCTCGGCGATGGAAACAAATGCAGATGGCGACGGCTCTCCACAGCTCCTTTTCGTGCACACGGCTTGAGGTAACATCAAACATCGCTTTCCTTTGAATATGCAAACAATGGTACTGGTTAATCATTTTCCTCTGCATCTTTCATGACCCATGAAGGGTTTATTCGATGATTGAAAAATTATTACTGCTTGTCTATGAAATAAATCATTCCTCTTACACTCCTTTTTGCCATGTGTTGTTTTATTTTGTAGGGTCATGGTACTGGTGTTTTACACGGGTTTTTTTTGGGGTTAAATGATTTCCTCTCATTTTACCGCGCGCTCACAACCTGGTAAAGTCAATTGTATCATGATTTTGTTTGTAGAAATGATGATGAATTTCGTGGGTTTGACCACATGTCTGCAAAAAAATGATTTTTTGTTCTGCATTGACCTTTTTATAAAAAAACCCATGTGAATATGGGCATAAATCGGCAAGCCCATTTAGTATAGGCCATTTTTGTGAAAACCCTTGCTTTGTTTTTCCAAATACGGGTTTTTTGTGTGGTTAAATGATTAAATACGACCTGGTAAAGTCGATTGTCTCATGATTTTGTCTCCAGAAATGATCAGGAATTTCGTGGGTTTGAACACGTCTACAAAATAATATTTTTTAGTCTACTTTGACCTTTTTATAAAAAACCCATGTCACTTTGGGCATAAATTGGCAAACCCATTTAAAATAAATATGTATTTGTGAAAACCCTTGCTTGGTTTTTTCCAAATTTGTGTGCTTAAGGAATTAATCTCATGAAACCCTTGCCTGGAATATTCAGCATCTATCTAAAAACACACTTTTGTATACCTGCAAGTGAGGAATTATTATTATGAAACCTTTGGTTAATTTCTTGTGCACATTTCTGAAAACCCAAGTGTGTAATCGATCTACCTCTGTTCAAAAAAATCATTCCTCTTACATTCCTTTTCGCCATGTGTTGTTTGATTTTGTGTGTCCATGGTGTGAGGTAACTACAAACATCAGTCTCCTTTCAAAGTGCAAACAATGGTACTCCTAATTCTTATTAGAATGCAATTAAATTATATATGTATGTATCAACACGTGTGTTATTCATATATATATGAATATATGTATGTATGGATGCACATACATACATGCATACATACATATGTATGTATGTATGTATGTATGCACACATACATATATATATATATATATAGCTTTAGATATATATAGCTTTAGATATATATAGATACATGATGATTTGGCATTGTGGGTTAAGGTACACGAATTAGCATACGAATGAGCAACCAAGTAGCAAATATTATATTTGTTAGAAGTCCGATTTGTATGAGTCAATATCTCAGATTTAGTATTTGTGACTTTCGATTATCATAAATGATAGCTCAAATTTATTTTGTTTTGATTAGTTTAACATGTACAACGAATTCACTATTTGACATTTATATTTACGGTGTTGTTTGTTTGATACTCTTAAAAGAAATGACTCAAAGATTATACAAAATAAATGTTACTCGCAAAATTAAAATATATATATATTGTGTTCGATGCTTGTAGTTTTATGAGTTTTTGATACTGTATTTAGGGTGTTCAATATGTAAGTTAAGTGTAGCATTCAATAGCATGCGTTGTATTCGCTTTCAAGTGCATATTTATGTGTAATTAGTGTAACTATAGATAAGGAAAATTTTCAAAGAAAACTAAATAAATAGGATAGTTATATGAGAAGGATTGTCTTAAGGAAAATTTTCAAAGAAAACTAAATAAATAGGATAGTTATATGAGAAGGATTGTCTTTTATGTATATTGATCTTTTTCTGATTTATTTTATATCTCATCTTTTGGAAAGTGATTGTGAATACTGTTTAATGGTGTTTCCTCCTATAAAATATGTTTATGAGTGATAATTATAACCTTCCTTGTTGTAATAGTAACCCACAATGCCAAATCATCATGTATCATGTTTGTAGATATGTATGTATGTATGTATGTATGTATGTACATAATAACATACATATATATGTATATATATGTATGTATGTATATATATGTATATGTATATACATACATACATACATGTATACATGTATGTATGTATGTATATACATGCATACATACATACATACATATATACATGTATATACATACATACATATATATGTATGTATGTATATACATGCATACATATGTATGTATATACATACATACATACATATGTATGTATGTATGTATATACATGTATATATGTATGTATGTATGTACATTTATATAAATGTGTGTATGTATGTATGTATATATTTATAATGTATATATATATTTATATGTATTGTAAGTATGTATACATACATACATACACA
Organism: Sequoia sempervirens; assembly: GCA_007258455.2. Classification (NCBI taxonomy): domain Eukaryota; kingdom Viridiplantae; phylum Streptophyta; class Pinopsida; order Cupressales; family Cupressaceae; genus Sequoia; species Sequoia sempervirens. The sequence continues at coordinate 80,174,258 of VDFB02000002.1, read as the reverse complement.
CATTTATACATACATATAAATGTGTGTATGTATGTATGTATACATACATACATACATACATTTATATGTATTGTAATACATATTGTACATACATATATAATACATATATAAATGTGTGTGTGTATGTATGTATACATATATACATACATACATTTATATGTATTGTAATACATATTGTACATACATATATAATACATATAAATGTATGTATGTATGTACATACATATAAATGTGTGTATGTATACATACATACATACATACATTTATATGTATTACAATACATATAAATGTATGTATGTATGTATGTATTATATGTATTGTAATACATATAAATGTATGTATGTAATACATACATACATACATACATTTATATGTATTACAATACATATGATACATACATACATACATACATACATACATTTATATGTATTATATATGTATGTACAATATGTATTACAATACATATAAATGTGTGTATGTATGTATGTATACATACAATACATATAAATGTGTGTATGTATGTATACATACATACATACACACATTTATATGTATTGTAATACATATAAATGTGTGTATGTATGTATGTATACATACATACACACATTTATATGTATTACTATATATGTACATACATACATACATATCTATATATGTATGTATGTATGTATCTTTCTATACATACATACATACATACATATGTATGTATGTATGTATGTATGTATGTACGTACATACATACATACATATCTATATATGTATGTATGTATGTATATATGTATGTATGTATTGAAAGCAACGACAAGCATCCTTTGCACATTCCTCTAATATCTTAAGTCTCAGGTGGGTACTTATAGTTATTTTCATTTATGCAGTGTCTTCTTACTTTGCTTTATAAGTAAATGAAAGGTCTTTTTGGTGACGGATTTTTACTTTTCTTTGTGTTCATTTTCTATTATTTGTCATTTATTTCTGCAAATAGGTACCTATATTTATATTTGAATGTGTACAATGTATTATACATTCATTTACAAATTATGTGTTTGTTGTCTCTTCTTCATTGAGAAAATTGATATCTATGTCTGTATCCTTTAACTATCCTTTCAAAATGCAAACAATGGTACTGGTTAATCATTTTCTTCTGCATCTTTCATGACCCATGAAGGGTTTATTCGATGATTGAAAAATTATTACTGTTTGTTTATGAAATAAAGCATTCCTCTTACACTCCTTTTCACCATGTGTTGTTTGATTTTGTTGGGTAATGGTGTTGGTTTCTTTTTCCCACATTGTATTTATGTATGTATGTATGTATGTATGTATGTATGCACATACATACATATATGTATGTGTGTATGTATGTATGTATGTATGCACATACATACATACATACATATATATGTGTACGTATGTATGTGTATGTATGTATGTATGTATGCACATACATACATATATATATGTGTGTGTGTGTGTATGTATGTATGTATGCACATACATATATATATGTATGTATGTATGTATGTATGTATGTACGTATGTATGTATGTATGTATGTACCTTCCAAAGAGAGTGTGCGGTAAAATGAGTGAACATAATGGGATACCCACAAAAAAACATTAGTCATATGCATCAATCGGACCCCAAATGAAGATTAATTGGGGTGTAATGTGTTTGGTGTCTAGTGCTTTAGTAAGGAGATTAATATGTAGGAATGTTTTTAATGGGCACCAAAATGATTTTATAAGATGCTAACGTGAATTAGACCCATTGACTTTTGAGCGGATTTGAATGATAAAATAGTTTTAATTAAATGTTAAAAGTGACACATTTAGGTGTTTTTTCTGCTTTGCAATGTATATTACTGATTTTCTACAATGTATATGTTTGTATATGTTTGTATATGTTTATATGAATACATGCATGTATGCTTATGTTTCTATGAATGTTTGCATGTATGCTTATGTTTGTATGACTGTATGCATGCATGTAAACCTGCAAAAAATCACAGATATATAAGGCTCCCCAAATAAACATCGAATCCAAATATAATGCAGAATTCAGTCATATCATCTCTAAAAACCTACGTAAGTGGCAGCAACCAAATTCATATTTGAAACACAACAATCAAATTGAATGCATTCAATTGTCATATTCAAATTTCTAAATAAGAGGGACAGCAACCAGCGACATTCACAATTATTCTCCTCTACTAATATCCTCTCCATGCTATAGACCATTGAATGGTATCCTTTGCACATTCCTCATACATCCAAGCTTGATGAGAAATAATAATTATAAGTTGATTAAATCTTGGTATACAATTCTATTAACATTTATATGTTTTTACATATATTTATCTATTCCATATGGATCTTTTAATATGTTGAACTTGATTAATTATGTGTTGTTGTATATGCATTATTTCAAAGGTCATATGATGTTTGTATGTTACTAGCCTCGGTTGTGACTACCCGTGGTTGTAAATCTTTTCTTGTAGGCATGGGAGAACAAGGAGAGGTGGTGCAACAATGTTCATGGTGGGTAGTTTGGTAATTGTGTTTGTCAACACACCAAATAATTAAGGATTTTTTGTTCAAATAGCTCTAAGTTTCAATTATTGTTCTGTATTTTTGACTAACTAGTATATCTTTTTATTTATTTCAATAACTATTGTCCATGTTTGTTTGTTCTATTATATTTGTTTGTTGTGGCAGGCATGTCAAATGGCTAGGAGATTGTAAAGAGCATGTCAAATTGTAAGATTACATTTCAAGTAAAGTCTTTCAAGACTTTACTTTGATTATGACCCGATAGACATTGTGTTCATTTATAATGTTCATTTTTATTATTCATTGTAAACTTACATTTACAATTTACAATTAGATTGATTTCCAAGTGTATGTGTTCAAAAATTTATAATTTCAAATAGATTAATTTATGGATATGTTGCATACAGATGTATAGATATATGTATGCATATACTTAGTTGTGTATACATATATATGTATGTATTTATGTATGTATGTATGTATGTATGTATGTATGTATGTATGTATGTATATACGTACATACATACATATATATATATATATATATATATATATATATTTATTTATTTATTTATTTATTTATTTATATGTATGTATGCATGTATACACAACTATGGAGGTTGTAAAAAGCATGTCAATTTGCATGATGACATTTCAGGTCAAGTCTTTCAAGAGTTTACTTTGGTTGTGACCTAGTAGACATTGTGTTCATTTATGATGTTCTTTTTTCTTATGATGTTCATTCATGAACCTGAACAATGGGATTTGATTTATGATGGGATTTACTTATTCATTGTAAACTTACAATTTAGAATTAGATTGATTTCCACTTACACTTACAGTTACAATTTATGGATATGCTACATATAGATGTATAGTTATATATATGTATGCATATACTTAGTTGTGTATACATACATATATATATATACACACACACACAACTATGTATATATATATGTATATATATGTATGTATACATATATATATATGTATATGTATGCATATACATAGTTGTATGTGTGTGTATATATATATATATATATATGTACATAATTTTCTGAATTTCAATCACATACATTTCTTAATGTACATTTAAATTTTCAACAATGTTAGTTAGATGAATACAACAAACACATATCCAACAAAATGATAGATGAATACAACGAACACAAAATTGATTTCGAATCACAAAAGCATAGATCATTAACTTGGACAGCTCCCAAAACATGCTTAGGATGAAATCAAATTTATTATAGCATAAACATGATTAAGACAAAGTTGGAAAGAAGACAAGGAGTCTTCAGTCTTACAAAAAACACACTGGCACACATCGAAGTAGATAAGTTGACAACAGACTACCATTTAGTTCTACAAAATTAGACACTAGTATCCTTTGGCTATCCAATACAACAGACTAGTATCCTTTGGCTGTCCAATACAATAGACTAGCATTCAGTTTTACAAAAAACACTCTAGCACACTTCGAGGTCAAAAAGTTGACAACAAAAAATCCTAATCAGACATCCACAGATCTGATTATGAAGTGGTGTGTCCTTGGGGGTCAACTGACTCCGCGTCAACTGGAGAAGATGTTAAGGACTGCAGATTGTTCTGTATGGCACTTGCTATACAAGCAAGCAATGCATGATTTTCCTCTGGAGTAGCTGTAACTATGGAGAGCAGCCTTCAGAAGACCCATTTTGTAGGCTGCTAAGAGCTGCAAAGGCTGGAGACAAAATGTTAATCATGTCCCTTAAAATTGGATGTTGACTTGGAAGAGGAGTTGTAGGAGTACTCTTACTTCTGTTTCTTTCTGCTCTTTCCGCCTGCTTTTGGTTTTCCTTCAACTGTCTAGCAATCTTTGCTTGCTCCCTTTGAAGCTCCTTTTCATGTCGCTGCCTCAGTTTCTCCTCTGCAATTTTTTGTTTTTTTGCAGCATGCTCCAATCTATTTGCCTCCCTCTGTGCGAGGATTGCTTCTCTTTCTGCCTTCCTTTCAGCCATTTGCTCCCTTTTCCTTTGTTGCAATTCTTGGTTTCTTTGCTTCTGTGCCTCTTGTTCATTCAACAAATTGAAGAAATCATCCGATGTCAAAATTTGAGACTGCCTACTAAGGCGTAGGACCCCATTGCGACCTCTGTTAGATGATTGGCGCACTCGTTGCATTGGGAGTTGCAAAAAAGTGCTTCTGCTGCCTGCTGGTTGCTGATCATTGACTTGTGTGCATGGCACATAGTCAGCCTCTTCATCACTTGAGTCATTACCATCGACTCCATCCTCTTCATCATTTTTAGCCTCCCAATTTCTCACAGTTGTGTAGTAATGGATGACATCTTTAGGATCAAAATTTGGTGGTGATGGCATGGACAACCCTTCATCCACTTCACTGAAATTGAGATGCACCCCTAAGTTCAAAGTTGCATCTTGAAATTCATATGGCAGATTGAGACACTCTTCATTTTCAGCTGCCTGATTACATGATCGAACTGTTGGTTCTTGTTGAATTTTTGTTGCCTCAATGTTTTCTAGACAATATCCTTCTTCGTTTGTTGGATTTGGGGGAATGCTTGCAAAAAAGGTTTCCACAAACTGTCCAATCTATTCCTCATTCCAACCTGCTATCCTCAAACAAGTCTCTGCTACCATGAACTATGCCTCATCATCAGTTGTATCACCCTCTGTTTATGCTCCCAATGTCGTTCCTTCCTCTTCAACCACGAAAGCTTGGCTTGGCCCCATATCCAAGTCAAGTGCATGTCGATCTAATGGCCAAATTCCTGTTCTTCTAAAACCACTTGCAATTTTATTAGGATTCAAAGCTTGTGCAAAAGCTTTGCTGGCAAGTGTTGCCAACTCTTCCCTTCCAATGTCAAGTTGAGGATTTTCAGAGAGCCATATACTCCTTTGTTGTTTGAAGTAGTTCTTAAATGGTGAGAACACACTAACATCAAGGGGCTGCAATTTGTGGCTGCAATGTGCTGGAAGTGTGAGAAAATCTATTCCCATAGTCTTTGCTTCTTTGACTGTTTTGAATGCCACATGGCTTCCATGACCGTCAAAGATGAGAAGTTGTCTATTGGTTGGTGACACACCTCCTGGGACATTTTTTGCGAAGTGTTTTAACCATTCCACAAATAATTCTTTGGTCATCCAAGCATGCTCTTGGATTGCCATGCATGCCCTTGGCTCACAGTTAACAATATAGTTTCTAATGTTCCTTTTGGACTTGAACAAATAGTAACCAGGTATAGCTTGACCTACTGCACTAACACAGGCTAGAACAGTGATCCATTCTCTACTTTTAGCAATTAATTGTGGAACACATTTCATCCCTGTTTTTGCAATAACTCTCATTGCACAATTTTTTCCAGCCTACACACCTGTTTCATCGCAGTTCCATATTTTGTTGGGCCCATAATTATGTTTGTTGTACAACTCCAAGTTATCATAGAATAAAGAAACTATTTCGGGGCACAACATTATAGTTCAATTTGTGTCCACTCCTTCGGGTGTTCGAATTGTCAGATCAAGATGCCTTTGACGAAATCCAACCCACCATGACCTCCCTGGTATCCCATTTGTGAATGGGTTAGGCCTCACTCCAACCATGTGGGCCACCGTTGACTTAAGTTGTGACACTTGAAGGCCATGGCCAATATTAGCCATATATTTACACCATTGCACAATTTCAGCTTCTTCTTCATCAATTAGGACTGTTCGTGGCCCCCTCCTTTTTGTGAATGTCACACCATTGAGCCATGCCCACAAACTGCTAGGCAGGATTCCCCATTTGATCCCTGAACCTCTGATTGACATTCGATTGTCCTCAACATCTGCAATGGATTTTTCCATGTCATGCATAGACCAAGTTTTCATGCACAGATCTGGGGTTGTCACATGGTCAGCAGGTGGTGGTTCCATTTCTATGTTAGTATTATGAACAATAGGTTCAAAACCATCATTTTCATTGGTTTGTTCTGCATTTTCATAAATAAATTCCCCGTCCATGTTCATTGTTGGCTCTTCATCAACAACATTTGGAACATTGAATGTCACTCCATGAGGTACTCTATTCAAGTGCCTCCCACCTGATCTTTTCCTCTTCTGCCTTGGTGCCATGATGGTCAATGATCCTGTACATTGTAAGCGATCAAGTGTCAGAAAAACAATGTATAAAAATTGTAAAACACAACTATAATTACAAAAAAAATCACTGATAAACATTGCAAAATAGAAAATAGTGTTAATTGTGTCACTATTAACATGCAATCAGATCTATTTTATCATTCAAATCTACTCAAAAGTCAATGGGTCTAATTCAAGTTAGCACCTTATAAAATCATTTTGGTGCCCATTAAAAATCACTCCTACATATTAATCTCCTAACATTAGAACTGGACAATAAACACATTACACCCCAATTAGGGTCCGATTAAGCATATGACTAATGTTTTTTTTTTGGGTATCCAATTCTTTTCCATCATTTAATTTGGGTTTACATATATGTATGTAGATATAGATGTATTTATATATATTTGTATAAATATATGTATACATGTATCTGTGGATACATATAATTACATAGTTACATGTATGCATATATCTGTACATATGCATATATATATCTATATATACGTAGATATATGTATGTATATATATCAATGTTCAAAGCACATTGTACAGAAAATGAAAGAAGTTGTGTTGTATTCAACAACGATAGGAAATTATTTTGAACAGAGGTAGATCGATTATATACTTGGGTTTTCAGAAATGTGCACAAAAAAGTAACCAAGGGTTTCATAATAATAATTCCTCACTCACAGGAATACAAAAGTGCGTTTCCAGATAGATGCAGAATATTCCAGGCAAGGGTTTCATGAGATTAATTCCTTAAGCACACAAATTTGGAAAAAACCAAGCAAGGGTTTTCACAAATACATATTTTTTTTAAATGGGTTTGTCAATTTATGCCCAAAGTGACATGGGTTTTTTATAAAAAGGTCGAAGCAGACCAAAAAATATTATTTTGCAGACATGTGTTCAAACCCACGAAATTCCTGATCATTTCTGGAGACAAAATCATGAGACAATCGACTTTACTAGGTCGTATTTAATCATTTAACCACAAAAAAACCCAAATTCACATGGTTTTTTTATAGAAAGGTCAATGCAGACCCAAAATATCATTTTTGCAGACATACATACATACACACATACATATATGTATGTATGTGGATACATACATACATACATACATATATATATATACATATATATATATATATATATATATACATATATATATATATATATATATACTAATATGTATGTATGTGCATACATACATACATACATACATATATACATATATATATGTATGTATGTATGCATGTGCATACATACATAGATACATAGATACATATATACATACATACATATATATATATATGTGTATGTATGTATGTATGTATGTGCATACATACATACATACATACATAAATACAATGTGGGAAAAAGAAACCAGCACCATTACCCAACAAAATCAAACAACACATGGTGAAAAGGTGTGTAAGAGGAATGATTTATTTCATAAACAAGCAGTAATAATTTTTCAATCATTGAATAAACCCTTCATGGGTCGTGAAAGATGCAGAAGAAAACTATTAACCAATACCATTGTTTGCATTTTGAAAGGATAATTAAAGGATACAAACAGAGATATCAATCTGCTCAATGAAGAAGAGACAACAAACACATAATTTTTAAATGAATGTATAATACATTGTACACATTCATTTACAAATTCAAACACACAGCTTACTGAATTTGCAAATGAATGTGTACAATGTTATCTATATAACATTGTACAAATACATTTGCAAATTCAATAAGTTGTGTTATATATCATTATACACATTCATTTACAAATTCAATAAGATGCAGAAGTAAATGATCAACCAATACCATTGTTTGCATTTTCAAAGGATAGGCAAAGGATACACACATATACATCGATTTGTTGAATGAACAAGAGACAGAGAATGTAAAATGACAAATATATGTATGCTAGCCTGTTGTATGTGCAATGGAAAGTAGAAAAATATAAACAAATGCTAGTCTATTGTATTGGACAGCCAAACGAAACGTATTTAAACAGAGTTATAGACGTATATATATGTGTGTTTGTGTATGTATATACGTATATATATACATGTATATATGTATTTATATGTAAGTAACTGTATGTATTTGTATATATGTGTATATGTTTTTAAATACATAATACACATATATACACAAATATTAAATGCATGTATATATATATACACACACACACACATATACATATTAAACCCTAATAAATGACCAACCCTGACAAATGACCAAAAATAAACAAATATAAATATACATATAAGCAAAAATAAATGACAAATATAAACCCTGATATAAACACTGAAATAAATGACAAATGACCAAAAACATACAAATATAAATACAGGTACCTATTTGCAGAAATAAATGACAAATAATAGAAAATGAACACAAATCAAAGTAAAAACCCGTCACCAAAAAGACCTTTCATTTACTTATAAAGCAAAGTAAGAAGACACTGCATAAATATAAATGTTAAATGCACAGTTCATGAAAAATAACTATAACTAGAATGTATAAAGTAAGAAGACACTGCATAAATGAAAATAACTATAAGTACCTACTTGAGACTTGGGATATTAGAGGAATGTGCAGAGGAATGTGTAGAGGATGCTTGTCGTTGCTTTCAATTTTGCAGAGAATAAGATGCAATTGTGAATGTTGCTGGCTACTTTCCCCCTCTTATTTAAGAATTTGAATCTGACAATTGAATGCATTCAATTTGGTTGTTGTGTTTCAAATTTGAATTTGTTTGAGCATTTGAATTTGTTTGAGCATTTGAATTTGAAGCTGCAAGTTACGTAGGTTTTTAAAGATGATATGACTGAATTATGCATTACATTTGGATTTGATGTTTATTTGGGGAGCCTTACACCTATATTTAATTGTGCAGGTACCTACAGGAAATGAAATAAATACATATAGCTACCAAGGAGTGTGTGAAAGACTGTGCATTTCAAATCCTATAGAGTTAAAAGGAGATTGTGATTATGTCATGTAAAGCACCATTAATTGTGCATGTGTAGTTGTAAATATAAAATGTAATGAGGGATAAACATTTGCAAGTGGGGGTATTTGTAACAGTAAATGTTTTAAATTAAATTGTAAATGAGCCTTTTTATGTGCAAATTGACTTTTTTTATAAATGCAAAAGCATGTTTAGCTATCTATTATGATTGGTGAGTTACTCATTGTGTTATGAGCAGCTATTGGTGTTGTTGTAATTTTTTATTTGTTCATAAAAAGTTTTGGATCAAAGTTAAAAAAAAATTGGGGGGTGGAGTGAGCATGGAGGTGGTGGTTATTCAATGGGTGGCAAATACTGGGTCTTCTCCCCTAGTGTTATTTTAATTGCCTTTACTTGAGTTTTATCTTTGTTGAGTACTTAAACATATCAGGATTAATTTTATTAAGATTTATATTTAATAATGCATTTAATTTTACTTGTTTTATATTGATTTAAAAGAAAATGTATTGTTAAATTTTAAATGATTAATATTTTTATCATGATGAATATAAACAAGGCAAGATTCTTAATAGCATTGAAGTGATCATTGTTAATGTCATGCATAGTTCCTAGAAGGTTAACTATATTCGAACCTAATTTTGATTGTTATATCTCATATCTTAATAATTTGTTATAGGATTTATTAATGATTCAAATAACTTGCAAAAGGGGATAACAATGATCTATTTACTCGATTTAAATGATATTCAATGATCATATTACTGATACTATTGCCCAGATCCCTATGTTAGTACCCAATCAACCTCACCCCCAATATATTTAGATTATATTCTTTGTTATAAATGTGATATTCATTTAGAATCCTTATCTAAATACTCATCGTTACAACTTTATTAAATGTTTTTGTTTCATTATGTTACATGAGTACATTGGTTCAATTATTATTGAAGTTCTATAATTCTTGTTTTAAAAATATAACTACTTTAGTCATGGTTTCAACTAACTTAATAGCCAATAGCTTTTATATTATACACTTACCATCAATTGGCAACCCATGCTAGAGTAAATTGATGGATTTGGTATTATATGATTGGTGTGCTCTATAAACTCTCTTCAGGGGTTTCTATATTAAAATATTACTTAGGGGATGGTTAGGTTATAGACCTTTATAATGAGACAGCTAGAAAATATATTTGTTGATGATAATCTAACAATCATATCGAGGGTCTTAGTGATAAAGAGTTCTTCACTTAAATCAATCATCATTATCATATGGTTGAGTTGCAAACACTGAATATAGGAGATCAACATTAATATTTTAGGGAATATTAAGTATTTGATGGAAAATATTGGATAAACATTCTTGGTGATTTTAGAAGATGATTGTAGAGCATTATTACCTTTAGTTTTATTTTATATTATAGTTAGCAAATAGAATTACTATTTTCATTGTTCACTCATCATATCCTCTCACCTTGTTTAATATAGGCCCTGGGTAATTAGAGAATGGTGAATAATATTTGTTTTAATATTTGACTTATATTTTATGAACCTTATGGGGGAGTTCCTCTTATGATTTAATTTGCAAAGTAAATTGCTATCAAATTTGGGATAAGTATGCAAGGACTTGAATCCTTGAAACTACTTTCTCTTACCGTGTATGATTATATGTTCTAAATAAACATGAAAATTTATTTTTTTGCAAACTTAAATCAGTCATCATTATCATATGGTTGAGTTGCAAACACTGAATATAGGAGATCAACATTAATATTTTAGGGAATATTAAGTATCTGATGGAAAATATTGGATAAACATTCTTGGTGATTTTAGAAGATGATTATAGAGCATTATTACCTTTAGTTTTATTTTATATTATAGTTAGCAAATAGAATTACTATTTTCGTCGTTCACTCATCATATCCTCTCACCTTGTTTAATATAGGCCCTAGGTAATTAGAGAATGGTGAATAATATTTGTTTTAATATTTGACTTATATTTTATGAACCTTATGGGGGAGTTCCTCTTATGATTTAATTTGCAAAGTAAATTGCTATCAAATTTGGGATAAGTATGCAAGGACTTTAAACTGCTTTCTCTCACCGTGTATGATTATATGTTCTAAGTAAACATGAAAATTTATTTTTTTGAAAACTCAAAGAACTTATCTTTGGAGTGTGTTGCATAGTAGATTGTTAACTAGTTTTCTCGATCCTTGACTTCACCTAAGTGGGTGGTAGTTGACTGTGAAACTATTTGGGATAATGGACCTTAGAAAGAGTTGTGTACCCACTCTTATAATATGTAATTTGTATGGGACACGTGATGCTTCTGAGTAGAGGGTCGAGTTTAGCATATATCAGTGTTATTATGTTATGATTGTGACTGTGGTAAAGTCACCTCTTAAAACCTAGTGGATATACATGTGTGGGTGAGTCAAATAAGTTGGAACAACTCAAGTTATCGAACTACGGTTCCTCTGTGAAATATATACGTAGGCAAGGCCATTAGAGACGAGCCCCCGAGGAATTAGGTCTCGCCCCTAGGCTTGTTCTCTTTTTATTTCTTTGAGTTAATATTGATACATTGTATTTGCTTAGTTTGTGACTTGATTGTGTCATTTGATTATGAATGTGTTTGTAGGACTAATTAAGTCTATCTCGATGATGTGAATTTCATGCCTTCTCTTGAAACCCTATTAGGATTGCCTAAGCAATTTATTTACTTAACTAAATATTATAATCTATATTTGGTCAGATGTCGTTATGTTTTTTATGAATTGTGTGCTTTGGAAACAAAATTGTGTGAGTTAATCTTGAGTGTTGTAATCGAAATTTGGAATTTTTGTTTTGTTCTTAACTGTATTTTGGTTAAAATTTTGGGAATTACACCAAAACCATAAATTTTCTATAAACTTGAATGTTATCAAGGAGGTTTTAATTTTAACATTTGTCGACTATGGATTCATTAAATTATATAGATATATATTTATTTTTATTTTTATACAAAATTAAAATTTGTTTTGGGGTGGGCGAGGCCCTTCTCATGGGCACACAACCCCCCATGAGGTTGTGCCCCCTCATGGGTGTTTCCTCCCCCAAGCGAATGGGGGCATTGACCCCCATTCAAACTAGGGGTTGAGCCCCAAAAAACAATTTTAATTTTTTTTAAATTTCTTTACAATGTTTTAAATTATATTAAATTTTTTTGAAGTATAGTATTATTATATTTATGTCGAGAGGTGTTATACAGTGAAAGCATTCAAGGAATATTCTCCATAAATTTTTTGAAGATGCATTAAAAATGACAGCCAGGTGGAAGTTATGGGCTCATAAATAATTTAGTATTTTTTAAAAAACCCCATATTCACTTAATAGGCAAGTGGATGAACAAATCTGGGAAATTCAATTTGGGAAATTTAATTTGGGATAAGAAAGGTGGTTCATAAGCCGTCGGCACTTGGAGAAGGATGGAGGAGATCGTGTTTCGAATAACTACCTGGGGAAACCAATCATTGAAGAAAGTTAGTTTCCAGGGAGTGAACAGGAAGGAGGGGGAGAGATCTCGGAGTTAGAGAAGTGAGACTCAACAGTTGTAGAGGAGAGAAATTCTTGGATGAAGGCAGATTGTGTGGAGGAAAGTGATGGAGAATGCTGGAGGAGCAGTTAGAAATGTGCAGAGATGAGTTAAAGAAACGTTGGGAATAGAGAATTGCCATGTGGGAGCTCTATATAAAGACAATAGCCCAGCATCAGTAGAAGCAGAGTCAAGTTGAAGAACTCTATCTACGCATCCCAGGATTTAGATTTCATATTCAGACATGTATACTCAAATTTACTCAAGAGGTTTAGTCGTCTACCCATTCAACTATACGATATTTGGCAATCTTGGATTCTTGAATGGCCTTATGTTGTTTGTGTTTGTTATTTTCCATAATAATGGGTAAGAACTTGTAGCTTTTGTTCTAATGACCATCGTATGTTCTTTTACACGGTTCAAGTAGGTGAACCAGTTTTTAAAGTAACGAATTCCCCAACTTCCAAGGGAAGAAAGGGGAAGGCATGCGTTCAATGGCTTGTAATTTTCTCGATTTCAATTTTGAGCTTGTGAAGCTCTTCCCCTGTACTCAAACCCATGCGTACTCTTTTGGTTGGTTTCTTTTCTTATAAGTTGTTTCTTGGTCTGTATGATTTGATTTTGAGAGGGCAAGGCTTAGAGCTCAACCACTATCCCATGATATTAAAATGCCAGCACACCGAAGCTTGAGCTGAGCTGAAAGGGAATTCTACGCAGTAACAGTGTTTATATGTGCTTGACAGATGAATTTATCACTATAGTTTCTTGAGCTAACCATTTCACCGAATATTTTGGAAAGAGCCTCACAGGCTGAATCTTTGTGTGATTAGTATTAACTCTCCAGCTTCTTGGCACTTCAATACTCTTCCCTGCAGTCAAAAGAAAGTTTAGAGGTAGAAAAAACATTTGTTGAAATGTACCAAAATCTATGAATAAGTCACTGTTCATTGTATGCTTTGAAAGTTATTTGCTAGCCTCCGTCACTTTCAGGAATCTTGTGCTCTAATATTTTGTTTTCACCTGTTGTCTAAAACCAGTCTAATTTTGCATAGAGGCAAGGTAACTATCAGGCATTTGGCTCGCATCTTGAAGCAGGTTTTAGTTATGAAAATCTAAGGTTTTTGGGTTATATGACTATAGACTTTGGATCTTATTGGAGAAAAATAGCATTTTCTTGTAAAAGGGGGTATACAAATTAATCTTTATTTTTTGATAAGTTATTACTTTTTTCATTTTATTTAGAGTAGTTTGCTTTACTCTTGTCTTGTGATTTAGAGGATAGGGACTTTGAAAGAAACACAAAGTTTTAAGGCTAATAATGATTCACTCTCAACCTTCCAAATAGGTACCGGTATGGAGATAAGGCCTCAATAATGCACCAAATGACTTATTTTCCTTCCTTATGGACCCAAACCCTAGGAATGCTCTTAAGAGACACAATTACACTTGTCTTAAATGAACTCAAAGCCCCAAACCTCTGTCTTGAACAAAATCCACTTTTCCACCTTAACTAGGCCTTCTAGCCCAACTAGGCCTCTAGCAAAGGATTTTTGACTTTGCTCTCAAAATTTTCTAAATGAATCCCCAAATAAATGACTGATTAAGATGTATTTTGTGATGCTACACAACATACCCAAATCTTGTTGGCACTTTTTTTGGATCAGATTCTCCAAAATCTGTTGTTTCCTCAAAATCTAGGCCTAATTAGCCCTCTTTTTCAAAGCAACCCCTCTCTAAACTCAACCCCTGACTATGAAACTTTCAACAGTCCCTTAAAATGTTCCCAAACCAAGGATTTTCAATATTTTAGTCTTCTATGACACCCCTAACACGCTCAAACACAAAACCCTCCAAAACTTGCCTCAAAACTAGGGCTTTTTAGTTACTCACCTTCCAAACACTTCCAGAACCCTCTCTTTGACTTTTCACCATTAGATCAACATCATAAATCAATACAAACTCAAAAAAACACCCCTCATTAAGGCAGATCTCCTGCTGCTATACCTTAGCACCCATTTTCATGCACTTTTCCCTTTGACAACTCGATGTACACCTTGATATTCCTCTTTTCTGCACGTTAGTTTGTCAAATCTATATGATACATGTTAGGAATGATCCATTTCACAGGTCACAGCATCATTTTACCTTGAAATGGATCAATCATCCATGAAAAACCTCAAAATTAGTGAAAAATCTGCACTTTCTTGAGGACAGTCAGCAATATAATACAAATAATTGATTATAAACGTGTATCAGAACATGAAAGGGCTTAAATACATGTAGATACAAGTCTCTAAACCATCCTACTAAACAGATCTTCAATAGAAATCAATAAATCATCAAATGAACACAAGAAAAATGCAAGAAATTGCTGTTTTTTTGCTTTTTCCTGTAGCAGTCTGTACAAAATCCGTACCAGCAACCCAACCTCCGTACAAATTACTTCTATGGCTTTGAATAACCTTTCCCCAACTTCTCAAACCGTTTTGGATTGATTAGTTTACATTAAAGTGATTAAAACATCAAAAAACTACTTTCCCGCCCAATGTTGGAATTCAAAAATTTGAATTTCCAATTTACAATTTATTAAACTCTACTATCCAAAAACTATTGGATCCTTACTATCCAATCTTATTTGACACAATTAAATCATAATAAACCTATCTAACCTCCTAGAACATTATTTTTCCATTTACAAAGTATTTTGGTCCTAGGGTCCTTATCAGGACCCTTAGGACTTTTGATCTTCCAATTACTCTCATCCATGCCAAATGCCATTATAGGCTTCAAGACATCATAATTGATGCTTTGGAATGATGGAAAAACCTTCATGTCTCTTGCACTCTCCTGACTCTTCAACTGATTCCTAATGAGCTTGGGTGCTCCTGCACCATCTTGGCTTCAACACTTTTAGGATTGCTATAGTAACCTGCTCCCCTGCTTTACAACTATGGCTATTGGCATTCCTTCAATTCAGTATACTGTGTACATGTGTTAAAATGATTAGAACTTATGCCTATATACTTTAAATAAGATATCAACATGGTATAGGCTTCTTGTTGGGTTTCTTTTAGCATGGGAGCACCCTTTGTATAGGTTAATTGGTACATTTAAGTTGTAACTATGAGGGGCATCAAATTGCCAAAAGAGGTAGCTTTGATAACTTTCATTGATGAGGAGCTTCTAATTGTCAAAAGAGGCAAATAACTTTCATTATGGAAGGGGATCTGTAGGTTATGTGAATTTTTTCTTTATCAACATTTTGAATTTCTATAATCCATCGTTAAGATGAGATAATTTCTCTTCTTTTAATATTGATGAAGAAAAAATTCACTTAGTTTAATCCAAAAAAATTTAAATTAATAGTATAAATTATAGAAATTTTATTTTTGTAAATGTTTTAATTTTTTTTTTATAAAACAAAAGAAGCTTTGCTCTCCTTTGAAGGAATTTCAGATGATAAAAAATCATATTAATTTTAGAGATGCTATTAGAGTGTACTATATAATTTTTTATAGTTAATATTTTGTTAAATTTTTATTCTTTTTTTTTTATAAAGCTTATATAAATATATTGTCTTCATATAAATAAATATAAATTAAATATTAATATATAATATTTTAAAATTCATTATTTTAAATTATTTTTGACTAGATTTGTTATTAATTCAGATTTTTAAAAAAATTAAACTCTCAGCTACTTTCTAATGAAATGTTTTATATTTTAGATTTTAAGAATAGAATATAAACTTATTGAAAAAAATAAAATATATATTTCAAATTTTATATATTGAGATAATAAAGTAACCAAGCTTATTTAGTTGGTTAATTTTTATTTTTTGTATTTCCATTATAAAATTTGTTAAAAAAAATATTTATTTCTTATTTGCAGAGCTCTATAGAAAGCATATTTTGCACTCTTTCCGTTGGCATTTCAGTGAGGCTCTAAGTAGAGGTATTTATTCCCAAATCCATATCAAAAAATTACATTTATCTTCAACAATTGTGTATACCTTTGCCATTTTTTTTAGTTTAGTGCTTATTTTATAAATTTTACTATGTCTTGGATAATGCAATTATATTCAATCCTCCAAACTAATTATGTAAAGAAACATTTTGTCTTAATGCAATTATATTCAATCCTCTAAACTAATTACATTGTCAAGAAAATTTTTGTCTTAATGCAATTATATTCAATCCTCTAAACTAATTATGTCAAGAAACATTATGTCTTTATTTTATTCTATCATATGCTATACTCATATGATAGAATAAAATTTAGAACATATGTGTTTCATTAAAATCTATTGCTTTTTGCTTTGATAAAGTAAAATTAACAAGTACTTGCATTAGAAAGAGGTGCAATGGTTATGTTGATAGAAATATTAGTCTTTGTTTGTGTATATAATTATGAAATACAGTCTTCAAATACATACAATATTTGTATACAACATTTGAAAAATGTTTATATTACATATTTGGTTACAATCAATTTTTTTTGAATTGCAGTTGACAATTTCCCTTGGTTTCAACTGGTCTATCTATTTGCAAAGCTCTATAGAAAGCATATTCTACACTCTTTTGGTTGGCATTTCAGTGAGACTCTAAGTACAGGTATTTATGCCCAAATCCATATCAAAAAATTACATGTATCTTCAACAATTGTGTATACCTTTGCCATTTTTTTTAGTTTAGTGCTTATTTTTTAAAATTCTACTTTGTCTTGGATAATGCAATTATATTCAATCCTCCAAACTAATTATGTCAAGAAACATTTTGTCTTAATGCAATTATATTCAATCCTCTAAACTAATTATGTCAAGAAACATTATGTCTTTATTTTATTCTATCATATGCTATACTCATATGATAGAATAAAATGTAGAACATATGTGTTTCATTAAAATCTATTGCTTTTTGCTTTGATAAAGCAAAATTAACAAGTACTTGCATTAGAAAGAGGTGCAATGGTTATGCTGATAGAAAAATTAATCTTTTTTTGTGTATATAATTATGAAATACAGTCTTCAAATACATACAATATTTGTGTACAACATTTGAAAAATGTTTATATTTGTTTTAATTGCAGTTGACAATTTCCCTTGGTTTCAACCAATCTATCTATTTGCAGAGCTCTATAGAAAGCATATTCTACACTCTTTCGGTTGGCATTTCAGTGAGGCTCTAAGTATAGGTATTTATGCCCAAATCCATATCAAAAAACTACATGTATCTTCAACAATTGTGTATACCTTTTCCATTTTTTTTAGTTTAGTGCTTATTTTGAAATTCTACTCTGTCTTGGATAATGCAATTATATTCAATGCTCCAAACTAATTATGTCAAGAAACATTTTGTCTTAATGCAATTATATTCAATGAAACACATATGTTCTATTAGTGTTATGATTCAATTATAACCTTAATTGAATCATAACACTAATAGAACATATGTGCTTCATTAAAATCTATTGTTTCAGGGTTAGGGTTAGAGTTCAATTAGGGTTAGAGTTAAGTTAGAGTTCAATTAGTGTTATGATTCAATTAAAGTTATAATTTAATTAAGGTCAAAGTTTAATTATGGTAGCAGTAAAGGTTAGAGTTACAATTCAATTAGGGAACATAAACATGGAATCAGGCTTTGGTTTGAGCTTCAAATACAAGTAGGGTTAGGATATCTCTCCATGTTCCTATATATACTATTTAAATGTGTAATTTTAAGTCTTTACTAAAGGTTTTATTGTACAAAAATATAGCAACTTAAATAGATAATTTTTTTATAATAAATGCACATGTAAAATCAATTTAAAATTATAAAATTAAATACAAAAAAAATATAATAAATTTATATTAAAAAAATAATGTGATTAAGAATTACATTTACACATAAGTTTATCGTATGAAAAAATTATATAACATTATGATTTACTATTATGATTATTCAGTTATGACTTAGTTAGGATTATGATTATAATTGGGTTATGATTATGGTTATGGATTAGTTAGGATTAGGGTTCAATTCAATTAGGATTAGAATTCAATTAAGATTAAGGATAGATTAAATTAGGGTTAAGGTTAGGGTTATAGGAGAAAGCTTTGGGTAAAGGTTAGGATTAGAGTTGGGGTTAGGGTTAGGACACAACTAGAGTTAGGGTTAGAGACAATTAGGATTAGGGATAGGATTAATTTTAGGATACGGTAAGGGTTCAATAAGGGTTGGGTTCTAATAAGGGTTAGGGTTAGGGTTCAATTAGTATTATAGTTAGAATTAGGCTCATCATTAGAATTAAGGTTAGTATTAAAATTATCATCATGAATAGAGTTAGAATTAGGTCTAGGGTTAGAATTAGAATTAGGGTTACATTTAAGGCTAAGATTAAAAGTCAATTAGGGTTATGATTCAATTAGAATTAGAGTTCAATTAGGGTTGTAAGATAAATAGATCAATTAGGGTGAAATTTAGTGTTCAATTAAGTTTAGAGTTCAATTAGGGTTAGAAGTCAATTAGGTTTAAGGGTTAGGGTTAGAGTTCAATTAGGGTTATGATTATGGTTATGAATTAGTTAGGATTAGGGTTCAATTCAATTAGGATTAGAATTCAATTAAGATTAAGGATTGATTAAGATTAGGTTTAAGGTTAGGGTTATAGGAGAAACCTTTGGGTAAAGGTTAGGATTAGAGTTGGGGTTAGGGTTAGGACACAACTAGAGTTAGGGTTAGGTTTCAATTAGGGTTAGAGACAATTAGGATTAGGGATAGGATTAATTTTAGGATACGGTAAAGGTTCAATAACGGTTGGGTTCTAATAAGGGTTACGGTTAGGGTTCAATTAGTATTACAGTTAGAATTAGGCTCGTCATTAGAATTAAGGTTAGTATTAAAATTATCATCATGAATAGAGTTAGAATTAAGTCTAGGGTTAGAATTAGAATTAGGGTTACATTTAAGGCTAAGATTAAAAGTAAATTAGGGTTATGATTCAATTAGAATTAGAGTTCAATTAGGGTTGTAAGATAAATAGATCAATTAGAATTAGGCTCATCATTAGAATTAAGGTTAGTATTAAAATTAAAATCATGAATAGAGTGTAATGCCTCATCTTGTAACCTAAAGAATGTTGCATTGACTACGAAAGTGTAATTTTTTTAAAAAAAATTATAAACATAATCTTCATTTATGCAAACATTCCCTAAGATATGCGATGACACACTATGTGTAAATCCCATAGATGACAAAAGTAATTAACATAGCATGTTTTTGATTCTCATAAACTTAAGAGCATACATTCATTAACAATTAAATTACATCATTGAAGATATAAAGAATAAATATGATTCTTTCTTTACATTGCAATTATAATAACATTTACAATACTCATTTCCAAATGAGGTAGGTCATACAAAATTACAATTACATATTACAAAAGTTCTCGAATACAATTGAGGAGTGATACATGAATAAGGTTTCCATTGATACAAATGAGATAGTACATTTTCACACACGATCTCGCCATCCAAGAAGTACTTGTTTCCATGAACAAGAATTGGGGACCCAACGGTGTAAGGTGCACATTCCACCCAACCATGTGGTACCCGTAGGCCCACCCCCCGTACTAGGAGATAGTAAAAAGGTTCCCTAGACATAACCTACAAACCCTAGACACATATGAAACCAAAGACAAAACTATACAAGTACTATCTTAACTTAATGGTTACATTGTTTCCAGAACTGAATGATCAAATACACTAAATACACAAGGATACTATTATTATAGGTGGAGTTTCATCACAATGTTGCATAGGTTACCTAGGTGTTTCTTCCTAGGTTTCGGCCCCCATTTTGGGTTACCCTGGTAACCTCTTACAAAACCCGGCCCCACATGCAATCTGTTGCGGAATTGAATATCTTTCATAATGACTAGATATCGATTATGCCATTCTAGGCCTTCTCGACTAATCCCCAAGTCTGAACTAGCCCTTGAGTCCATGAGTGAGGCTTAATTAATCTAGTTAAAGGTTTTAGACTACCTAATGTGTTGATTTAGTTTTCACTGATTAACTAACTCTACATGAGTTACCCTGGCACCACTTTGTGTGCCGACCCTCATTAAGAGCCACTCCCCTAATAATAACACAAGGAATCTAATTCCACTAACTAAGGGTAAACAAGGTGCACATATTCTAACATCTAAATAAACAACAAAATAACAATAGACATCACAATCCTGTTCATAGAACCAGGTGTCTAAATTGAATATAACTATGTGCACTACCCTAGTTTGTTCAAAATATGAAACCATCATAAAAATTAACTCCCTTTCCAGAAATTACATCTGGAAGACTTATATTCTCAATTAACCCCAATTTTCCCAACAAGAATATAAAACAACTTAAAGCAATTCAGGCAAAAATAAGAATCTAATGTTAAGATTTACTAAATCCAATCAAATCAGTTACATATAGCATGAAAATTAATCAACTTGTTTATAATTCTTTTCTCAAGCAATTAAAAAGAAATTGTATCAATTAGTCTAATTTTGATTTTCTCAATTTCACATAAAAATAAATATCAATTTTCTCTTTTCAATTTTATTGTTTTAAAAATGATTAAACTCATGCATCACATGCATCTAATTAAAATAAAAACCTTATTTAAATACTAAATTATTTTCCTCAAACTATTTAATTATATATATATATATATAATGTATTGAAAATTTAAATTTCATATTTCAAAATTCATTTTTTTTTAATAAAGCAAATTGCATTTTAAACCTGAATTATTCCAATGAGCGATTAACATTTAAAAGTAATTTTAGGGTCTGTGATAACACACAGTCGGGGCCATTTTAGGGTCTGTGTTTCTTTTCACAGTCACCGGCTCCATATAAGGGCGTCGGCCTATGAGGTGGGGCGGTGCTGGGCTGGTCCCACCGTCGCCTCCCTTAGGGGCGGCGACTGTTGGGACAGCCGCAGCCATTCACCCACAAATTTTTTCTTAAACCTAAATTTTTAATACGAAATTTTTCGTAAAAATAATTCCGCGATTTCAAATAAAATCGCATACCAAATTTCGTAATTTTATAGAAAATAAAATTTTCAAGAACAGTTTCACAATAAAATGCATATGTATATATTTGTATATATATATATATATATAAATATATATACACTATTTAAACAATAAATAAAATACTCTAATTAGGAAATTACTTTCAACAGGGTTTTCTACAGAAAATTAAGAGACTTATCAATCTACACAAATTTAACAGAGATTTTCAATTTCAATAACAAAGGGTTTTCAATACAAATTGTCAAAATCTTTTCTACACGAAAATTTTAGCAAAGTTCTTCCCAGAGGTTTCTTTTCCCCAAATTAAACAGAGAACTTCTTTTATAAATCTACGGAGATTTCTTTTGTTTCCTTTTGAGAATTTTCTATTGTTTAACAAAACCTTCAGTGTTGTTCTCTGATTTTACTATAAAATCTTGTTTTGAAACTTAACACAGAGAGGTAGCAAATTTTCTACAAAACATTTCAACAAAAATTTACCGAGAGGAAAGAATCTTCAATCAAAATTATTTCTTCAGGCAATCTTTCTATTTTACAATTTAACAAAGCTTCTACAAATTTAAAACTTATACAGACAATCTTTTCAAAACACAATACAACTAATTAAACAGAAAGAACTTGTTTTCCTGTAGCTTGAAGAATTTGACTGTTGAGGAAAAGCTTTGCCTGCTGTGTGCAACTTCCAAAGCCCTTTTTTCCCAATCTCCACTTTCAAAAGGATGCAAATCACTTAACCATAAAATAATCCCAGATCTTCTTCCAAAACTTTAAAAATCAAAACCTAAAAGAAATCACAAATTTTCCAGTAATACTCTATTTTTTCTCTTTTCCGTGAAGTGTTTTCTTTCCTTACCCAATTCTGGCCATATTCTCTCCAAGAAAATCCTCAACAAGAATTTTGCATTAATTTCCACTCACACACATGGCAAATCCAGAAAATATCTTCTAACAAACTCACGGATATTACCTTCTATCAATAATCAAGAATTTATTTTATTTTAAAGAATTTAAAATTTCACAAACTAATTTCATATTTTTATACATAGTTAAAATTCTCATTTACACAAAAGCATTTAAACAATATTTAATCTATTCACTCAATAATAGGAAATTTAATCAATTAATTTATTTATTTATTTATTTAATAAAATAACTTTAATCACCATGATTAAATTATTTAACCAAATAAACTAATTTAATTAATTGAATAAAATATAAAGCTTTTATCTAAAATATTTAAAATTAATTTAAATAAGCACTAAATTACAAAGAACGTTAATCTAACCTTATATTCACAAAATAAACCTTTCATAAAAAATAACAAGGAAAACTCAGACGTGACAACCAAACACACCAGACCTAAACTGAACGACATACTGTGACTAGGTTTGAGGCTAGACTAGGATGAACCTCGTTACTACCTCCCAATCAACATTATCGTTGATTCTGGACACGCTCAGACCTGTGAGACCAGGTGGAGTCAATGTCATGTACCTGCAATCCTGCAATCAAACATATAACATACATATATATATAATCCACGATTCAAACACACCGTGAGGAGAAAATCACAGAAATCACAGGGCACTCGCAAGCGAGTGATGCAACTCCGTTCTCCTCACCAATACAATATCACATCAAACTGACAAAATAAATAACAATTAATCTACCATAAGCATAAATATAGTAGTATCATATGAAGTAAACATCTATGCTAACATAAAGCATATCAGAAATAATCACCATCAAACAATGTATCATCACATCATAAAATAAATCCACCATCACTCTACAGTCAGCGATCAAATACATCAAAACAAGGTATCAGGGTCTATCAAAGTGAAACATACTATCTGAAAGCATAAGCAAAATGGAGGGGTACTACATAGAGTTCAAATTAAGGGTAGGGTTAAAATTAGAATTAGGGGTAGATTTAAGGCTAAGATTAAAAGTCAATTAGGGTTATGGTTCAATTAGAATTAGGGTTCAAATAGGGTTACGATTAAAATATAGAAACTTAAATAGATAAATTTTTAATAATAAATGCACATCTAAAATTTATTTAAAATTATAAAATAAAATACAAAAAAAATATAATAAATTTATTATTACACATAAAATAATTTTTTAAATTAATATATTTAGAACTACCATATCTATCGTGAAAAAACAAATGTGATTAAGAATTACATTTACTCATAAGTTGATCATATGAAAAAAAATATATAACATTATTATTTACTATTATGATTATGATTATACCTTAGTTAAGATTATGATTATAATTGGGTTATGATTATGGTAATGGCTTAGTTAGGATTAGGGTTCAATTAAAATTCTAAGATAAAGCTTGGAGTAAGAGTTAGCATGGGGTTAGATCAAGGTTACAATTAGGGTTAGGGTTCAATTAGGATTAGGAATTCAATTAAGATTAAGGATAGGCTAAGATTAGGGTTAAGGTTAGGTTTATAGGATAAAGCTTTTCATAAAGGTTAGGATTAGGGTTGGGATTAGGGTTACGACACAACTAGAGTTAGGGTTAGGTTTCAATTAGGGTTAGAGTTAGGATTAATTTTAGGATATGGTCAGAGTTCAAGAAGGGTTGGGTTCTAATAAGGGTTAGGGATAGGGTTCAATTAGTATTACAATCAGAATTAGGCTTGTCATTAGAATTAAGGTTAGTATTAAAAATATAATCATGAATAGAGTTATAATTAAGGCTAGGGTTAGAATTAGAATTAGGGTTAGATTTAAGGCTAAGATTAAAATTCAATTAGGGTTATGATTAAAATATAGCAACTTAAATAGATAATTTTTTAATAATAAATGCACATCTAAAATCAATTTAAAATTATCAAATTAAATACAAAAAAAATATAATAAATTTATTATAAGATAACTGCATGTGTGGTATATAACCCACAGGTCCCAAGCTGCATGCTAAGGCCTATGAGTCCACTATGTAGATATAGAATTGTGCTTGTGCAACTAATGCAAATCTTTATGTGCCAGACATGGTGCGCTTTAAGCAGACCACACGTAAGTCCATAGCTAGAAACGCTCGTTACTTACAATGCAAAAAGGAGCGAGATGCATTGACTAAAACCATAGAAGGAACAAATGTAGAAGGCGAAGGCTGGCTCAAGGATGATGAGACCTTCACTCATGCAATGGAGAGAATTCGGGATGTTAGGGCAGAAATTAAATGGTTGGAGAAAGCAACAGCTTCTGTCCACAGAGTTGGACAAGAATTTACCCCCTAACCATCGTGTACCAAGTGAAAATAGTTCTAATAATCCTCCTAAGAAGCAAAAAAATAATATGGAGCACCTACCGGTGCAACCTCCCCCCAAAATAATTGTGATAAGTTCTTATGAGTCTGAGGATTATACTCCTCTGGCACCTTGAATAAGTGAAACCTAATTTATATATGTAATGTATTCCTTGATGTGGCAAATAAATAAAACATTATTCAAATGTTGTTGGAATGAACACTTTTGTGTTTATGGAATTCATCTTGTGTTGGGAAATACTTATAAATTGCAATTTAAGTGGTAAAACTATGTTGACATTACAATTCTGTTTAAAATTTATGACTATTAATTAGCTTATGAAGCTTTCATAACATTAGTACCACTGCTACCATCTTTGTCGATAACTCACCAACCTTCTACATTAAAAGAAATTTGATACCAACAACTTTCATACCCTTCTCTTTATAGTCTTGTTAGCTTTGAAAATTCTATTGAAAATCATATATGTGTGATTCTAAAACTTAGAATCATACCTATCTTTATAACCTGTTACTTATTTATGAGTTTCATTTATTGTTTAGATAATGGCTACCCACAATGAATCTCCTTCCAGCGAACCATCAGTCCAATAGCTAGAATCCCTTGAGGAGTCAACAAATTCCAACACATATGTGCCAAGTCCAATAGACAAGTTGAAAACCACTCAAAAAAAATCATTAGAGAACTCCATGATGCTGCATTGCTTTCACATGGAATAGAATGACAAGAGATTGATGACATGGAATACATTTCCCATAAATTACATGCAACATGAAAGAAAGTTGCAAGATTCTCTGGTTTTTTAAGAGAACTTTATTATGTCAAGCAATACGAGGAACCAAGAGTTGCAAAAAGTGCTATTGACGAATTTATTTTGTACTTGTATGATAATTAGGGTAAACACATGTGAAGCATATAGAGGGTTGTTCCATGGTTGGTTCACTCTTATGAACAACATTTTGATGTAGACTTTCATGTCTATTTTGTAAAAAAATTGTTCATACGTGTTGTATGTGATTGACTTAGTCTTATGAACAATATTTTCATATAGACTTTGATGTCTACTTTTGCAAAAGATTGTTCATATATTTTGGATGTGCATGCCCTACTTGATATATAAAGAGTCACAAGATGACAATGATGAGTGCATTTATTCAAGGACCAATATCCAAAACACAATTAAGGTTTCATTTTTCTTCTTTGTGATGAAATTTCTTCGTCGAATTATGCTTCAACTATACTTCTTATGTAATAGTCATGTAAATTTTTATTCTATTTAAAACTTTTTGATTCCAATAGTCTTTGATATTAAATGAAATTCTATTAAAAGAAAAGTAGATTTACCATTGAAAAACATAATTTTTACAAATCGAACTTGAATTATTTTCTAGATATGGTGTGATCGAGATTGAATTTTGAATTAGAGGAGCAAAGAAAACAATATCAAAGAGAATATAGAAGATAACAATAGGAACAAATGACAGATGTTGAAAGGGAAGAGCAGAGAAAAAGACACAATGAAGTTAAAAGAGAAAGCTATGTTAGACAAAGGGAAAAAGTCATAGTACAAGATGAGATAAATGTAGATGTACAAGGAAACATACAAAACCCAAATGGAATGCTTCACAATGATTTCAAAAAAATTCAAATACAATTTCGACATCAATTAGATAACTTGAAAACACAAGGCATGTGTGATATCTATCAAGAATGCTACCTAGGAATGAAAGTATTTCACACCTCTGAAGGTATTGTTTGCAATAGATGTCGTCAAGAAAAAGGGAATCATAGATTTTCAACTTTAAATAATATGGACCTTGGGCCACAACCAGAAGAGCTTGCGAAATTGACTCAAGTAGAAGAAATGTTAATTGCTCGTGTTAACCCAATATTAAAAGTTACCCATGCAGTTGGTGGTCAATATAAATATAGAGGACACACAATAAGTTTTCCACAAAATGTGGAATATGTTTCAAATGTTTTGCCACATTCAATAAGAGAGTTGCCAATCATCATTATTCGAAGAAGGGATCAATGTGGCACAAATTATAACTTCACAGTCAATAGGGATTGTGTGTATAAGGCATTAAAATAAAAAGTAGAGCATGACAAGTTTTATTCAGATGTCAAAATCAATGAAAATGCTCTAAATGATCTCATAGGAAATTCTATTGAAAATATATTCAACAAATTACAAATAGTGCATATGGAATTTGATTCTGATTCAAATGAAATTGTATTTGTGGGTCCAATCATGGAAATGGATCAAAGAAATATAATTGAGCACACTACATCAATGGCTTCTATGCCACCTAATGCTCAAAGAGAAATGGGATTGATTTAGATATGGGTTAATAACCCTAATGCCAATTCAACAACATTGATTGATTGGCCAAAAATTGGTTCATCTCCTATCAATGAATATGTCACTCCAGGATTACTTGATATGGCATTCCCAACATTGTTCCCTGATGGTAAATGTGATTGGTTAGAACCACGAATGAGAAGAGTGCATCTGCATGAATTTGTTAAGCATTTATTGTGTTATAGGGACCATCATTTTGGTCGGCATCCAAGATTTTGATATTTTATGATGAACATGATAATGAGACATCGTGCACAAAATTCTTCAGTTGTATTTGTCAAAAGAAGCTTTCAAGCCATGCCAATCACCATCAATGAGTTGCGTCAGCATATGCAAAACATGCCACAATCCCATCTAGCCGACAGGTTAATGCGATTTGGAACAACATTGAGGGTTACACGGTCATACTGGACACAATGTCGTGCAGAATTGATTG
>VDFB02000002.1:80079365-80145747 GCA_007258455.2 Sequoia sempervirens | reverse complement strand
AGCACTAACTATTTTATGAGTGAATTTTGAAGTTGCAAGTCTCGGAAATGCAATTGAAAAATTTTCACATAGAAGCTATAGAAAACTCACGCAATCAATTTCATGTTTCTACCGCAATAAAATTTTCCTAGTTTCTTTTGTTATTTCTGGTGTTTTTGCTAAAATGATAGGGATGCACTTGATTTTTTCAGTTGCTTTTGCTTGACAAATAGAAGCCGCTTTTTATTTTTTCAACTGCACTCACTTCTAATAGAGCCACTTTTGCTCAAAAAATTTGCTTTTGTTCTATCAAAAATTTATCTGAAAGCTACAAGTTGTTTTCGATTTCTAATGCTAATGATTATTTGATTTGAATATTTTATAGGCGCTAAAATTCTTTATGTAGGATTTATAGGAGCATGGCATAATTTTTACCCAAGAAAAAACTAACAAGTTTATTATAGGGAAGGTGATCGGTCAAAGTTTTAAATTTTCTTAGAAGCTTTCATAGTTAGGAAAATTTTTAATTTGGTGCATAAAATGAACCCCACAACTTGCCCATTTTCAGTTTGGTGCTCTAAAAAGAATGTTCAAAAAGCTTTCTAGGTTAGAGAAAAATTTCAAATTGGTGCTCTAAAAAGAACATTTTAGAAGCTTTCATAGTTTAGAAATTTTTTGATTTGGTGCATAAAATGAATCCCACAACTTGCACGTTTTCAATTTGGTTCTCTAAAAAGAATGTTAAAAAATATTTCTATATGAGGATAAGATTTGAATTTGGTGCTCTAAAAGGAACGTTCAAAATCTTTCTAGTCTAGAAAAAAGACTTTAAATTGGTGCTTTAAAGAGAATTTCCAAAGGTTTCTAGATTAGAACAAACACCTTTTTTTGGTGCTCTAAAAGAAAGTGTTTGTTTTCAACCAAGTGCTTTTAATATGTTGACGAAATGCACAATTTCATTTTGTTGACCAATTAAGACAAGGCTTTAGAAACACTTCAATTTTTTATTAAAATTGGACAAATTCTTTTTTATTTTCCATATTGCCATCTCTTTGTCTAAAATCCAGAATACTTCAAATTGGTGCACATAAAAAGAACAAATTGCTATCTTGTACACACTTTATTTCTTTTTTTCGATAACGTCACTCGAGCGGCTTAAAAAGAACATTGAAATGAAGTGTATATTATGTCTTCCATACATGGCAGATTGAAGTGTATATCCTCTCCCCTCACATCTTTTTGGTGATCTTGGGTGACAAAAAGCATTTTTGAGTTTTGCACTTGTTGTATTTCAAATTTACCTTAAAGAGGGGGCTTGCTATGAGACATATCTTGCACTGGAGAACTCATAAGCAAGGTCTTGAAGAACATTTATTAGTGGGCTATATCAAAGGTTGTGAAATCGTAAGAAAATAGCTTCAATCTGGGCTAACAACAGACTACACCTAATCCCACGCCTTAAGTGGAATAGGAATGGATAAAGAGCCTTAAGTGGCCAATAGGTGAGTGTCAGATTTTTGTGTTCATAGTCTATGACTAAGAACCAATGTATTAGAGGCCCTCTTTTTAGCCAAAACATTCTTTGAAAGTGGTGCATCGAAACTTTGATTCCAAGAAGTTACTTACCAAGTCTGACTTATGGGTGAGCTTAAAACACTCTCCATTTGTTACATGTAAAATCATCCCTTTGAGGCATGAGGTAAGCCCATTCTAAAAGGATGTGTCTATTCCTAGGATGTAAACTATTTTCACGAAATTTCCAAGATCTCTCAATTACTTTGAAACATCAAACATTTGCTTGAATTAAAATGAACACATCAAAATAAACATTAAACATGATTATGAAACTTTAAACCCTTTTGAATTAGTCTGAATCCTTTAAAAAGTGCCCTATATTTGCACTCCTTAATGACATCTTCAAACAATATCCCTAAAGGTTTTTAGATATTTAGGTTCACATTTCAAGTTGCATTAAGAACAAAGTTAACATTGGAAACTATGACTTTAGCATTTCAACTTTCACGAACTTTGAGCTTTTGTGAAAGGAAACGTGCTTAAAGTTGTAACAATTTTAGGGTCACATAGTTTTGATTGTTGTGGTGTATGATATCAATTTCCAAATCTCAAATTAGATCAAACAAAACCATCAAGTCTGCAAAATTATCCAAAGTTGTTGCTAACACAGAAATTGGGAAATAAATCTACACAAAATACCACTATTGTTGATGTTTCTGCCACTTGACTTAAAATTGGTCGCATTCGACCTAAAACATCTCACTTTTTCTCTCTTCCTTATGACATTTGTTGATAAAAACATGTCGCTTTTGCAAAATCTGAATGCAATTGCCATAAACTAGTTCTAGTTGACAATAATCTGGCATAGTTGACTTTTTTTATGGCCATAGTTGACTAAAAACTTGTTGTTTTTGACTAAAAAAGTCGCTTTCACCTGTACAATTCACTGTCAACAAAATTACACATAGAATCCACTTTTCAGAAAACTAGTCGCAATTTCTTTTCTGATTTGGCCGCAGTTGATCATAATCTAGCCACTTTTGACATAAATTACTGCTTTTGCTCCAAACAAACTACTTTTGCTCTACTTTTTAGTGAAAATCATAAAACCAATCCAAAACTGGTTACAAATCTTACGAAGAATGAAATGGATAGACTCCCAAAAAAAATTATAATTCACATAAATCCATCATCCATTTTCAAAATCAAAACACCTCATCCTACTTTTAGGGGCCAAAATCAAAACAAACAACTTGGATCATTCCTTCACTCAAACTTCTAAGATATCAACATTTGCTTGAACCTCAAGGCTAGTTCAAGTAAATTTCCCGCAACATATCCTCTAGAAAAAAGAAGTGAAATATTGATCTAGCTCTTTCAAACATTTTGAGTTCCAAGAATAGCACCATCCCAAAACATCTCTCAAACCTTAGGGTCTTGAAAATCACAAAACCATATCAAAATACCAACACTTTCATCATCTCACTTTATGACCATTTGGCATCCAATTGCTCCAGTTCAACAACCAAACCTTACAACATCTATCATACAACCAAACTTTGTGCAAATTTAAGGTGAACAAACAGGCATAATCAATAGTTTGAGGAGCTTCATATTTGAAACAAAAGAAACCCCAACTCACTAAAGAAATGCAACAAATATCCTAGACAATCAAGAGCAAAAAGTTGATCTTGCGACCGGAATGCCCGTATTACCACCTCTCACATGGCAATAGAAAATATTGACTCCCAAAAACAATTGTAAAATGGAAAATCCAAAAAAACAAACGCAATTTCATTTCCTTAAAAAATAGAAAATCCCAAAAATAAAGCATTCTTTTATTCCATAGTTGGAAGTCACCAAATTTTCATAAAATCTTGGTACTTTTTTATGACAATTATGAGATCACAACATAGAAAAAACATGGAGGCCAACAAAAGTAGCACTAGCATACCCCCAACAAACACCACAAACAATAGAAGTGACCCATGGAGTTATGGACCAAGTGACCTTGTAACTCCTCAAAAGGAACCGACATTCAAAGCAACATCAAACCAATCACCAAGTGAGGAGGAGGTAATCTTGTAGACAACAAGAAGCGATGGATAGATCAAACCAAAAACCAAGGGATGTGGTCATAGAAGAAGTGGATAGTGAGGAAGAAATAAATGATGAAGAATTCTTTCAACATTCTAACAATCCCAAAGTGCTCAAACTGGTGGACAAACTCTTAAGAAAGGATCCAAATACTTATTTCTTCAAATTAGCACAAAGTGGTGCTAATTTTCCTATAGATTTTAATGTATAAGGTCTCAAATATCCTCACCTCATTCCCTTATGGTATAACTTAGTTGTAAGATAAATACCCAAACCATTGGAGATTCCAAACATGCCACCAGTCTTCTCACAAGACAATGATCAATCAATGGATAACCCCTTATTCAGGAAACCATCCCAAATCGAACAAATAGCGGTGACCTAACAATATAAAGGAGGTACATCTCAATACATGCCACAAGGTAACAACCCACCAACAAAACAATACATGCCCCAAAACACTTCATATGTTGACTCTTCCCAAAATGTACCAAATCAACAAGGGCAATTTCCACAATAATACCATCAACAAGGTGGGTCATATGGTCCTCTTCCCAATCAACAATACCAACAACAAGGTGTGCCATAGGGTACCCTTTCCAATTAACAAGGTGGGTCACATGGTCCCCTTCCCAATCAACAATATCAACAATAAGGTGTGCCACAGGGTACCCTTTCCAATCAACAAGGTGGGTCACATGGTCCCCTTCCCAATCAAAAATACCAACAACAAGGTAGGTCACATGGTCCCCTTTCTAGTAAATAGTACCAACAACAAAGTATGCCACAGTAACCCTTTCCAACCAACAAGGTGGGTCACATGGTCCCCTTCCCAATCAACAATACCAACAACAAGGTGTATCACAAGGTACCCTTTCCAATCAACATCAACAAGGAGA
Source organism: Sequoia sempervirens (assembly GCA_007258455.2). Taxonomy (NCBI): domain Eukaryota; kingdom Viridiplantae; phylum Streptophyta; class Pinopsida; order Cupressales; family Cupressaceae; genus Sequoia; species Sequoia sempervirens. The sequence goes on along the minus strand of VDFB02000002.1, from coordinate 80,141,257 downwards.
ACTGGACATGATCCCCTTCACAATCAATAGCACCAACAACAAGGTGTGCCACATGGTACCCTTCCCAATTTATCCTATCAACAAGGTTTCCCACTAACACATTATCAAGGTAACTTTCAAAAAAATTCATCCCAACAACAAGGTGTGTCACATGGTACCCTTCCCAATTCATTCCATCAACAAGGTGTCTTGCCAATGCATTATCAGGGTAACCTTCAAAATGGTTCATTCCAACAACAAGTTGTGACACATGGTACCCTTCCCAATTCATTCCATCAACAAGGTATCCCACCAATGCACCACTAAGGTAACCTTCAATATAGTTAGTCCCAACAACAAGGTGTACCACCAATGCATTATCAAGGTACCCCTCATCAACAACAAGGACCTAACCATCCTTACATTCAACAAGGAGTTAACCCTCCTTCCATCCAACAAGGAGCTAACCCTCCTTACATTCAACAAGGACCTAACCCTCCTTACATTCAAAAAGGACTTAATACTCCTTATAATCAACAAGGACCTAATCCTCCTTTCACACAACAAGGACTTAACCCTCCTTTCACCCAACATGCTTACCAAGGTTCAATACCCCCACCATATCCAACTTATGACCAAACAAAAATTGTGGGACAACAAGGCTACTACACAGGATTTACAAACAAATGTACCAAAAATAGACGTGGACATGCAACTACAAGCAATGAATCAAAGAATATTAGACATGCAGATAGGAAAACCAAAGAAGACTTATACCCTACAAGATATATGTCCATTTCCTTTTGATTGCTCCATTACTATGCTCCCTTTTCCGAAAAACTTCAAAATATCAAAGTTTGAAAAATACAAAGGAAAGGGAGATCCAGTAGAATATGTTAGAGATTTCTCGATATCTTGCATGGAAGTGCAAAACAATGACTCCTGTCTAATGATACTTTTTCCATGCATTCTTACTAGTCATGCTATGGAATGGTTCTCTCCCATTTACCACCAGGAATTAAAAGTTTTGATGAACTAACTACCAAGTTTTTAAATCACTTCTTGTTCAATATAGAATAGGGCATCACCATCACAAATCTATACAAGATTAAATAGAGTTAAGGAGAATCCTTTACCTCCTACCAACAAAGATGGGGACATAAAGCTAGTAGGTGCAAGTGGCCTATTTCTAACAAAGAACTGGTAGAGATATTTTTTCCAATGTCCAAGTGGATATCAACTACCAACTCATCATGTTGTGCCTCACTAACTTCAAAGAGACCATTGAGGAGGGACTACACATAGAAAGGGCTCTCATAGCAAGAGGAGTGATCAAGCTAAACAACCTAAGAGACGATTCTCCTAATTCAAATGAGAAACCTAAGATTTGGGCCAAGAACGAAAATGTTCCAAACAATGGAGTAGTTGATGCTAGAGTAGTATGGAATGTACAAAATCCTAATGGACCACAAAAAAAACCTCAAGTTGCACAAACCAACTACGCTCCCAAAAACACACAAAACAATCAACTTAGTTATCCCCAAAACAATCAAGTGATTAAGCAACAAACAAATTAGGGATGGAAACAAAGGAAATATGATCAACCAAGGAGGAAGTTCACTGCATTAGGAGAACCTCTTAAGATAATCATGTGTGAACTAGTGCAGAAAAACCCCATCAAGTTCAACGATCACCCAATCTATGAAGAGCCAAGCTTCAAAACACCATGGTACAATGAGAAGGACTTATGTGAGTTTCACAAAATCAAAGGACATACAATGAATAATTTCATGAGACTCAAGCCTATAATACAAGACTTGATTGAAATGGGAGAAGTGGATATCGAACATCATCCTGGAAACAAACACCTCTAGATATACACAAACCCAATTCCAAACCATGCTAAGAAGAATGACAAAGGAAAAGATCAATACTATCACAGTGCTAACTACACCTATGCTGACACAATTCTAGGTACCCTCTCTCAAGAAGATGACACAAGGGTAAATGTGTTAACAATATGAGGTAGGGAACCAGAATGTAACATAACTACCCATCAAGGGAAAGTCACAATATAAGGAGCCCCACCTAAACCTACAACTAAGTCATCAAATTACTATAGTATTGTGGAACAGCCGAAGAAGACTCCTACTTTAATCTCCATCCTAGAGATGTTGAAATTGTCATCTGCATATAGGGAAATACTAGAGAAAGTATTGGAAGCATCGGTCCCTAATGACCTCAATCTTGATCAATTTCAAGCCATGATTGGAAAAATCACAACCAATCATCATTTAGTCTTTTCTAAAAAAGACCTTCCGCATAAGTCATTCCATAACCAAGCCCTCTATATAGAGGTTGGTGTCCACAAACACATGCTCAAGAGGGTATTGATAGATAATGGTGCAGGTCTAAACATTTGTACCTTAAAATTTTTTAGATCATTGGGGTATTCTAACAATGTAATCAACAAGGGAAAGAGCATTATTATAAGGGCCTATGATGACCTCGAAAGGAATTCATAAGGAACCATTAGGCTTCCTATGTAGATAGGACCAACAACTAAAAAAAAATGTCAAGTACTTGACCTTGAGCTACTGTATAACCTTCTTCTAGGATGCCCTTGGATTCATGCACCACAAGCGGTTCCTTCAACATTTCACTAGTGCCTATCACGAAGGAAAGGAGGTTACATTATATGTTGATCCTAAACCCGTTCCATTATTGTGCAAAATTAGAGGAGAAATATAACAAAATACAGGGTATACCCAGCAATGACATATCATTCCACTCCTTCTCCTATCTTGACACTTCCACACTACCAACAACCTCAATTAAACTAACTTCAAGTGAGCAACCAAAAACTGACACCAAGGTTCAAGTACTTGACAAAGGTGATGGAAATTATTTTTTCAATCAAGCATTTTGCATTTGAATTCTTCCACCAATGCCCAAGGTTTATGGAGGACCTAAGGAGATCAAATATGTTCAAACAATAAAAATGATAGCCAAACCCACAATTTTTACCAAGTGAGGAGATATTCAAAGAATACTTTTCATACATGATCCAAAAAGAGGAACAAGAGGAACTAGAACAGCCTCAACCCCTTCTAATTTATCCTAGCAACCCCTTGATGTTCTAGGAGATGATCTGCATTTGCAAGAGGAGGGCATGCTCTTGGAACACAGATCAAACAAAGTCTTTTGGACCCCCTCTGCAATATCTTTTTTGCACTCCCTTTCCCTTCTCTTCTAAGAAGAGGATCTCCCCTGACCATGATGTTTAGAGCCACAATCTACTTTTTTCCTTTTAGTAGTAACCCCTTTGTGACCTTGAGGGGGGGAGAAATTATGCTTCTTTTTATTCCCCTAACAACAATATAGCCATCTTCATCCTTATTAAGGAAGTCTGAGACAACCAATGAATCCTCACCACCAAGAAGACCTGAAGCTCGATTAGGAAAGGAATAGGAGACAACATTCAACCCCAAACCCACTCATTTAGGAGAGCACAACGAATCTAACACATAATCCAATTCAACCTCCTCTAAGGGAAAATCCCCCACATTCACAAGTGGTCCAAAATCCTAAATAACAAGGACATGAGGAGCAACCAGTGTCTTTGCATTAGCAATAGGAATCGAGACCGGTCCCTCCTTAACAACACCCTAAGCCAAAGGAGCAAAAGAATCTTTCGCCTCCTTCATCTTCCAGACTTTGGTATGAGTAATAACCTTGGAGGGATAATCCTTAGCCCAATGGCTTGACTTTTTACACTTGAAGCACGCAAAAGGGAAAGACTCAAAGACAACGTGTTGCTTCCAACTACCCACCTTCAAACTCAAATGAAAGAAGTCAGGTAGTTGGGCATCAAGGTCAATCATAACACAAAGCCTTGCAGAGACCAAGCATCTTCTAGATAATGGAGCTTCATCAATAGAAACCAGGCACCCAAAAGAATTAGCAACAACTTTAAAGACCTCCTCATCCCAATACTCCAATGATAGATTATGAAGCTTAACCCAAACAGAAGCAAAGTGGAGCAGGCACTTTGAGAGATCCATACTAGGATCCCAAGGGTGCAACACCAAAGTCAGGTGACCAAAATCCCAAGGAGCTTTGGAGAAAACCAGCCTCAAATCCTCATTGCAAGAAAAGGAAAATGAGAAAAAACCCTTGGCCATGGTAGCAACCTCCACTTGACCCTTGAGAACCCATTTCTTATGAATCCAAGAGCGGACATCCTCAATATTAGGCCAAGGCCCCAAAAACTTTCCCACCAAATAAAAATCCATACCAACAATGTTTTTATCCACAATCAAATCCGGAACAAAAAGGGAAAAACTACCCTCCACGTTCGAAGAGGACACTGATTCGAAAGCAGTACCCTTACCTTTGAGATTGGAAGAGAATAAATCAGCCCACCTTTGACTAAGAAAAGAAGATGGACCCACCATAGGTGCTCTTTCCACTGGCACATAATTCTCCTGGGAATCAGGTAGAGGAGGAGCATCAAAAGACCCACTAGAAGGGGCCCACACTGTACCTTTTTCTAACCCCGCAAACACAGCTTGACCCACTGGGACCTAAAAGGATGCCTCCACTATTGATTCCCTCACACACGCCTCCTTAAAAGAATCAATTACACACTAACCCACCGAGTCTGGAACTTTGACCACCACCATGCCACACACGTTGTCCTTCCTAGCAGCAACATCACAAGAGATAGAATCCATAGGAAGACCACCTAGATCACTGCCATGAATAACAAAAAGCAATTTCAAATTCAAATCGCTCAAGCCCGCCACAGTAACGTTCACCTTGCCGCCACCCATTGCACCCCCATCGCATACTAACATCTCTATAGTTATCAAAGACATATATATTGATTTTTTAAAGAAATTTTGACCTACTTGTCCAAATGTGAAAAAAAAAATATAATATTGTTCTACACTTCATTCTTCACACATTGAAAAAACTTTGCATTTTCAATTATTTTGGTGCAATTTTTCTAGCATGCATGCTCAATGATGTGATTTTCAGGATGCATCCACTTTGAAAAATTATAAAAAATACTAATAAAAATTATTAAAAAATATACAACTTCTAGTACTCACTCTTAACTATATTTCTACCAATGAGTTTTTGAAAATACTAAATGCTACTAAAAAAATTGAGGGGCACACACCAAACACTATGTTATATTTTTTTAAAAAAAATAGGAAAACTTTTGTGTGCATGAAGCATTTGATCCTCTTAATCATATATATTTTTGAAAAGCTTTAGTAGTTTAGAAACTAGATTCAGAGTACTACAATAAAGATTGAGGGGCACACACCAAACACTCTGTTATATTTAAAAAAAAAAAATAGGAAAACTTTTGTGCACATGAAGCATTTGTTCCTCTTAACCTTATATATTTTTAAAAATCTTTAGTAGTTTAGAAACTAGATTCAAAGTGCAACAATTCTTGTTCTTTATTTTTATTCCTAAATAATTTTTTATTTTTCTAATTTTCCTCATCTAATTTAATTAAATATTTTTTTATTATTTAATTAATTTCCAATTATTCTTCCATCCTCATAATTAAACAATTTTTAATTATTTAATTAAATCATGCATCCTCCTCATCCACATAATTAAATAATTTTTTAATTATTTAATTAGCCAAGTATTCCTCCAAAATTAAATAAATTATTTAATTTATTTAGTTTGCATGTATTTCTCTAAAAATTAATAAAATCATTTTATTTATTTCCTAATAATATCAATTTTATCTTTACTCTTCTAACTCTAAATTTAGAGACCGACTCTAAATTTAGTGACCATCTTTAAATTTAGCGAGTTGACTAAAAATCAACCTAAAGTTTCATTCCCACTCACTCCACTTCATCTATCCATGCAAGTTCATATAAATTCATGCTAATCTCTCAATAATTCTTATCTATTGATCTCATCTCACATCTTGCACTATTGATTTGATATCCCTAAAAGCTATAAAACACCATCAATTCAACCATTTTACTACACAAATTTGATGAATCTTGCATCCATATTCATCATTTCTTTTCTTTTCTTTTTTTATTGGTAATAATATATATTTTATTGATAATAATAAAAGATTACATAGCAAGTCTCAAAACAACTTCATTTTAAACCCCACCCCACCGCCATTGTAAGCCACTAAAAAAGCACTTAGCCTCGCCTCCTAGCCAATCTGCAACAACCTATTGGGACCACCACAACCCGACAAACCAGAAAGATCTGCCACCCAATGCCGAGGAAGGATACAAAAAAAAGGTGGTTGTTCACAAAACACAAGGCCATAATCATTACATTTTTAGAGTTTCTATCGACCCAAGGCCCATTACAAAAAGCATCACCATCCATCACAATCATGAGGAACTACCAACACTAGCCACCATGTCAAAAAAGTTCAAAAATGGGCACCAAAAAAGCGATCATACATGTATGATCAAATTCATCTTTTGCCTCTTGCCTTGGATGTTGACACACTCTCAACAGGTCACTTCCTAGACTTCGAGTGTTGCATCCTTGGCACCTGCTCTTGTAGAAACACCACCCTCTCTTCTTGATTAACCCTAGCAGCCCTTTGTCTCAGTGTGAGCACCAAAGAATTCCAACCAGATGAAGCCTACTCTCTTCTTGCATCTCTATCCACCCCAAAGGGCCAATAGATGAAAGGAATCAATTCATACACCTTCACCAACCACACATATTTCACCCCCTCCCTCACATCAAACCCTACCCCTAGAAATGCCCACTTAAACACCGTGTCCATTCTGTAAAGCATATCCTTCTCCACTAGTGACTCCATCACCCACCTAATTTTTCCTCTACTTTCATCAAGTCCAAACCCTAGGCCAGAATCATGGTCAAGATGTCCATGTTGGAATGATAGCGATGCTTCATTTCCACAAATTCATCCCCTAGCACCTCCAAACTTGCACGAATCAAACCCTCCTCTCAGCTATTGAAAAGTTGTTTCAAACGCTAGGCACACACCAGGCCAAAAAAGGCCACTTGAAGTTGGGTATAAAGAAAATTGAAGGTTGCATCCATCGATCCCTTCCCACACTCAATTCCCTTCGCCAGCAAGAAAAACCATTGTCTCTATCCTCCATATTGAAGCACCACAAAGACCCGTCACATCTACACTACCAAGCAAGACCTGCAAAGGAATATCAATAGTTTATGAAGCATCAATCAATAAATGATAGATTTCTCAAATCCTCCTTGCGTACCTCCCCTAACTCATTAAACATCAGCGCCCATTTTGAGAGGGTGTCAACCACTTCATTACCATCCCTCCGAACATGGCTCACTTTGAGCTCCTCAAAAGCGGTTAAATCACTTTGGAGTGCTATAATAAATATTTGCAGGTGCCAAGCCTACACACCACCATTAATGATGGCATTCGCAATAATAAGAGAGTCTCCCTCCAAATGAAAACAAGAGACACCCAGTCTTCTACCAAGTTTAACCGCATGAATAGCTACCAACACCTCAGCCACATTGTTGGTCCCATCCTCAATCCTCTTAGCCCCAAGATACTGAATATTTCCTTTCCAGTCCTAAGCAACATACCTAATACCAAAAGGTCTTGGGTTTCCCTTAGAGGCTCCATAAAATTTTATCTTTACCCACCCTTCCAAAGGATTGTCCCAATTCACCCCTTTACTAGCTTTGATTGGGTTAACCTAGCTTTTCCCATTAACAGGCCTAATTTTTATTCCTAGCCATTGTTGTTGAAAGAATTTATCATCAATAGTAAATGGCACTTGAGGTTTAAAGAAGCTAGAAGCATCCATTCCCACAACCTCCTCAATAGTTTGGTTAATCCTTCCAAACAGTCTCTCCAAAGGCTCAAACTTATCTTGAAAGATACGCCTATTTCTCTCCTTCCAAATTTTCCAAACCATAATCGAAGGGAAAATCTTCCAAATACAAGAAAGAGTGGATTTCCCTTTACCTTTCGGCCACCCCAAGAATAGCAGTTTAAGGGACCTTGGTAAAGGCCCTTTCCAACCTAATTTCTGCATTACCATATTCCAACACTTCGAATCCACCTCACAATGGACTAAAAGATGATCCACTAACTCCTCCTCCCTTTCACACAACACACGCTTGGAAGGGCCAGCAAAGCCCAACTTTTTCCTTCTTTCCCCAATGAGAATTCCTTCTTTCCCCAGTGAGAATTCATCCCCGAATGGCCAACCATGCAAAGGCACTAGCTTTTGGTAAGCATTCCTTACCCCAACACAAATTAGTAGGCCAGCTATCATCCATTCCTTTGTTATCCAATAGTGATATCCCAGTTTAATTGAGTAGCAACCATCAACAGATCTACACCAAACTACTTTATCCTTCTTATCATTGATTAAAATGCTTCTACTTCTAAAAATTTCCTCCAATTTCCTCCTATAGTACACTGAAATGCCTTCTTGATCCAAAGACTTTCAAATGCATTCTTCACCACAACTCCCCCTTATGTGTTCCACATAATCTCTAACCTTGTTGCCCCAATGTTGAATAATTAATAATTTAAGCTCTAACAGGTCTCCATTCTCCCTCAATTTTGGATGCCCATCCCATGATTCGTCCCAAAAAATTTCTACTAAGTCATCACCAATCTGCCAAGTGATATTCTCAACGATGACTTGCCTACAGGAAACAATAAAATTCCAGATCGTTGAGCACTTGGGAGGATCTTGCATTGTAAAGATTCTCTAATTTTCTTCTAAATCCAAATATTTGATTTCAAAATCCTAACCTAGAGATGATTCAGATTGGAGTATATACTCCAAACTAACTTCGCTCACATCGCTTCATTCATTAGTTGCCAATCTCGCAAACCTACCCCCCCATTAGCTTTGGGCCTGCATATCTTTTCCCATGCCAATAATGGAATTTTATCCTGCTCAGTAACCCCATTCCAAAATAACTTCCGCATCTTTTTTCAAATCAATTTTATCACCTTTTGAGGAATCTTTAAACACATCATTGAAAATGTAGGAATGGAAGATATAATAGACTTCAACATCAAAATCCTACACACTAGGGTGAACCATTTACTTTTCCATCCCTCCATCTATTTCAAACAATAGTCCACAAGTTCCTTCCAAAGATCTGCTTTACATGCTCCCCAAAATAGAGGAATGCCAAGATATTTACCAAGTAAGGTACCTAGTCTCATATCTAGAATCCTGCAAATTTCTCTCTATTTCCTGCTAGCGGTATTAAAGAAAAAAAATTAGACTTTCTCTAATTAACACATTGACTGGACAATTTTTTGTACCTATCAATAGTATCTTTCATAATACAGACTTATCTTAGTGAAGCTTCTCCTATTAAAAAGGTATCATCAGCAAATTGGAGATGAGACACAGGATCAACTCTACATGCTACCTTAATTCCTTTCCAACAATTCTCATCCCTTTTTTTTGAGACCACCCTTCTAAGAGCTTCAACCATGATTATAAAAAGGAAAGGGGAAAGAGGATCCCCTTGTCTAATCCTTTTTGGAGCTTCAAAAAAACCTTGAGGGGACCCATTGACTGGAACTGAGAACCATGGAGTGTTGATACAACTCCCAACCCAATCCACCCATTTATCATCAAACCCAAACTTCCTTAAAATTTGTAGAAGAAAAACATGGTTCACTTCATCATAAGCTCTCCTAATATCAAGTTTAACCATCATTCTCTTTGTTTGTGCCAACCTAACAGCGTGAATTGTTTCATGAGCTATTATGATTCCTTCGACAATAGATCTATGTGGATAGAAACCACTTTGTTCTTCTGAAATAATCAACTTCGGCACATTCTTCAGTCTGTTTGCAATGACCTTTGAGATTACTTTATACACTGTGTTACACAAAGAGATTGGACGGAAATCATTGAAAGTTCTCACTTCATCTCATTTTGGAACAAGAGCAATAAAGGTATTATTAAAGTCTTTCAAAATGAAACCACAAATTCTTGATTCCTCCACCACTTCAAGTAAATCAACAGCAAAAACATCCCATAATTGTTGGAAAAAGATAGGTGGAAAGCCATCAAGCCTGGGGCCTTATCCCCACCTAATGAGAAAAGTGCCTGTTTTACCTCTTCCAGCTTAACCGGTTCCATAAGCATATGGTTTTGGGCTGCAAAGACACAATTAGGAATAATATTCCAGATGTCTTGGTCACCATCCAAACTCTGAGTAGGCTTAGAACCATGCCAGCTAAAAAAAATAACCACCTCCTTGTTGATTTCTTTAGGATCACGTAGCTCATTGCCTGACTGATCCATGATGGAAAAAAATTATTCCTTAATCTCCTCACTTTAACCAAATTGTGAAAGAATTTTGTATTACAGTCCCCCTCCTTAAGCCAAGTCTCTTTGGACTTTTGTCACCAATAGTCTTCTCCCTAGCTAGAAATTTTGCATATTCTTGATTTAAGGCCTCCTCCTCAGAAAAATCATGCTCCGACATGCCTCCAACAATGATTTTAGAATGAAGGCAACCTAAAGCTTCCTCCAGCTTAAATTTCTCCTCAAAGATATTCTCGAAAGATTCCCTATTCCATTTCTTCAAACACTCTTTTAGAAACTATAATTTCTTGAAAAAGATGAAAGCTTTGTTCCCATTCCTGGAAGGGCCCGACAACCACCAATTAGCAACCAAGTCTTTGAAGCCCTCCACTTTGAACCACATTTTCTCAAATTTAAAGGGACACCTCAGAGGAGCCAAATCAATCGATATGTTGATACTGATCGGGTAGTGATCTGACCTAGAAAAAGGGAGGATTTTTGCCTCACAAATCCATAGAGCTAAAGTCCAGTCCCTTGCTAGAAATAAACGACGTAGTTTCTCAACAATACTCATTACACCTTGTTGCCTATTGGTCCAAGTGAATGAACCATTCTCAAAAGCTAACTCTATCAGACCATTTTCTGTAACAAACTCACTAAAATCTTTTAAGATTGACCCAACCAACCCTGACCTCCTTATTTTTCCAAAGGGTGAAGGAGAGCATTAAATTCCCCCCAAGAGGAAATGAACCTCCACATTGTCACTTACAATCTTAGAGAGAGCCAGCCACAACTCTTTTCTACCTATGATATTGTTAGGGCCATAAACATTGAGAATAAATGAGGAATTATGGGTTTGGAGAAAACTTTAAGCCATTGCCAGAATCTTCCTTTTGCATCACATGCACCTCTAGCTTTGAAACATCCCAAACAACCCCAAGACCCCCAGAGGCCTCTAAAGCATCCACCAATGCACAATCCCATCTATAAAAATTCCTTTTGAAAAATTCAAAATCCTCACATTTAAGCTTAGTTTCCTGCAATAATATTAAATCAGGCCTAGACTAATCAAGGCACCTCTTGATCAGCCTAATCTTATCAGGGGCATTGTAGCCCCTGACATTCCATGATAGGACCCTCATTGCTCCCGGGAAAAGGCATAGCCTTTTCCCTATCTCAATTTACTCTACCCAATAGCACATCCCGCAATTTCCAATAGTTCTCGAGCTAATTTCGCCCCCCTTTTTCTCTATTCCCTAGTCTTAACTTTACTCCTCCAGGATGAGGTTAAGCCCAGACTTCTCTTTTCCTTAATACCCATCAGGGAATTTAAGTCCATGTTGTCCAGGCTAGGATCCTCATCTTTAGAATAAGAGGAAACCTCAACATCCCTAGATTGATCATTACCATCTCTAGCTTCTTCAAAAGAATTTTCCAAAATTTTAATGGGAGAGATTTGGATATTTGATCTAGGTGGATCTCCTGAATCTGAAAATTGAAGTGTTCCCATTTCTCCCAAAAGCAGTGCCATGGCATAGAGCTCAGAATACTGAATCCGGCGCAACTTGAACGAGCAAAAAAGGAGTCTGTTTGGTCAAGTTATGTGCAGTCAAAGATTGGTCAACCCTTTGACCAGGAGGCTGTCAGAGGGTGAAAAGTTGGACTCAGAATTAGTCTGAAGCAATTTCACTTTGAAGGGCTCAATGACATGAACCCAACAATGTTCGTTTTGTCAAAATTCGAGTATGTATGTGTGAGATATCGCAGTCAAACTTGGGTCAAAGGCCGATCAACTCAGCTACCAAGGACGAAAAAAAGATGAAATTTTAACATCATCAAAAATGATTGAAGGTGGCATCAACGCAAAGGTCTCATCATCACGATTCCAATGATGTTCATTTTGTGCAAATCGGAGCTCATATGTGTGAGATATGGCCAGTCAAAGCTTGTAGTTGACCAGGGTACCATATGGTACGGTTGTTGACGTCAGCATGATGTCATCATGCTGACTTGATGGACAGGTAATCATACGGATGTTGAGTTGAACCAATCAAAAGATGACATGTGGCAGTATGTATCGATGACATGGCAGGTGACATCAGCAGGTGAAGTCGACATGGCTAGTTGATGTGGCATATACAAACCATCCAGAACTGGACACGTGGCATCTGAGTCATAGCTGATGTGGCATTCCTCCCTTTACAGGTGATGAGGATGGCTCTGTGGAATTTCTTTGTGACACGTGGCTCAACCTGAGTAGGACACATGGTTCCTTCAATTTTCCTTCGTCGGTGAGTTTGTTAAGCTTTGCAAAATGTATGCAGTCGGGTGTCGAACCCACGACCTGTCCCCTCCGAGCTGGGCGTGAAACCATTATGCCACACGTAGTGGCTTCAAATGGTAATGGATGGATGTTGCTTTTGTATTATTCGAAAGCTCCAAGTGGAAGTTTGGGCGGTCGTGGCGGGGTTGGAACTCCCAACCACTCACTGACCAAAACTCTTAGTTGCCATCGTGCCACATAAAGCTGCTTAATATAAAGTGGGATGGGTTTTTAATAACCCTTAATAAAACCCGAATTTTTAACTAATAACAATAAGGGGTTATTAGTTAGGATTTAAATTAAAATATAAACAAAACTCCAAAACCAAAATAAGCCTGAGAATATGAATATGTTAAGGGCTTAAAAACAATTTGATAAGGTGGGTTATTGTTTTATTATGTAAGTGTGGGTTATTGTTTTTATTATTGGTTTTTAATTTTCCATTTAAAGGGAAAATTCTGAATTTGTTGGTTTTAACCAAATAGGCCCAACTTCAAGTATAAAAGGGAGACTAGGAGAGTCTTCCTCACTCATCCAACTCAACTCAACTCAATCATCACATTTGGAGTTGATCACTCTCCATCCCATTCTCTTATTCTTTGAGAGGGTTTTTGTGAGAATTTTTAGAGGGAATTAGGAGTATTTGAGTTGTGATGGAATGATGTTCTAATCTTGTAGTGGATCCTTTAGGTAGAGTCAATTTTCTTACTCTTTGGTTATTATCCCAAGCTGTTAGAGCTTTTTGAGAGGGGTTTGTGAGTAAGAGACTTTTTGTATGACTTTGTGGAAAGGCTACAAGATATTGTAAAGCGGTGTTGCAAGAGGCTCCATTGGAGATTGTATTGCCATTTTAGAACATTTCAATAGATTGGTCACTCGATTGAGCTCGGCCTGGATACGTAGTCATGTTTTTGGAAAACTTCATAATCAAATTAGTGTCTTCTTATCTCTCTCTTGGTTCTATGTTTTGAATTCTCTCTGATTAATGTTCCTACTACTCCACTATTGATGTCTTTATGCCTTTGTTCATAATCACTTAAGCAACATTTTTCATAGATCCCTTCGGCTTTACGGATCAATATCCTTGAACTATACCTCCTCTATAGGTTCCTCTATCCCATTTGCATCTAGGTGACTAATCTTTCTTGGCTTCTACAACCCTTTATCGCCTATCGTAACGACCCCTTTAAAAAAATAGGAAAGGTGTGAATCTGACTCCAGAATTGGATGCTCCAATCGAGTCCTTTCTTAAGCAGCTTCTTTTGACCCTACACTCGACCCTTTAGGAGGTGAGCCGTCATGAGAAGAAGAGGGCCCCTAAATAATCAAATCACCCCTGCATTCTGCATCCTTCTCAACTAGGGAACACAATGAGGTTCTTCCTAGAGAAAACAAACATGACTTCTCAAAGGTTCCAAAAGGGTCAACTCTCAACTTGGAGCTTGAGAAGCCTCAAAACATCGTTCATTTTCAAAGATGGAACCAATAGTATTCAGCAGTGCTCGATCTTCCCCCACATATTTCTCCTCTCTACTTGGGGGGTTATTCCTTTCTTCAATTAGGTGAGAAATATTTTCAACAGTTCTATTTGAATCAAGCCCTTTCCCTTTTTCATAAACCATGCAATCTTCAGTGAGATGTTTTTAACTTTTACACTTCTTATAATTCTCCACCACTTCATCCACTTAAATCTTTTGAGGCCAGATTCCTTCTAGAGAAATAAGTTCAATCACAGAGGGAAAAGGGGTTTTTAGCCTACATTGAACACAAATATTGTAATAAATACTAAAATCATTTTTCTCAACAGCAGTGTCAGCATAGATGAACTTGCCAATCTTGTTTCCAATCAGTTTTAGGGTTTTAGAGTGTTTATATTCATTGGGAAGATTATAAAGCCAAAACCAGACTGGGATATCCTCCATTTTCTCTTTAAAAGGATCAAAGTTTGATATCCAATCTCTGATAAAGAAACTCAATCCCCCCATAATGAAAGGCCCACCATTTAAAATGTGTTGCTTATCTGAAGAACTAGGGCATAAAACCAAAAAAAAACCATTAGGAAAGGTGTTGATAGTATAGTTCTTACCCCAGTACTCATCACATTATTTCCTTACCCTAGGGTATGTTGGCCATTCACCAAACCGTTTCATGAGAAAGGCCTTGTCTTTCATCGATTCCACCACTTCCCGCCATTCCTCATTTTCCACATGAAGTGAACAAGACATAGGGGGGATCCAAACTCACCTTGTGTGCTTTATTCTAGTCCTTCACTCTCCAAAGCTTTGGCTCTATTTTCTTGAAAGATTGGGGGAATAGTATTTTTCCTCAATCCTGGGTGAGAGAAACCATTCCCACCATTCTTTCTCTTAACTTTTTTTTTCAAGAGTCTCTTGGGTAAACCAAGACCGTGATCCTCGCAAACTCGAGCAGGCAGATGCCAAGCTGGATGTTGCAAACCTTTGTTACTCTGCCTACCAAATTTCTACCCATCTCCATGGTTTCTTTGAAACCCTAGCCAACCATCTCCTGACGCCATTTCTATTATATATATTATTAAAATATATATGTGCTAGTAGCATTCGCAGCACAACAAATATATATGTATATTCATCATTTATTTTGCTAACAAAGTTATGCTAAGTATTTTATCAATCCATATACTATCTCGATAGCATAATATTACATTTTTATAATGGAGTAAGGCTAAGCATTTTGGTGGAAGTAAATTAGATTAGTTTCATTTATGTTATTTGTCTTCATTGTGGACACACTTCATTGAGATTAAGTCTTTTTTATCATTGAATTGAATTTTTTATTATTGATATTATTGACTATTATTTGAGATTAATTGATAATTGATTTAAGTCCTATTCAAAACATAAAATAACTATTTTAAAACACCTCTCAATGAAAATCATCCCAATTTTAAAATAAAAGGCCTAAAATAATTTTCCCCCAACTATAATGATAAAATAAAACTTTTAAACCTAAAATTGAAAACTCTTAATCTAAAAGTTTAATAATTTTTTTGTGAAACAAAGTTGAATTGATGAACCAAATGTAAAACAAAATCCCAAATAATAAAAATAACAACAAAAAACAAGGCAAAAATAGAGCATAAAATAGTGAGAAATGGTTGAAAGAAGTTATATTGATCTAGATTTTATTACATACAATCTAACGAATTACAACAATAGTAATAGTATTGTTTATAATGGACAACCTCATATTTATACTTAGAGCCTCTTAAATCTAGAAACTTCTAATATTCTAGAGAAATCTAGAACTAGAATGTTCTTTTCCTTGGACAATCTAGTTTCTAAAAGGTTCTATTTCTTCTAGAAGATTATAGTTCTTATAGAAAAATCTGTTCACTTCAAAGAAGATATAAAGGAGAGGGGAAAATTATACCACTATCCCCCCTTAATGTTGACCTCCAACATACCAAGCATTTTTCACAATTTCAAAAATTTCACTTCCCTCATACTCTTAGTAAATACACCAGTTGTTTATTCTTCATTTGGACAATATTCTAGATTGACAATAGTTTCTTGAACAAGATCTCGTATGTATCAAACATTAAGCTCAATATGTTTTATTTGAGCATGGAAAACTAGGTTGTTGGCAACCTGTATGGTACTTTGATTGTCATACTACAAAGTAGTAGCAAAACATTGGGGAAAACCAAGCTCAAATAGAATATTTTGAATCCAACTACTTCCTTTCCTTCTTATTTTCTTGCTCTATATTTTGCTTCATATGAATACAATGATGTATTTGTTTGTTTTTTGTTTCTCCACATAATAAGGCTTGACCCAACCTAAAAAACATAACTACCAATAGATTTGTTTTCATCTATATCACCTCCCCAATTTTAATATGTAAATCCAACCAAAGAAATTGAGGACTTATAACATAGTGGATTTTATATTGTATTGTTCCACAAACATACCGCAATATTATTTTTGTAACCAACCAATGAATTTATTTAGGTTCTTGTATAAATACGGATACTTGATTAATTTCACAACAAATGTCTGGTCTAGAATGGATTAGATAAACCAAGCTGCCTACAAGTTATCTATATAAATTAGCATCTACCCTCTTGGAAGTACATTCTTTAGTAAGTTTGATTCTAGATTGAAAAGGAGTAGAAGTTGGCTTGCATTCTAGCATGTTAAATTTTTCTAAACTATCCAAACCATATTTTGATTAGCAGATGAACAATCCATCATGTAGTCTAAAAACTTATAAACCAAGAAAATAGTTTAGTTCTCCCAAATCACTCATATGAAATGCCCTTTTAAGATCTAATTTTAAATCATTGATTATCCCAATATTTGGTCCAACAATGAGTAAATCATCTACATAAACTATGACAAGAATAATCTCATCTTGGACTTTCTTTACATTAATATTTGGATCAAATCTACACCTATTAAACCCATGAAGTTGAAAGTACCTATCAATATTTTAATTTCATATTCTTGGTGTTTGTTTTAGACCATAAAGTGATTTATTTAATCTATAAACAAGGTGAGGATCTTTTTCATCTACAAAACCAAGTGGTTGATTAATGTATATTTCTTCAGCTAAATCTCCATTTAAGAAATCATTTTTAACATCCATTTGATGAATGTGTCATCCAAGACAAGCAACCAAAGAAAGAATAATTCTAACTTTATTCATTTTGATGACAAGAGAAAATATTTCTTCATAGTCAACACCTTTCTTTTGATCGAATCCCTTAGCAACCAATCTAGCTTTGTATTTTTTTATAGCTCCATTTGATTAGAATTTTTTTTTTGTAAGTCCATTTACAACCAATCACATTCTTTCCTTTGGGGAGGGGCACAAGTTCCCAATTTTTATTCTTAAGTAATACATAAAATTCCTCTTTCATAGCTTGCTTCCATTCTTTCTTCCCTCTAGCTTGCTCATATGAGATTGGGTCATTTATTTGTAAGACTTTCGCCATGAGAGAACTACCATTCCTTCCTTGGATTTTTGAGATTTTTCTATATATCTCTTCAACACTCTTTGTCTTATATCTTGTTGGAATTTATCCTTCATCATCACTACCTACATAAAATAGTTGGTCACAAGCATTAGCTAAAGTATCTTCATTAGTAGTAGTGCTCTTATCATCTTTGTTAATAGAGTTTCCAATTATTTGTAAAATATGTAAAATTTGGAAATCATTTGTAGCTATAAGTTGTGAATGTTCATCAAACTTTACATCTCTACTAATAAAGATACGTTTTGTTACCATATCATATCATATAATTTGTAAGCCTTTGATTCTTCACTATAGCCCATAGACAAACACTTATGACTCTAGATTTTTCCTATTTTATTCTAGGATGTGAGCCCAAGTAACACACCCAAATACTTTAAAATATCCAATGTGATACTTTCTTCTACTCCATGCTTCTTCAAGAGTGATATTTGTGAGAACTTTGGTGGGGATAATGTTCATAATATGTGCAACACAAGAGATAGCCAAACCCCAAAACTTATTATGCAAACTTTTAAAATGCAACATATAACGAGCTATTTCTATAAGACTTTTATTCATCCATTTAGCTACTCCATTTTTTTGAGGGGTATATGGAACTTTTATTTGTACCTTAATACATTTTTTTTACAAAATGATTAAAATGCATAATTTCAATATTCAGGTCCCCATTGTATGTCCTTAAGAATTTAATTAAAATTTTGAAATATCTCAAAAACTTCACTTTTCCTTTCAAGAAAATAAACCCATACTTGTCTACCATAATCATCAATAAAATTGTTGGCACTTGAAATGAAAGATTATCTCAATTCACATAAATCAATATGAATGAGTTGTAGTGGATCAATAACTGTCCATGTTTTTTCCAAATCAAAAGGATGTTGATGGTGTTTTCCTAACACACATCTTTCTCATACACCTTCAGATGTTGGTATCTTTTCTAATCCTCTAACCATGTTCATTTTAACCATTTCTTGTAATTTTCTATAATTTGTATGCCCAAGTCTAGTGTAATGCCCAATTTTTACGCTACCCAAACAAAAAACAACTACCAAAATTTCTGAGAATATGCTCTTATTTATCTTAGTTATTGGTGGTGTGTAGGATGTAATAACCAATACTTAAGTAGTTCAAAAATTTTACCATTGTGACAAAAAAATAATACTTGTAAAGGTCTACTTCCTATTACCTTGATTATACACTAATCCAATTATCTAGGATAACTACTTATTGACAACTTGGTATTCATAGCTATGATCATACAATCAAAATCCTTAACAAAGTCATGCAACTTGACCTAAAAGAGTCCACTACATCTTATTAAATCAAATACCACTTTTAAACTAATCTCAAATACATAACTCATAATCATTTTTTTTTGTATTCCTAGATTACTATGAGGAAATGACTCGTGTATAAATACATGAATTAATATGTAATTCTAACAAATATACCATTAGTTAAAATTCAGAGTCAAAATATAATCATTTACATGTATATTAACAACTAAACTATTATGAAATTTGAAATGATTGCACAATGATTATTATAATTTACAATAATTGATGACTATGTGAAAATTTAAATGAACATTGAGTCCCAAAACAACCAAACAATATTAACAAATTAAGTGAATACATAAAAATCCAACTAGTTTGCTATTGATTATTACTAATCAAAATTATATGAAAATAACTAATTGAAAATATTAACTAAGTTTACCTAATTGAAACATTTGAGCATTAGTGGTTTTTTTTAGATAATTGGAAGATTGAAGGTTTCAAGAAAAATTAAGAAATTAAACAACACTTGCGCTATATCTAACTATTCAATTAATTATGTGTATTGAATTTGTTTGAATTTAAATAATTTACTTAAATTAAACTAATAATAATTAATTCTTAATTATAACTACCTTTCAACTACTTGATCTTCTTTTAATAATGTTTTATTTTCTTTGTTTTCATTTTTCTTCAAGTTAAAATCTATTGTTCAACTATTTTCTAGATTTGTTTGATTGAAAGTACATTGTTTATATTCAATGTGTGCTTCAGATTTAAGGCTGCAAGTGGAAGAGTGTTGTGGAGGTTTCCAAATTATTTGATGGTTAAAATTAATTTGGGAAAATTTCTCAATCTCATTGATATAACAATTGTATATTTATATATTTTTGTATGATCTATAATTAGATTGAGAAGTAATTATATTTAGTTTTTTCTAGACTATAATTTATTTTACATTCCAAATGTGAGACCCCACAAATAGAAGGGCATTCTAATTAGTTATAGATGGAACTTTTTGAAGATTAGAAACTTAAGAAAATAAGGATTGGGTAATAGAATAATAATTGGGATTAGGGTGTATTACCTTGTCCATTTTAAAAAAATGTAAGGTGATGTGCAATAATTTTCATGCATAAGTGGGGTGATAAGATGGGCCACATGACAAGACAACATGGGGAAGTATATGGGAAAATATTTGAAGAGAACTCAAAAGAAATCATAGAGTTGTCCATTATAGCACATAAGGAAGAGCCAATGGAAGAAGAAAGAATAGTATCATCACACCAAAACACTCTATGATTGTAAGTAAAAGAAAAGTGTTTGGAAGTACTTGATAAAACATTGGATAATGTATTAAATTTTGAAATAAACCATTACAATTCCTTAATAACCAAAGTATATTTAAATGAATTTTAGTACAAATATATCATTATACATATATAAACAAGTGTCACATAGTGGCTAGTACTTGCCTTTATAGTATTTTAGATTTAATAAAAATAAATGTAAGTTTTATTAATGTGAATAAAATTAAATGTTAGTTTTGTTAATTATAGTATTAACATAATCATTTAAAAATGTTACATTAATTTTAGTTTTTATTAAAATTACCTAAATAATATATTAATCATTATAATGTAAATTGTAGAATAAAGCATGCTTATATAGTTACATGCATTTAAATATTAGTATTAATAATTATTAATCTTATCTTAATTATATTATATAAAAATAATTATATATTAAAATTTTAAATATTAGAAAGATATTATAAATATAAAACAAAATTAAAAGATAGTATAATATAATTAGAAGAAAAAAATGATAATTATTATATAACTATAAAATTTATCTAATAATTATGTTGCATATTAATATGTATAATACAATATAAATTTATTATATTATATTAATTAATATTTATTTATTATATAATATAAATTTAAATAATAAGTTTTATTTTTTTATATTAAATAAAATATAAATAAAATGAACTGATTATATAATATAATTATAAGAAATAATTAAATAATAATTATTTAAATATAAATTTTATATAATAATTTTGTTAAATAAAAATATGTATAATACAATTCATGTGAAAAATTAAAAATTAAAAAAAAATCTATTAATTGTATTAAAGTTATTTGTAATGAAAACAGTATATGAATTTTGTTAAACAGTTTTTGAAACCTATGCATTCTATTAATCTGCATTATCGCCTCGCGTGGGATGAGATTCCTTTTGAGGTAATATGTCTAACGAGTTGCCGTTGTTTTAAATCTACCTTATCGCATTTCATGAGATGAGGAATTCTGTAAAATTAGAAAAGGTTGCAGAATTTGGTGTTACCCCTGCCAATTACATCTGCTTGGAAATTTCTTAACAAATCCATCTTGTGCTTATCCTGCAATCATCACATTTCTTTGAGGCATTCTGTCAAACAGTTTGCCAATTACAATCATCTGAAAATAGATTCCAAGTTCCAATCACATCATACTAGGTAGTCTTATTTTAATTGCCTTTACTTGAGTTTTTATCTTTGTGGAGTACATAAACACATCAGGATTAATTTTTTTAAGTTTTATATTTAATAATGCATTGAATTTTACTTGCTTTATTTTGATTTAAAAGAAAATGTATTGTTAAATTTAAAATGATTAATATTTTTATCGTGATGAATATAAACAAGGTAAGATTTTTAATAGCATTGAAGTGATCATTGTTAATGTCATGTATAGTTTCTAGAAGGTTAACTATATTTGAACCCAGTTTTCATTGTTATATCTCATATCTTAATAATTTGTTATAGGATTTATTAATGATTCAAATAAATTGCAAAAGGGGATAACAATGATCTATTTACTAGATTTAAATGATATTCAATGATCATATATTATTGATACCATTTCCCAGATCCCTATGTTAGTACCCAATCAACCTCACCCCCAATATGTTTAGATTATATTCTTTGTTATAAATGTGATATTCATTCAGAATCCTTATCTAAATACTCATCATTACAACTTTATTAAATGTTTTTGTTTCATTATGTTACATGGGTACATTGATTCAATTATTATTGAAGTTCTATAATTCTTGTTTTAAAAATATAACTACTTTAGTCATGGTTTCAATTGACTTAATAGCCGATAGCTTTTATATTATACAGGTTACCATCAATTGGTAACCCATGCTAGAGTAAATTGATGGATTTGGTATTATATGGTTGGTGTGCTCTATAAACTCCCTTCAGGGCTTTCTATATTAAAATATTACTAGGGGGATGGTTAGGTTATAGACCTTTATAGTGAGACAACTAGAAAATATATCTATTGATGATAATCTAACAACCATATCGAGGGTATTAGTGATAAAGAGTTCTTCACTTCAATTTGTTATCATTATCATATGGTTGAGTTGCAAACACCGAATATAGGAGATCAACATTAATATTTTAGGGAATATTAAGTATCTCATGGAAAATATTGGACAAACATTCTTAGTGATTTTAGAAGATGATTGTAGAACATTATTACCTTTAGTTTTATTTGATATTATAGATAGCAAATAAAATTACTATTTTCGTCGTTCACTCATCATATCCTCTCACCTTGTTTAATATAGGCCCTGG
This sequence comes from Sequoia sempervirens, assembly GCA_007258455.2. Taxonomy (NCBI): domain Eukaryota; kingdom Viridiplantae; phylum Streptophyta; class Pinopsida; order Cupressales; family Cupressaceae; genus Sequoia; species Sequoia sempervirens. The sequence continues at coordinate 80,118,702 of VDFB02000002.1, read as the reverse complement.
GTAATTAGAGAATGGTGAATAATATTTGTTTTAATAGTTGACTTATATTTTATGAACTTTATGGGGGAGTTCCTCTTACGATTTAATTTGCAAAGTAGATTGCTATCAAATTTGGGATAAGTATGCAAGGACTTGAATCCTTGAAACTGCTTTCTCTCATTGTGTATGATTATATGTTCTAAGTAAACATGAAAATTTATTTTTTTGCAAACTCAAAGAAATTATCTTTGGAGTGTGTTGCATAGTAGATCCTTAACTAGTTTTTTTGATCCTTGACTTCACCTAAGTGGGTGATAGCCGACTGTGAAACTGTTTGGGATAATGGACCTTAGAAAGAGTTGCGTACCCACTCTTATAATATGTAATTTTTATGGGACACGTGATGTTTTTGAGTAGAGGGTCGATATTAGCGCATATCAGTGTTATTATGTTATAATTGTGACTGTGGTAAAGTCATCTCTTAAAACCTAGTGGATATACTTGTGTGGGTGAGTCAAATGAGGTGAAAAAATGCAAGTTGTCGAACTACGGTTCCTTTGTGAAATATATACGTAAACAAGACCATTAGAGATGAGCCCCCGAGGAATTAAGTCTAGCCCCTAGGCTTGTTCTTTTTTTATTTCTTTGAGTTAATATTGATACATTGTATTTGCTTAGTTTGTGACTTGATTGTGCCATCTAATTATGAATGTGTTTGTAGGACTAATTAAGTCTATCTCGATGATGTGAATTTCATGCCTCCACTTGAAACCCTATTAGGATTGCCTAAGCAATTTAGTTACTTAACTAAATATTATAATCATATTTGGTCAGATGTTGTTATGTTTTTTATGAATTGTGTGCTTTGGAAACAAAATTGTGTGAGTTAGTCAAGTGTTGTAATTGAAATTTGGAATTTTTGTTTTGTGCTTAACTGTATTTTGGTTAAAATTTTGGGCATTACACCAAAACCATAAATTTTCTATAAACTTGAATGTTATCAAGGAGGTTTTAAATTTAACATTTGTCGACTATGGATTCATTAAATTATATAGATATATATTTATTTTTATTTTTATACCAAATTAAAATTTGTTTTGGGTTGGGTGATGCCCTTCTCATGGGCACATAGCCCCCCATGAGGTTGCGCCCCCTCATGGGTGTTGCCTCCCCCAGGTGAATGGGGGCATTGACCCCCATTCAAACTAGGGGTTGAGCCCCAAAAAACAATTTTAATTTTTTTAAAAATTTCTTTACAATTTTTTAAATTATATTAATTTTTTTTGAAGTATTTTATTATATTTATATTTATATTTCATATATACACTATATAATATATATTAATAATATTTAATTCAAATATGTGTATCTATAATTTATGTGTTGTTCATATGTATTTCTCTATTTATTTAAACATATTTCTTTTCTTTTTTAACACTATAAAAATAATATTTTGAAGAATCATTTTAGTATAAAACTCTATTTAGATATTTTTAGTTATAATTCATTTTGTAAAAGTTTTTCCTTTTCTATAGAAGAATTATTTTTATTTAATTTTTATATTAGCAACTCCTATATAATTCATTTATTTTCAAGAAAAGAACAAAACTTTAAGCAAAACATTTATTAAGTCCCTATATAAATGATAGAACATTATTGTATGTAATATTCATTGCTTTCCATAGTCTTCAACTAGCTAACAAGTAAGATACACATTTCATCATGAAGTTATTGAATTCAAACAATCAATAGTCAATCAAACTATTTTATTTCCATCACTGTTTTAAATTTTTTTTTGTCTATATACAACTTTTCCCACTTCCATTCACTATGCATTTAAAAGAACTTTATGATTCTTTTCTTTGTAAGTAAACGTTGATGATTCACAACTTTCCTTTCTTGAACTTTATGCAAACATTACTAACTAGAATGAGCATTTACACACAATAAAATATACACTATTTTATTTTTACTAGCAAGGGATCTTTCCATGCTTTACATTAGACACATTCTCCAACATATGACTCCCAAGACATCCTCCAACTTCTTGCTAAAACCTAAATCATACAACAAGAAATGAAAAACATGTGCCCAAAGGGCTCTCCACCCAATCATAGGGTTGTAACTTCAACCCAACCCTGAGCTAGGGGTCACATAGCTCTTCTAAGGTACAAAAAAAACTTATCACTTAGATCCTTCAATAAATAAACACCACATAGTGTTCATGTTACTATCCTTTACACATTACAACATTTTCATTCACATCCTATTATTCCTTCACCTAAAATTCATATATGGTTATTTATGTTCAAATTTAGACAAGGTGGGTACCCATACCCAAGAATAAAGTCACATATAATTCATAGTAAAAGACATAAGGACTCACCATCTATTTTCACATAGAATTCATAAACATAGCAAAACATTCCAAACATTCTTTTACACATCAAACAAAGATCTAACAAAGTGTTTAGACCCTACCATAAGAATTGTTATCCAAGTTATAGAAGACTCTCCAAATCCTCTCTTCCATCTTTCCTTCCTCTACCCTTCTTCTCTACCTTCCTCCAACTAACATTTTCCTCCACTAAATGAAAAACTAAAGAACTCAAGAGTAATTCCAAAGGAAAAAATGTCCTTCTCCACTCAAGGAGAAAAAATAAATAAAAGGGGGAAATAAAGTTTCCTTAACTAGCTAAACTACCCAACCAACTCTAATTTTCGCCACTTTTCAAAAGTGGGTAAGTAGAGTGGGCTCTAAACACTATTTAAGATGTTTTATAGTAAAATTTAATCCTTAACCTATAATTCCTACACCTAGAAACCTTTTTAGACCATAAAATGAAATCTAAACCTTATAAAGGTGCTTAAAATCACAAAAGACTAAAACACACTCAAGAAAATTAAAAGACAAATAAATAGACTTTCACATTTATACCAAATTTGCACAACAACTACAACACAATATTTCACAATACGAACCACAAGACCTTAGTACTCCATACAAGACAAAGTTGGGTATTGCACTGGAAATAACATAGAAGTAGATATGTGACCCCAACCACCATTGCAAAAATTCACCTATTCGCTCAACAAAAATTGTCAATAAAATTCATGAACAATATTAGCCAAAGCAACTGCTATGAATTAAAGTAACATTTCAAACCAATAATCAATTAAGAAATCAAATATAACAACCATAAAATTTAATATATATAATTTGCATCTTCTAGATATCCACACACATAATCTGAAAATGATAGATTCATCTAATCAATAAATAATGTGTAAAACCATCACTGAGTAATAATCAAGATAGTAAAGACATCCATACAAAAATAAGAATAATATCTATGCATTAGGAAATAAGTGTCATCCATATAAATCCTAAATATAATGTTAAACAATAAACACATGAAAATATTCAATACGAGTCATGATATCAATAAGGAACATAAAGAAAATCAGGAATACAGAAGGTCGGATCTCACATATATGAAATAAACTATCCTCCACAAAACTCTTGAATAGTCCAATCATATAAACAAAACATCATGCAAGATTCAACATAGCTGGGGTCTCCCATCTAGTGTGCCACAAATTTGATATATAATCACTTTGAGCAATAAAAACATTGGAGAGTGTGTATTCATCATCAACAAATCCAAAAAATTTAAAGAGACTCTCTTTATGGTCAATTCTACCAATAGAAATAATATTTTTTAGGTCTTTTCTATCTCTTACAATAACTTGATCAGCAATGATAAGAAACTCATATCCACCTTGAGAAATTCTATATACTGAAATAAGATTCACCCCCAATCCTTCAACCAATAAAACATTTTTCAAAGTTTCATTTTTTACACTAATAGTCCCTATTATTAGAATTGATAGTTTCATTTTATTACCAATGGTAATTTCTTGATCTGAATTCTTTCCTTCATGAAAATCAACAAATAAAGATATATCCCCATTCATGTGAAAATATTCTCCTAAATCTAAAATCTATTATTTATTAGAATTTGAAGCAAAGAATCCTCTCTTTACTCTACATTTATTTTCGGGATCAAAAGTTACCTCTACACTTAATTTTACTTGCTTGGAGATTGCTACAAAAAAATAAATTATATGCCTTTCCTTCCTTGAACCTTTCTTTCTTAGGCTTGTATTTTTGTCTTTCATTTTTCCTCTTCTCTAAACAAAATTTCTCCATATTATTCTTACCTCCACAATACCTACAAATAATAAGTTTTCTTTCCAACTACTTTTCTACACCATCATTTCTAGAAATTGGTTAGACCCATCATTATTTTGAAATGTATTATACCCTTTCCAATTCTTTTTTCCATCAACATATCTAGAAAATGATTTATCATTAGTTGCATATGCATTATTCTTCTTAATATAACCTTCTTTAATGAGATGAACCTCTTCATCTAAAACTAACTTACAAAATTGATGAAAAGTGTGTTGGGGAATATTAAGATTTAATTGAATAAACCTTTTCCTTGATTCTTTAAATATATGATAGCATGTAAAAATAGAACCAAATAATAAAATAACAACAACAAACAAGAAAAAAAAAAGCATAAAATTGTGAGAAATGACTAAAAAATTATATTGATCTAGCTTTTATTACATACATTCCAGCAAATTACAATGATAGTAGTAGTACTGTTTGCAATGGATAGCCTCATTTTTATACTTGGAGCCTCTAAAATCTAGAAACTTATAACATTATAGAGAACTCTAAAACTAGAATGTTCTTTTCCTTGGACAACCTTCTAGTTGCTTCTAGTTTCTAGAAGGTACTAGTTCTTCTAGAAAAATCTTTACCACTTTTTAGAAAATCTTATTCCTTAATAGCAAAAAAGCTCACATGTAAGTTTGTGGAAAGGGTCATAAGAGAGAAATTTTGTAGCATAAGTGTGGGGCCCCTAATTCTAAAGGATAGACAAAACTACAACAATATTTGTGTGTCGTAGGCCATGATAACTTATGTCATAAATATTTCTTTTATTGAAGATGCAAAGGAGGTTAGTGTTCCCCTTTCATATGGCAGTAAAAGTAAAAAATTTAATCATTCACAATCTACAATTTGGTTACAAACCATTCAAATACAAACAATATTATTCCCTTGAGACAAAATCAAATATTCATTTTTTTAAAACTATAATTTAAGAGTTGTGAATCTAAGAGATGGAAAATGAAAATGATATGAAGGGGTGAATAAAAATGAAATGAATTTTGTAGAAATGACAAATAATGAATACAAAATGGACACAACTTTGATTACCTATTTGGGATTATAGAAACAATAATAGAAAATTTTGCAATCGAAATGCATGAGGTATGAACAAAGGCTTATTTTCTAGTGACTCATATGAAAGAGCTATGTGGAATAGGGTCAACGAGTACCAACATATAATGAGAAAAACTTTAGTATATAGGGTCTTTAGTGTTGGCTACACTTGACAAAAATAAATTGAGATGGACATAAATTCTACAATTGATTAATTAAATTTGAAACAATAATGTGTAGGAAGAACTGCTCACATTATGGTAGAAAAAATAAATCCACCCCATGAATCCTTGATAAATATATTATTTCAAAAACATTATTTTAATAATTCCCATCAATTAATATAGATCGTCCATCAATATTCGCAAATATTATTCATTGTTCTAAAGAAATAAAAAAGATTAGATGTTTGCACACTCATTGAATATGCACAAGTTGAAACTCAGAGCTTGTGTTGGATTCTACATCTTATTTTGAATTTGAATAAATCTAAACTTAGATGATTAGAAATATGCTTTCTTCTATAATAAATTATAAATTAAACTTTGAAATATTTTCAAAATGAATGGACATTCAAAATAAAAATAAATATATTTTTCCACAATATAAACTTGCACTTTTTCTTCATCCTTCTCCTTTAGCCAAAGTTCTAATATCAATGTTAGGCCCAAGAATAAAATACAAAAAATATGGACAAATAAAATGGTCGATAACAACAAAATATTCAATGAAACTCATACCATTAATCCATTGATCAAAAATAGATACAATGTACATATTTAACATTATGAAAATGATTGTTTAGTTCATTTTCTAGATGATTGTTCAACTTCTAGTGCATCTAAGAAATATAAAGTATAAAAATATTAGCCTGCTAAATCTAGTATTTATGTATATTGTTGCTATAATTAGACCATATATTTGAGCCTATCTTAATGTAGATGTATAGTGCATATATTCTTAATGATCAATCGCAAAGATTTTGTAATTTCTTATTAGTTACGAATAATCTCTTTATTGCCACACTTAAAGATTTTAGTCAAGGATTTTATGGGTAGAAAAGCAAGTTAACAACATCTAGGCTAAGTGTTACTTTTGGCACCAAGATAACACAACTTTTTATTAATTTATCAATCTAAATCTTTCCCATGGTTACTAGATTTGTGTTATGCAATATATTTCAATTTTTTTGATATCAAAATTCTTGTGAATGAGATCATAGATTTTGAGATAAAAATATTTGAAATTATCTATAAAGTCACAAGATGTGATGGGTTTTAAGCATAATTTTAATAGGCATTATGGCAAATCAAGAAAGTTATTCTTAGCATGGTTGAAAAATGAATGAGCATAAAGGTTGCAAGCATTATCTTGATTTTACATTAGCTATTATTCATCCTAAATTCATGTGGCATAACACTTATGAACCCACAAGAACTATCATCTCTCATAGCCTCATTTAAATCATAATAGTCCTTCACCCTCTATTGTATCTTACACACTACAACCTACAAGAAATTACTATGAAGAATTGATTGAAATGTAGACTAACATAAAGCATGATCATTTTTATATTGACTTGTATACTAAATAGGATTTTGGATTTCTCAAAAATATTACAATCTTGGGGAATATATCAATGCATGTCCTCTAGTGTCACCTTAGTATTTATTCATGATACATATACCATGCACATACTATAAATTAGTTATGATTCCAAATATATGAAAATGTAACATGCATCCCATAATACATTACAACATCGAGCACAATACTTATCCGCATCTATATCTATGACACTAATTTTGTGTTTCCTTATATAGGTAAGTGTTATTCTTAGCATGTTTTGCAAATTGATATTACATTATGAAACCAACTTTCTCTTGATGTAATTACATGTTATATCTCTCAAGACATTGAATACAATACAAAGTATAGAAACATGGAATAAAATTACTAAAATGAACAAAAATTATACCTAGATTAAAACTTCAAATAGAAAGAATTAGTATTTGAGCTATTTTTGGTGCATCCCTCAAAATTGTGTTTTACAAAAATAGATCCATTATGCATGATTGGATGTCAACCCTATTAATTTTTCTACATATTCTAGTAGTTTTGTTAATGACACTTCACCTTATTATAATAGCCATTACAATTGAAGCTATAAAAATCCTACTTTAGTAATATATCATGTAGAGATTCCAACCATAGACTTTTCTTGTACACAACTTATAATAATTTGGATTAGAATATTTTTATTTGTTCCTTAGTGCTAAGAAATTCATTGAAGAAGTTCATCAATTTTGTCTAAATCTAAATCTAAATCTAAATCTATAAGTGTTCTAAGAGAATCTTATATTTTAGCATGGACTTAAGAGTTTAAAGATGCCAGTCAAGGTCCTAACTATTTTGGACGGTTAGTTGTGTTGGAAAGATTACATGTAGCTACAAATTCTTGGGAAAATGAATCAAATTGGTGATTATATTTTGATATTTATCCTTGAAGGAATTATTTAATGCTTTAAGCTCTAACTTTTCTTGATTTTCCTTTCACTATTGTTAATATTACTAATTATTTTCCTCCTCAATACCCCTACTTCTAGTTCAACCTTTTTCTTTTCTTCCTCTAAAACCTTGATGACTTATTTTTTAGCTTATTTCATCTATTTTATTTAAGCATGTCATGGAAATAGTAATATGCCAATTTGGTCCTCCAACTTATGATCAATCCCTCTAACCCATAAAATAATTTAAATATATCATTCAAGACAGTTGGGTGCACCAGAAGGATTTTATGTTGTATATTATGTAAATGTGCATTAGTTACCAACATCCTTTGTGTCAAGACCTCTTTGTTATAATTACCTCAAACATATGCATATGTATTTCTAAATTAACATATTTCTTTAGAATCTAGTGGATAAAGAAGTTTGACATGTCTAGAGTAGTTTTGTGTTCTTCCTTGACCTTCAATAGTAGAATTTGGCAAATAAATGACTAGGTGACTAAAAAAATTATTCACAACAACTAAAAATTACTGAATTCTACTAATTTTTTGCAACTCAGTTGTAAATGATTAAATAAATGACTAATTTGGTCATTGACTAAAAATTATTTAGTCACACAAATAAAAATGACTAAATAGTTAGTCATTTATTTAGTCACAATCCATTTGAATAAATCATTTAAGGAATCAAGAATGTAGCCCACCAAAATACTCTAAAACTTTAATAAACATACTCTAAAACTTTTGTTGAAATCTTATTTTCAGACGTAGCCCAACAGAATGGAGTTTTCATTTTAATAAGCATACTCTAAAGCCTTCATTGAAACCTTATTTTTAGGCGTAGCTTTCCAAAATGGAGAAGTGTTTCAGTAAAGAATGATAGAGAATGGTAAGGAGATGTGCGTGACAGGAGGCATAGGATTCATTGCTGCTTATCCCATTCCTGCTCTACTCAACAATGGTTACATTGTTTGTGCTACTATTTGTAATCTAGGTATTTAATTGACACATATTTGTATAATCTCAAATTCAGGATTCAGACACTTTTGAAGTATCAATATCCTATATAGGGTTTAGAATGATTTCTTTTAATTTAAAAAAATTAATAAGATGCTTTTGAAGTATCAATGTATCCTATATAGAGTTTAGAATGATTTATTTTAATTTAAAAAATAAATAAATGATGTATTTTCCTGTGATTAGATAATGCGGAGATCTCCTAAATCTACCCCATCACACTATCCTCTTTGGCGTTGTATTCATTACTCCAACTGCTAGGGTTTTGCATGTGACATCTTTAATATCTTCATGAAAGTGGATTTTAAATAGATCTCAATCTTTGCTTTATTCCTTATCATGGTAACCCTTGAGTTCCATAATCCACCATCAGTCTCTTCTAAGAACATTGTCTTAAGCTAGACTTCATAGTATGCATATAAAGCAAGTCCTTCATACCTGCCATTGTTCCAAACCACCACTACCTTGCTTAAAATTTTGCCTCCATAAGCACAATAGCATGTTTTAAAATCATGGTTACCAGTGATTGACCATTAAGGTCACAAATTTCATTAAGATACAATGATATTTTTGTCTTCAAACTCAAGGCATTATGCAAGATAACATTATGAATTGTTTGTTGTGTACGATTTGATTTTCTTTCACATTTACTGCTTTGCTAACTACCTTTAAGACTGGATATTGCACCCTTAGCTGCAATTTCAAACAGTTCACTCACTGTCACTTGAAGATTCCTTTCATGAGCATCCTTCTATAAAATCAAACTATGCCCTATAGACTGCCTACTTACTTACTACAAGGGACTCATTGTTTCATGGTATTGTGGGTCTTAAGATCCTTCAACCTTATTGTCACTACTTCACAATCCACAAGGTATTGTTCACTATTCTCCCATCTTTGATGAGTCTCAAAACACTGCTCAAACATGCAATCCACTACGTCCATTATACAATGGCTAAGAAGAAACATTGAACCTGTGATTACCACTGTTACTTCATTTGGACAGTCATCCCCTAATTGCATTTTCCTTTTCTAACACTGCCAATAGCATTTGAAAAACCTTAAGGTCGGCAAGGGCGTAAGGAAACTCATTGTTACAATCTCCACTTTACTATGCAAGGTTTGAGCTTTATTATCTTGTCATTGCTTAGCCTCTTTTTGACTGTCACACCTCAAGTGATTGTCATTCTGCTTACCATAGATTGCATTTACAAATGTCACTAAGCTACATAGTGTGCTTGTTATTGGCTACAGTCTTTAGATTGCAAGATTTTGTTATTGACTTCAATGTCTCAATCTTTTTGGTATTGCAACCTCACTAATCTACTATATTTATGGTTTTTGTTTCTACGGAGGCCTAGGGTTTGTACCCTAATCATGCTCTTACCAATGCTTCTGTTGGTATTAAAAAACAACCTTAAATCTTGGGTCAGAAAATTAGCTATCTTGACAAAGTTGTGGTATGATCTTGGATTGTATCCTAGAGTGTGTGGGAAGCTTGTGTTTGATCATTAAGGTATGTAAACTTGATCAAGGAAATGCATCCTATATAGCATGGGTCTTGTTTTAATACTTTCCATAATGGTTATTAGCAAATCACATTATTATATTTTGTGGTAACCTAAGATTGCATTCAAGTATGTAACAAACTTGGTTTGTAGTTTAAGTTGTACACTTTTAAGTAACATTCATAAGGTTTAGAAAATCTTGATCACTCTCTAGAATAGCCCATTAAACATGGGTTGTGCTTGAATGCACTACATAATTGATATAACACAACCACTTTACATATCAACTAGATTTATAGGCTCTTTATTGTAGCAAGAGGTAATCACTCTTAGATCATGCTATCATTACATCGTAACCTATTAAACTTGAGTCAACCTGAATGCACCCAATGATTATTGACACCTAATTGTGATGACAATGATTTGTGCATGAATTGTGCTCATATGAGTGCCTCCATTTCTATCACAACATAGCCACATTAAACTTGGGTCACACATGAATGCATCATGTATTTTTTATAGCACAATTGTACCATATGACCAATAAAGTTATGGATCACATAATTATAGTCAAAATAATTTGTTCCTCGATTGTGCTCTTATGGTGATTCCATTATCGTTACAGCATAACCCTTTGGACTTATCTTGCTAAAATCCTTACATTGCATATTTTCTCTTTGGATGGATGGCTTCATGGATTTTTTGTGATTTATACACCTTTTTTTATAGTAAATGACATTAGATTCTTTCTAAAGCTGAAATGATTTATTAATTATGGTTTTATGATGAGTTTGAGTTTTATTTAGAAGGGGTTAATATGTGGCATTTTTATGTGCAGGAAGAATAGATTGTGATTCAACATTCGGGTATGGACAGTTTAGGAAAAATTGGATTGCTATCGATGACATAACCAGTTTGGAGAGTACCTTGAGCCGGTGTGAAGCACTTCCAAGTGTTTTCACTTGGAAGCAAAACTTGAGTGTAGGAAATTCCAAATATCCAATAGAGGAAGTTCCTTTATTCTAAAGATAAAATCATAAATCTTCTTGTCCAATTGGACATCCAACCTAACATCTTGTTATGCCTTGCATAACCACCCCAAATTGGGTCCCCCTTTCTTTTTGGTCTCTTTGCCTCTGTTATTTGCTTTTGCTCTTAGGGTTTTTCTATTTTCCTCCTATGTTTTTCCTTTTTTCTGCCTGATTTGATTTTGGTCCTGTCTTGGCTTGAATTGGCTTTCCTTCTTGCTAAGTATTGAATGACATTATCATAGACAATATTGTATCTTATGTGCTTTTGAGGACTAATAGGGACTTTGTTTTGCAGGATTAAATCACACACATGATGATGTTTGTCAAGGGAGTCCAGTTGGAGTGCATTCCTCAATCCAGTTGGTCATAATTTTCCTCTAAGAAGAAATTTGGCAAGACCTTACAGATGTCTTGCCAACTACCAGTGCATTTGGTTGATAGGCGTTTGTGTTGCCTATCGGCAAGACCCCAGGGGTTTCATGGCGAGTGGAATTCACAAAGTGACTAAGAGTTTCCCATTGGCATGAAAGTCTCCTTTGGAGAAAGGTCTCGGCGAGATCTTCAAGTCTCACCAACCGGGGACAAATGGATACACATATCAGCGGGAGAATTTTTCCTTCGCGGTGAGGTCTTGGCGAGTTCTTCAAGTCTCACCAACTGGTGCGGAATGGGTAAACACTTCAGCAAGAGTGGTGTCTTCGGTGTGTGGTCTCACCGAGTGCCTTAAGTCTTGCCAACCGCCGATAAGAACATATATCTCGATGAGAAACTTTTGCATCGGAGAGATGTCTTGGCGAGTGCATTTGGTCTTGCTGACAAACTACAAAAGGGGGTCTATCGGTATGAGGTCTTGCAATCTTGCCAACCTGTGATGTCACACCGACATGTTGCCACATCAAGGAAAGAACGAGATTGTCACAGTGACCAAAAGTGAACATATAAAGGTTTCAGCGAGACATAGGGTATCTACAGGACATCTCCCCGACAAGAGGGTGTTACAACGATGCATGTCAAATGAAAGGATGCATATCGATGTGACTAAAGAAAGGTCTTGGTGACAACATGGATCAGCAAAAGGTTGTTGTTTCGGCATAATGTCTGGCCGAGTGAAGGAATTCACGCCGAAGAGGGTTTTTCTTCGGGGAGAGTGGTTCACCTTTGGCATGAAGTATGGCTGACATGCTAGAGTCTCGGCCACATGGAAGGGATATCACCATAAGTTTGGCCAATTAGCATAGGTCCCACCAAGGTTTGAGCCTGGCGATAATTTTTCCTTTGGTAGGAGGTCTGGCCGAAACGAAAAAGTCTTACCGAAGGGTCAGTCTTCGATACGACATGAAGGGCTCAGGGAAGGGTCTCCCCGATGTGGGATTGTCTCGCCGACATGAAATGAAGGCCTCGATAGAAGGGGATTCCATCGCCATAAGGTCTTAGCGAGATCTTTATGTCTCACCGATAAGATATGCCTTCAGGGAGACTGGATGCATTTGGCGTGGTGTTTGAGCGACTATGAAATGTCTTGCCAAAACAAAGTGAGCCTGGCAAGAATAAGGAGAATTCGATGAAAGGATTGTCTCACCGACATGAGGTAATATCCGCATAGGTCTTGCTGATCCATCAGAGTCTCAATGTATGAAACAGCATCGGCAAAGCAATATTTCATCGCCACGAGGCCTCAATGATTAGGAGATGTCTCGTCGATAGGATGTGCCTTCGGCGAGAATGAATGCATTCGGTGAAATATCTAGGCAACTTCGAAGTGTCTCAGCGAAAGCAAAAGGTGGATTTGGTATGATGTCTCGCCAACCAAGTGGGCTCTTGCCAAAAGAAAATTCAGCCTGATAGGTCTCATCGAGAGGCATAGCCTTCGTCGAAAGGTCTCGCCGAAACAAAAGGGAGCTCGAGGAGGGTAGGAGGAAATCGGGGAGACTCCAAACAAATCAAGGGGCTTCGCTATAAGGTCACATCGACAAGCAATAGTCTCACCAACACGATTTCTCCCTTGGGTGTGATGGAGTGAGTTAGGGGTAAGGTCTTCCTGAAACAAAGATGTCTCCCTGACATGAAAAATGAGATCGCTAAAGAAATGAGCTTCGTTGTAACATCCCACCAATTTGAAGAAGTCGCCCCGAAGTCAAAGAAGTTGGAGCTCGGGGAGAAAAAGAAGACATCGCCATGAGGTCTCGCCGACCTGATGGGGTCTTGTCGATACAGAATGTGCTTGCCGAGAGAAGAGGGGCTTCGCTATGAGGTCATACTGACTAGCGATTGTCTTGCCGATAGTCTTTGTGAGCTTAATATGACTTCTGCAGCTCACTGAAAGATCTCACCGACTGCTACATGTTGCGCCGATAGCTGCTAGAAGAGATATAATCGCATCGGGGAGACACGATTAGTGTCTCATCGACATGTGATTCAGGGTGGACCACTTTTGACTACCCGGGAATTTGGCGTGGCATATATCTAACCAATCAGGAAGAGCTGAGAGAGTGGATCGATGACAGTTTGACCAATTGACTACCACTTTGAAGAAGGTTGATAGGATGCAAACGACATAAACTCATTCTGAGATTGAAGGGCGATGGATCGACTCAGGAACAATGAGGTTCAAATCTAAAGAGAGACCCGATGATGCTTCCAGAAGATGGTCAATGGGCGGAGAAGTATAGAACATGAAGGAGGCCAGAAGAACGAAGAAACTATGACTCACAGGGACAGCTGTAGTGACCCCTGATAGAGATAGATTAGTATTAATGGCAATACTTTGGAGCATTCAAGGTAGTTTTCAGAGGAAGAATTTGAGTATGGACACAAAGATAGAAGGGTTAATGTTGAAGCTACAAAGATCTAAAGGCTTCTCCTGAAGACAAAAAATTTTCACCAACATGGACAAAAGGGATTCACATTGAATGTACAATCAACTTTATCAAAAAGATATGAGAGCCAACTCTCCTGGAAAGAGATATTTTGTAAACCCTAATGCAGGGGGACAACGCATTCCTTTTTGGTGCACTCTGTATATAGGGCATTCTTGCCTCTTTGTAAAGGTTAGAAAGTGGTAGATAGAGAACTTCTAGTTAGTAGTCAGTAGAAGTAGGAGCAGAACTTGTGGAGTAGAACTGGTAGTTAGGAGTTAGAATCAGAATAGACTAATGTATCTTTCAGTTTTCTTAGTGTAAAGGGAAACAATTTGGAGCCACGTATTTTTTGTACACTGGTGATTGTGCCAGCTTTGTAAATGTTGCTTATCTATTTCACTGACAGTAGAAGCAACCAGATCTTAATCTACTTCATGTTGTGTTCTAGAATGGTGTTTGTCTTGAATTAATCATCTAATTTGGGAAGCTCTCAAGGAATGAAGTTTGATTTTATGTTTTGTTCAAATGGTAACTTGCAATCTGCTATTGAAATCAACACTGTGAATGAATGAAACTATGTGTTAGTCACAAGTTAATTTTTTTCTGTAGTTTTAGTTAGGAATTCCTTGGAAGGTGACAGGTCTAGTTAATTCGGATGAAGTATCAATTTTTTTTGTCTCAAAGCTCTGATCCACCTTTTTTTGTTTCTTTAAAAACCCTAGTTAGAGTAGGTTTAAGTTTATGTTTGATCCCAGAATAGTCCAGAAGCTCAACACGAGCAGGCCCCTTGAACATTACTATTACATTGACCACTGAGTGACATCAGCACAGTTGAGAACCAACTACAAAGACCTTGGGAGCTAAGACATCCATGTGTTGTATTTCTCTTTCAGGAGAAACAAAATAGCAATATTTTGTTTGCATGTTGCTATGCCAAGACACACGTCAACACATCTTTAATATCTAATAGAGAAAGTTTGTACATTCTAAAGATAAAATCATAAATCTGTTGGACCAATTTCAGATCTAATTTGAGGTCATGAAGGTCCGACAGAGGAAGTTCCCACATTCTAAAATAATCATAAATTTTATTGGTCCAATTTCATATCCAATTTGAGGTCATGAAGCTCCAATAGAGAAATTTCCTACATTCTAAAGATAAAATCATATATCTTCTTGGTCAAATTTGAGGTTCAATTGTAAGGATTTGTCTTTTTAATTATAATTTTTGACATTTGGCTTGATACAAATTGTTACTTTAGAATTATGGTATTGCTTTTCTTCTAATGTTTTCAACCTTAATTTCAAGGAAGAGCTCCAAACATGGTTCCTTTAGATGGAGACTACACTTTTTCGCTATATAGGTTTTGTCTAGAAACACCAGAAGCTCGAGTACTGTCATACTCAGGTACAACAAAGTTTGAGGTGAATTGCACTTAGTATTTTATGTTGATATGGATATGTTCTAGCCTGTAGTTAATTGTTGTAGCATAACAGATAGGCTAAATAGTTTTTCATATACCATTGTTTCAAATTCTAAATTGCTATACCTTATTTTAGGAGCAAATCATAGGGGGAGTCTATACATAAGACACCATTGTTTCAAATTCAAAATTGTTGGCTCTTTCATAATTGTTTGCTTCATTTATTTGATCTAAGACAATTTGTTGTATAGAAGATGCTCTCAAAATCATAGTAAAATCCTTTATTCTAGGATGACTATTCAGAATCTTTTCCATCATACCAATAAACAAAAGCATCAAGCATTAACCTGAACTTTGCAAGAGTAGAAAGAGAACCATTCTGAATTTTATTCCCAATTTCATCCATGAAGAACTTCATCAGCCTGTAGATCCTGTTGTTAGCCATAACTTTACTAGGTGTTGAGGATAGCTTTGAGTTTTTACCCAAGTAGCAATTGACAAAATTTGGCCTTACGAGATTTTGATATGGTAAATTTGGCCTTAATTGAGGAACATGCAAAGATAATATTGATTAGTAAATAAAATGTTTATTAATGGGTGATGTTTGAGATAAAAGAGGAGAATTAAATAATTAATGTAATTACTTAATTTAGAAGAAGTGTGCATGATAAATAATTAAATAAATATTAATAATTTATTTAATTAAATTAGAAGAATAAAGAATAATTAGTGACATAATTAAATAAAATTTATTTAATTATATGGAAGATAACTTGGACTAAGTGTGAATTAACTAGTTGCATGAGAAGTGGAGTGAAAGAAAGTGTTAGTTAGAAGATCAATTTAGATTTGCATGAGAGGATAATAATTAATTTAATTAATTAATTAATTGAAGAATGTACAAGTGAGAATTAAATAAATAAATGAAATGTTTTCTTTTTTCATGATGAAAGGATAATGTTTTTGATTGATTAAGCAGGGAAAGGGCCCTGACCCATACAAAAGAACAATAGTCAATAGACCAAAAGCATGACAAAACAACACAATAGAGGAATCAGAGTAGAAAGAGAACCACTTCCCCCAAACCCAATCAGCCAAAAAACATTAGCCTATACCCATCGCATCAAGCTTTATAAACCTATCAATAATCCCTAAGAGATATAACCAGTTCATCTTAATATCCATCCACAAAATTAGGTTATACCAACATAACCTTAAAAGAGCATCCAACTGATAACCAGATTTCTTATAAAAGATAAAACTAGAGAAATAACAATTCAGGCACCTACAGCCTATACCAACTAAACATCTGATAGAATAGCAAAAAAAACTTCATGGAATCACTTGACAAAAAACAAGAAGAACAAGCATCAAGGATCAAGCATCTTCAATCAGGCTCAATGCCTTCACAAGGTCATCAACAAAATATTCAAAGTTATCTTTGAGCTCCATTCTTCTAGACAAATCAGTCTCTTCATCATTCACCTTTTTCCTCTGTTGTTTGTTTATCTTTCCTTGTCCAAAGATAGTGGCCATGGCAGATTTTTTCATAACCACATCCACGACCCTGCACAAACTCTTTGTTGCATTTTCAAGTGCCTAGAATTGTTGGCATTATCATCCTTTTGCAACATTTTTTCCAACAACTCCATCCTTTCCTCCACCCTTTGAAATCGACCAGTATCAAAATTCAACATGTTTTCTTTTAAACCTTCATTACCAAGGTTCAGAATCTCTCTAACCTCCAAGTCATTGGTAGCATCACCTTTATCAATAGCCATATTTGTTTCTTCCTCTGCATCATGCCCATCCTCTTGTTGCGAATCACCATCCTCCTCCTCTTGGCTAGATTCTTCCACTTCCTCTGAATCCTCCTCCTCCTCAAGAAACTCGCCACCAAGGCTGTCTAGAACTTCCTCAGAAGATGAATCCTTTTCTTCCCTTGCCACCTTCTTCCCCTTACTGTCCAGAGAGTGGAACATTCAAGGTTGTTTTCATTGTCATCAGGAATCATTCTAGTGTTGGGGTTAGCCCCCAACTCACGAATCAACATTTTTCTCTTTTTGTTCACAATGGGAGCAATGGGTTTTTCTAGAGTGACTTTGAGAAAGTTTGACCAAGAGAAGTCCATAGGATTAGGGGAGGCTTTTGCAAAATCTTTAGTTGAGGAGTGGGGTCGGCTTTCTATAAGCTCAATTTTAACAAAACTTTTGGGAGTAGGGTTTTTAAGCAAATTAAGGAAACCATTTCTTTGTGGGGAAGTAGCAAGGAAATATTTACAAATCATGTGAATCAAGCCCTAGTGTAAAGGAGGATTAGCACCATTGGTAAGGCTTTGGATCAAAGAATAAAAGAGGAAAAATTGGAGATTAATTTTCTCAAGATGACAGATGTGGTTCATAATCAGAAAGTGATAGCCATGGACATGTTGGAAACAACCTTCCAATGTAAAGTATTTCATTACCAAAAAAAAACATTATGGTACGGTGGAGGAAGTAAAACCCTAGAGTACCCATTTTGAAATCTCTGAGCTTTTTCTTTATCCTCAAAAAATTTATCAATATAAGTTTGATATTTTCCATTACTTACCTTAGCCACATTCTTTCCTTCATACGCTAGCCCCGTTGTTTTGGCTATGATCTTAGAATCAACTATAAAATGGAGGCCACACAGCTTGACTTCCCCAACTTTCCAAGTATTCACAAATTTGTAGCTCAGTTGCTCGTTGTAACCTTCCATGGCAGCAAAGTAAGAGGTAAACCCAACCTGCTCAAACAAACCCCAAAGCTCTGCATTTTTCCTCAAGGAGTTGTATTTACTCGAATTTGTCCTCTTCCTAGGGCCTCCCATGTTTTTGTCCTTGGTAGAGTAATTCTTAGGAAGAATTAAAAACTTGTCTCTTCGGCCTTCCTCATTCACAACAGTAGCAACAAGTAATTCAAAAACTTCAATTTTGATGGAGACTTAGTGATTTTTCATTTGCAAGATCAATGGCTCAAATCTTCTAGCAATTTCTTTAAAATAATCAATGTGAATGCAAAGCCAAATATCATATTTTTGAATCCTATCATTATGATTTAACTGACAACTTTGCCACCTTTATGAGTCATGATTACTCTTTTTTTATTACCCTCCTTGGCATCGGCAAAAACACATGTCAAAATGTATTTTCCAAAATCAAACACACAAATTTTAGAGATTTGAATTATGATCCCTATATCCTTATTAACATCTTTATTTTTAACACATGAGGTTTCCAAAACAATATGTCCTTTCCATCCCTTTCTTTTTAAATCTTTCAGATCGAGCGTACCACTGCCTTTAATACTGTACCTCCCAATCCATCTTATCAACCTGCCCAAATGCCACCAAAGAAATATGACAACCAACTTAACAGTTGGACAACACTGCAAGCCACTATTATTAATTATTACCATTCTTTCCATGATTAATTGAATCCCCCACTCTATCCTTAGTGATTATTTCCTTAATTTGGTTTGATAAATTAGAAAAATCCCAATATTTTAATGCTTCCTGCCTAAAGCCAAAATTCACTAAGGCATCAACCATTCTATTACCTTCCCTAAAGGTGTAGAATATCTTGCAAATTTGGAAAGAATGTAATTAAATAATGTTGAGAAGAGGGATAATTAAATAATTAAAGTAATTACTTAATTTAGGAAGAGTGGGTGAATGTTAATTAAAGATATAATTAAATAAATAGGATTTATTTAGTTTATCAAAAGGAGGGATTATTTAGATTGGCCCCACACCAATGGATGTCACAAGGGGGACCTCCTCCCCTTCAACAAATTCAACTTAGAACCACTTATTCGACTTTATTCAACTAAGAAGTGACAATGGAAGTCCAAGAGCCACCACTTGGAATTCCAACTTAAGATGTCATTTTTGGGGATTTAAACATGGGTCTCCATCTTGAGAACCATATGGTCTTGCCATTTAAGCATAGCCCCATTGACAAAAATTAAAGATATAAATAAATAAATAGGATTTATTTATTTAATCAAGAAGATTAATTGAAATTAATTAATTAAATAACATAAATTCATGTAATTAATAGTGGAAATATGATTTTAGACTGTAATTAAATAATTAAACATTATATAATCATTGGGAAAAGACAAATATTAGTGTTAAAATGCTAGTTCGCAGGCTAGGAAAATTTTAGGTATCTACATTGTGCCAATCTTTGATACGATTTGAGTGTTATCTCAAAGAAAATTTAGAAATTCCTACTCAGGAGTTTCCTCGATATGCCCTGATGACAGTAGGATAGTATGGTGCCTGATGAGGTAAAAATAACTTCATCATGATAATACCATAAAGACCTAGTTCATACATGCAAATCTCTATCCTCTACCAATTAATTAAATTTTAGGAGAAATAATTGCTTAATTTTAGTGAGAACTTGTATAAACTTTATTTCTTTTGATTTCTTAAAGTAATTTTCCAATACAGATTTAATGGGTTGTTTTAAGTGTTTTGTAGATAATAATCGGTCAATCAAAGTCGCAGATTGAAGCATCCAATTGGCATGTGCTCCAGAATAGTTAGAAGATATATGCTGGAAATATGCTCCAGAACTTCAGGGTGATGGACCGAAGATGTAGTTGTTCTTAAAGTTGTTATTTTTGTTATCCTTTGAATTAAAAACTTTATGGCTCGACTTGAGCCTCTTAAATACTGTGTAATGGGATTAAAGATATACGAGTTATCCATAGGTTTGTTCTAGATATTTTCAATGGTTATCTATACCATCTAAAATATAGGATGTAGTTACAGTTTCTCTATAAAAGATACGATCTTTAGAAGTAAGAGATACAGTGAAAATTAATGTTATACTATTAGAATGTTTCCAAGGTTCATGAATAAAGAGATTGTTATCTAAAATTATGAGTTATGAGTCATGGATGATAACTATGATTGATAGAAGTGTTTTTGAAATAGCTATGAATGTGAGGTGAGAATGAATGTGTTAACCCACAAGCTGGCCACTCGACGAGAGTAGATAAGTGTTCTCTTTTATTATAATGTTGTTCTATAGAGAGTCATTAAGTTTACTATTATGAAATTTTAGTTCTTAAGTATTTGTTATCTTTTCACTCCCGTAGTTTCTATTATTAACTATTAGAATTTTTATTGTTAAGAATATGTTTTATGGATTGCTATAAGTTTTTCTTCTTTAATAATTTTTCAACTTATTAGTTTAGTCATTTCTGTGCTTT
Organism: Sequoia sempervirens; assembly: GCA_007258455.2. Classification (NCBI taxonomy): domain Eukaryota; kingdom Viridiplantae; phylum Streptophyta; class Pinopsida; order Cupressales; family Cupressaceae; genus Sequoia; species Sequoia sempervirens. The sequence goes on along the minus strand of VDFB02000002.1, from coordinate 80,097,828 downwards.
TCAATTTAGTTATTATGCTTTCTAAATTAGTTTACTTACACTTATAGTTCAAGCATTTTCTATTTTCTTAGGAATAAATTACTTTGTAGTTTTATAGTTAGACATTTTGAAGTTAGAATTAATCTTAAGTTGTTCTTAACAGTTAGGAAACCTGAGGGAGATCTTCAGAATTCTTCTATTGCAGATTGCCTTGAACACTACCCGGTCGACAAATTGAATATTATATTCTAAAATAATGGGACCTAACGACAGCCTATCACTTTTTGGCGCCATTGTTGGGGACCCCTTAGCTTCTTTGCTTAAGTGTGAATAGAAGACACCTAGAATACCTCTTTTAGGCCAAAAATCCTATATGTGGCTTCCTCTTCTGCATGGTCAGGAAAAGAGGCCCTCACGGATGATTTATACCAAAGACCCCCCCAAAATACATCCCAGTTATACATAGGGAGGCCCAAGGCTCAGAAGACCATTCTACTGACGAATTACTTGAGCCTAACCCACCTGAGGCTTTCCACTATCTCCCAAAAGGTCATCCTGTAGTGCAACCTATTTTCGATGAAATTATTTTTGATGAGTATATTCCTCTAAAAATCATGGGAGATCGGAGGGCAGAAGCTAACCGTAATGATGCCAACCATAATAATAATGATCCTCCACTACCTATAATGTTCACTTATCCTATTGCTCTGGATGCAGATGATGATACAATGATGAAAAACATCTCTCCAACTTTCCTTCCAACCTTTTGTGGTTTATCTTCGAAAGACCCAAACCAATTTCTCTTTGAATTTAATTTCCTTTGTCAAACCTCTGACTATAAAAATGACAACCAGAAACTGAAGTTGTTTCCTTCTACTTTGAAGGATTCAGCCATGCGTTGGTTTATGGGACTATCATCTGGGAGTATTACAACTTGGGAAGAAATGGAGACTATGTTCTTGAATAAATATTAGAGTTATTGCAGGGTGAGTGATTGTAAGGAAGAGTTGTTGAAACTCTGGCAGAATGAGGATGAGAGTCTAGAGGACTATTTAGATAGGTTTCTTTTCTTATCTAAACAATGTGGGGAAATGGCCATTAGTGTTGAGATTCTCAAGACTATATTTCTTAAAGGACTCGATGATGATGCAAGAAGAAGTCTTCATTTAATGGGAAAAGGTGATGTGTCTCGGTTAAACCTTGAAGACATATGTGATTTGTTTCGCAATTTTTCATGTACTCGTGGAGGAATCCAAAAAACAATTTTTTTCAAAGGGAATAACGAGATAGGTAAACTTAGAGAAGAAATAGAAAATCTTAAGACAGGCATACTTGTCCAATTAAACAGTATGTTAGATGGTATACAAGCAAAGACATGTAACCCTGAGACTTTGTCAATCTATTGTCCTATGTGTCGAAATAAACATCTTTTATGAGAGTGCCCTTTAGACAAGGCTAATGTTTGTCAACTTTGTGAGAAAAACCACCCTACCAATCAATGCGAGATTCTTATTGATCTCAAGAATACTAAGAAAAAAACTTGCTCAAGTTGAAGAAGAAATAAATGTGCTAAATCAACGCCAGGGAGGTAATTTTTCTTATGGGCAGAATTCCAATCCTGCATGGAGACCCCAAAATAACTGAGCTATTAATCAATGGCCTCCATCTTGGAATCAACGCTATCCTCCACAACCTACTTGGGAAACTCCTTATTGGGGATCTCCTGAATGGGAAATTCAATCATAGGGAACTCAGCAGTGGCAAAACCAGTCACAACAACAATGGTACCCACAACACATTGCTCCCCAATGGAATCAAGGACAAAATCAATTTTATACTGGTCCTAGGAGGAATCAACAACAAAAAATTTTACCACCACGTCAAAATCTTCCTCAAACTAAGCAGGTAAATCAACCTCAACTTCCAACACAACCACTTCACAATCCAAAGAACAATAGACATAATACTTCGGTATATACTACTGAGCAAGATAATGTCACAAGACTTAATGCAATTCATTGTGGAAATGTTCAGTTACATTCGGGTAGGACACTTCAATCGCCCACTATTGAGGAAATAGTGGACGAACCTATTTCTCAAAATTTTGAGAAAGATACTACACTACCCGTGAATATTACTGAGTCTTCAACAACATGAGCTATTGATTTACCTCGGGAGGAGGGAGGCCAGTCTTTGACTGAGTTTAGTAAAGATATCCCTTCAAAGGAGAAAACTCAAGCACCATTTCCGGAGCATCTGAAATCAACAATTCTGAAAGATACTCTGGAAATGACATTAGCTTCTAAAACTACATTAATTCAGGAAATTAAACAATTGCAAATAGAGGTTCCTTTGCTACAGGAAATAAAGGAAATTCCTAAGTTAAATCAGTTGATCAAACAACTGTGTATTAGAACTCCAAGAAGGAAACCAAAGAAAATAAACATTGTGCACATTGATGGTTATCTAGCTAAATTTTTGTTTGGGAAGACTGTTGCTCCAAAATATAATGATCCTAGGAGTCCACTGACTACTATTACAATTAATGAGGTAGCAATACCTAATGCATTGGTGGATTCGGGAGCAGCTATTAATGTAATGACAGTGGATGTAATGGAGAAATTAAGTCTTACTGATTTAATTCCTACAACTACAGTCTTGCAGATGGAAAATCAATCTATAGCCATTCCAAAAGGTGTTATAAAAAATGTTCTTGTTAAAGTTGATGGATGGGAATATCCAGTTGACTTTCAAATAATCCAATCGCTTACACCTAAAGATAGTTATCCAATAATTTTGGGAAGACCATGGTTGGCTACTGTCACTGCTAAAATTGATTGTCGAGAAGGAGGTATGACCATTTCACATGGTCCAGCTAGTAAACGTTTATTTTTATATCCTCCTACTAAACCTACCAAATATAATAAAGTCTAGGTTGATGAACCAAAAGAATTTAGTGGGGCAAGACAGTTTGGCCTCCTTGGCCATGGTAGTGATTAAACAACATGGAGAAGAACTAGAGGATGAGTTAGTGAATGAGGTTGCACATTTGGCTATAGGTTCGAGTGAAGAAGTAATAGAGGATGTACCAGAAATTTTGGGACAACCAATTGATATAAGTGGGATGGAACAGAATTATGTTACCATGGGGATGCCTTGTCCCTTGGCTAATATGATTCCTAGAATGAGTTATTTCTTTCATGATATTACAATATTTGACTGAATTATACCTCATAGTTGTCCTCTCAACACTTTGTTACGACCAATACATGTTGTCACTTCGGCCTATCCAGGAACAAAAACAATTATGTTGTTACCAAGAAAAACTATGAATGTCAATAGTTGGTTGACAGAAATACAAGAGGATAAATTATTTAATGTGTTGGTAAAAAGGTCTAAAGCTTTTGCTTGGGACTATACAGACATGAGGGGGATTCACTCGAGTGTTTGTACTCATCACATTTATACTGATCCTAATATAAGACCTATTCATCAACCACAGAGGAGACTCAACCCCGCATTAAAGGATCTTGTCAAAATAGAGATTGCGGGATTCATTTATCATATCTCAGATAGTAAGTGGGTGTCACCTATGGTAGTTGTACCAAATAAAAATGGCAAGTGGAGAATTTGCGTGGATTATAGAGAACTTAATAAATCCACCTTTAGAGATTATTTTCCCTTACCATTCGTTGACCAGGTTTTGGACAATTTGGCTGGGATGAAATATTTTTCTTTCTTAGATAGATTTAGTGGTTACAACCAAATTCAGGTAGCACTAGAAGACTAAGATAAGACAACGTTTACTTGTCCTTGGGGTACATATGCATACCTATTTCTTCCTTTTGGACTTTGTAATGCTCCAACGACTTTTTAGAGGGCCATTTTGGCTATATTTGCAGCACTTGTCAATGATTGTGTAGAGGTTTATATGGATGATTTCACAGTATATGGGTCAACCTATGATGAAGCTCTTCAAAACTTGGATAGGGTTTTGGAGGTTTGTGAGGAAAACTGACTGTCCCTTAGCCATGAAAAGTGTTTAATAATGGTGGAACAAGGAATAGTCTTAGGCCATCAGATTTCCTTTGAAGGAATAAAAGTTGATCCTAAAAAAATTGAAGTCATACAACAATCGAATGTACCTCAAACACAAACAAATGTTCAAAGTTTTCTTGGACATGTTGGATATTATAGAAGGTTCGTAGAAAGCTTCATAGAAAGCTTCAGTAAGATAGCAACCCCATTGTTTTCTCTCCTCCAAAAAATATGTGGAGTTTAATTGGATGTCTAAGTGTCAACAATCATTTGAAATGATAAAAGAAAAGCTTGCCTCTGCTCATGTACTATGTGGACCAAATTGGAGTCTTCCCTTTCACATTTATGTTGATGTTTCAAATGATGCAATTGGTGCAGTATTAGGGCAAGAAGATGAGGATGGGGGAAATATGCCATATATTTTATTAGCAAAAACCTAACGTCTGCTGAGAGAAATTACATGACAATAGAAAAAGAATTCTTAGCGGTGGTTCATGCCATCAAAAAATTATGTCATTATATTACATGATATAAAGTTACAGTTTATATAGATCACTCAGCTATAAAAATATTTAATGAATAAACCTATCATTAATGGTTGAATAATGAGATGGTTACTACTTCTTCAGGAGTTCAATGTGACAATACTTGACAAGCTAGGGAAATATAATGAGGCGAAAAACTTTTTATCTCGAATCAAACAAGAAGAGGGTGATCGAGCACCTGTACAAGATGAGTTCCCAGATGAAAATTTGTTTTTTGTCTCTATAATGGTTCCTTGGTTTTCCGATATTGCCAACTATTTAGCTACTTTTGAAGTACCTCCTAAATTTACATCAAAACAAAGGAAGAGACTTATTCAAGAGTGTGCACCATTTAAATCGATTAATGGGATTTTAATTCATTATGGACCTGATATGGTTTTGAGAAGATGTTTCAGGGTTGATTAAACTTATAGTATTATGAGGGCCTATCACGATGATCCTTCAGGGGATCATTATTCTGCAAAAAGAACTTCTCATAAAATTTTAGGTGTTGGATATTATTGGCCTTCAATGCATAAAGATGTTAAAAATTATGTTCATCATTGCGATGAATGTCAAAGAGTAGGAAGACCAACTACTTCGACATAAATACCTTTGTAGCCTCAGGTAACTTTGGAACTAATCAAAAAATGGGGGTTAGATTTTATCAACCCCATAGATGCTTCCTCTCAAGGGAAAGAATATATATTAGTTTGTACTGATTATCTGATGAAATGGGCAGAAGTTCAAGCTTTATGAGTTGCTAGAGAAGAGCAAGTTACTGATTTTCTCTATAACAAAATTTTTCTTTGATTTGGAGCCCCCTGAACTATTGTTATAGATCAGGGACCCCAATTTATGTCCAAAGTTCCTAGCATTTACAGACCATTTTCAGGTGAGCCATAAGAAGTCATCCCCTTATCACCCTCAAGCAAATGGTCAAGTAGAGGTGACTAATAGGGAGTTAGAAAACATACTGACAAAAACTATCTCTTCAAGAAGAAGAGATTGGGCTAGGAAATTGCCTGAAGCCGTTTGGGCATACAATACAACATGGAAATCTACAACTAGATTCTATCCCTATGAGCTTGTTTTTGGAAAGAAGCCTCTTCTTCCCATTGAATTTGAACTTCAGACCCTACGTACAACTATGGATTTAGGTCTATATTTGAAACGAACTCAAATAGAACAAGTTTTACAGTTAAATGAGTTGGATGAGCTTTGTTTGGATGGTGTTCATCAAATAGAACTAGTTCAACATCAACGGAAAGTTTGGCACGAAAAATATATTAAAGAGAGAAAATTTCATAATGGTGACTCGGCTTTGCTATTTGATTCAAGATATAAAGACCATAAAGGAAAACTCAAAACTCATTGGCTAGGGCCATATAAAATCTTTGAAGTTTTCTCGAATGGCACAGTTTAGTTAAAACCTATTGATGGTGATTTACGAACTCTCTTAGTTAATGGTCATCGCCTACATATTTACCATAAACTAGTTAATAAAGAAGAATTTACAAAGCTAGTGGAAATGCAAGGAGAGATCCAATGTATTGACTCTACCAAGGTAGAATCTATTTGATTTAATGTTTATATGTTATCTTTAAAAAAAAAAAAAATTGATGAAAAATTGTAATAAAAAGACATGTTTACCCAATTTGTTTTCAAAGTATTTTTCATAAATTTTCGGACTTAACACGTGTTTTCATTTTGAAGGACCTCTCATAAAGGAATAACAACTTCTAGAGCATTATTCCAAGATGCTCTGGATCTTGATCATTCAGTCGGCCAATGCTCCGGAACTTGACGGTCTAAATGCCCAATGCTCTAGAACCTACTCTTCAGTCTATCATGTTGAAACGATGTTCTTGTGGAATGATATAACTTCTGAAGTTTGAGTTAAGTGGTGTTCGTCATTTTCTTCTCTCTAGTTGCTATTTGGCTGCATCTTTTGACGATGCTCCAAAACTTTCATTTGATTACTGCTTCAACTGCATCTTTCGACGATGCTCCGGAACTTTCATCTGGTTGTTGCTTCAGCTACATCTTTCAACGATGCTCTAGAACTTTCATCTGGTTTTTGCTCCAGCTGTATCTTTTGATGATGCTCAGAAACTTTCATCTGGTTGTTGCTCTGGCTACATCTTTCAATGCCAGAATTTTCATTTAGTTGCTGCTCTAGATGCATCTTTCGACAATGCTCTGGAATTTTCATTTGGTTATCATTTCGGCTGCATCTTTTGGAAATGCTTTGGAACTTATCCATTTTCCAAGCTCCTAATACATGCCTTATGCATGCTCTGGAACTTATTTATTTTTCATTTCTCCAACTCCTTTCTAGAAAAAATTTCAAATATTTCTTGATGCTTTGATTATCGTACATTGGTACACGTGCCTTCTTTTTCCATTATAAATAAAAGCCAATGTAATAGCCTGTCTTCATTAATGTCTTCGTCATCCATGAGCTTCCTCATTCATGTCATAATAATTATACCATCACCTCAGCCAATACCCTTGCATCATCCTGTCAAATCAGTAGAGGTATAAGATCTTCAAGTGATCATGGAATGGAAGTAAGTACAAAAATTTTCTTTAAATAAGTAGTTATTTTTGAATAAAATGTGATTGATTGGAAAGAGTTTCCTTTCCCAATTTAGTAAATTGAGCCACTTAGTGATTAATTGTTAAGTATGCTACTCTTTTTGCGGCCCTTCATGCAAATTGAAATTATTACATAGCAAGCTTCGAGCAAGAGTAGAGTAAATGATTATAGTCCGGTCATATTTTTAAAAATATCAGTGCACATGTCCTTGGCATTATTGAATTTTTCAACAGGGTGGTAAGCAAGAGAGAGAAAAATGGGCAGTACAAAGAAGAAATCTAAGTCAGCTTCTATAGAAAATTTGTTGGGGTTAACATCTCTCAGCTATTTGAAGAAGTGGGCTAGTTGGATTTTCTCAGGAAATTTGAAGGGTATAATGAAAAGTTGGTGAATGCATTTGCAGAAAATTACTCTAATGGTCAGGTGATTCTGCATGGGAAGCATTTCAAGGTGAGTTCAAAAATTATCTCTTCTATTTCAAGGTTAGAAGCTTCTAGCAATAAAATATCTAAAACCACACAAACCATATATCAGAAACTATCAGAATTGTTTCTTAGACAAGGAGATCCTCAACCCATGATAGTTGTTAGTACTAGGGGACAAAATAAGGGGTTTCAGCGAGCTTCTATCTTAGAACCCTGGGGTACTACTATTGCATGGATTATTAGATACTTTACTTGTGAAGGTCAAATCACCACTGTGGTAGGACCAGCATTCTGCATGTTAACACATTTGCAGCATGGGAAGGAAAACCCTACTCTAAGGGTTAATTTGCCTCATTTTTTGAATGATACTATTAATTCTTCAATAGAGAGATACAAACTAGTTTAGGGCCATTAAAACATCATGGGTTAATTCAATTGATTTGTAAATATCATTTCCATAAGAAACCTAAAAGCAAATGGGAAATTTTTTGGGGGAAGTTTGATATGCCTACATCAGGAAGGAAGTTAGAATTAGGATAATCTTCAAAACAAGTTGCTTCACCTTTAGGAGCAACTTCCTCCAAAGACTCTAAGGTTCCTGAGCCCCAAATTCCTACCATAGTTGGTGAGGAAGTGCTAGAATTTAGAAATGAAGAGTTTGAAACTCCGGCCCAGATAGAAGATGTAGAGATAATGAATCCAAATGTGGATACTCACCTTGTTAAGAAGAGGAAAATAAGAACTATTCTTCTAAATGATCCAACTATTTTAAATTATCGGGATACTTCTCCTTTAAGGAGGAGTAAAATATTATCCTCTGGATCTATAGAAACCCTAGCACAAAGTAAAGAGAATAGGTCAAAATCTAAAAAGCGAAAGAAAAACTTGGAAACTGAGGAGTCAATTCACCAATCCTCAAAAAAAGAAATGTCTATTGAAGTACATTTTCATTTGGTGTCTGAAGAAGAAGCTTTAGAACAAGAAAAACAAGAAATAGAAAGGGGACAATCTCCACTTCATATGGAGGTTGATGATAGTATGTTAGGAAATTTGTCTCCAGTTATTAATAAAGTTGTTGAAATTGTTGAAACTAAAAATATTAACATAGAATTGGAAAAATTGAAATTAGAGATAGAAGAGTTAAGAAGTCAATTGCATGAAAATAAGGAAAAGATGGAATTGCAACAAGAGTAAATAATGGTGTATAAGACTATAATAAATAAAAGGGATCAATAAATTCAGGATTTAAAGTTGGAAATACAAGGAAAAGATATATCTATTAGTGAGCTGCAAATGCAAATTTAGAATTGTAATGAAGAAAATAGGATACACAGGGATGGATTAAACAAAGAAATTCAAATTTTAAAAGGAAATTTTATGCTCATGTTTTCAGCCTTTGAAGAGGAAAAGAAAAGACATAAGGAAGAATTAAATGCTTCTCTTAGTAAGATTATAGAATTAGAGCAATACTTGCAGGAAAGCACAAGTAAACCAATGATGGAATCCAGAGAAGTTCAAACCGAGCCAATGGATGGAACAGTGCTATTTCCGAAGGAATGCACAAGTTGAGAATAACAAAGTGAAAATGGAAATGGTGTTATTAAGAGAAGCATTTCATAAAACTTATAAAGGGAAACAGGATGCATGTCAAATAGTTGAATTTATTTTATCCTATAGGAGACCATCCAGATTGTATTCAATGTTTTTGAATGAACAATGTTTTAGGTGGAAATTGCTTAGAATTTATAATGATCAGACTTATGAACCTAATGATAAAGAATTTGTTAAAACATTTTCAAACTCAAAGCCTAAGGAACAAGATATGCTCTGTGAATTTTTTACCCATGATCTTTTGTTAGAAAAGCATACTGATTTCTTTGTTAATCTTTTTGTGGGGGAAGTGCAATTAAGATCTCTATTGTCTACTATGTGGAATCAAATCCATTGGAAAGAATGTAATAAAGAATATGTTCAAACAGAGAAAAGTATAGGACTTCAAATGAGATCTCCAAATAGTAGACCAGCAGCTTTTAAAAATACATTTGTAGCTCTTTTTCTGGATGAGAAAATGAAGGAAAGGTATGATGATAGCCTTCAAGTTTGTTATAATCATTTCATAGAATAGGGGAAAAAATTGGTTTGCAGGGCTTGGCACGCATGCGAAGAGAGATACACTCCACTGCCTATATATCTAAAGAAAAGAGAAGTGATCTCTCCTCTTATTATCATATGGTCCTTCAGAAGAGCATATGCCTTGGCCAAAATTTTAGGAGATCTCAGAACAAAATGGATAGGAATGAGGTAGAGACCTCCTTTACTGCTATATCTAGCCCCTGCTTTTCATATTAGTATAGATTAGGATGACAGAATTTTCAATGAATGGAAACGGGTAGTTTCTTTTCATGGAGGCTTCCACAATTCCCCTGTAAACTTTGATGTCATAGCAAAAGATTTGTATGATATCAATGCAAAATATGAAGAAGGGAGTAGAGGGCAGAGTTATAATCAGGGGACAAAAGGACCTACCAAGAACTAGGAAGGGGAGGAAATGATGAGGTAAAAATAACCTCATCATGATAATACCATAAAGACTTGGTTCATACATGCAAATCTCTATCCTTTGCCAATTAATTAAATTTTAGGAGAAATAATTGCTTAATTTTAGTGAGAACTTGTATAAACTTTATTTCTTTTGATTTCTTAAAGTAATTTTCCAATACAAATTTAATGGGTTGTTTTAAGTGTTTTGTAGATAATAATCGGTCAATCAAAGTTACAAATTGAAGTATCCAGCTGGCATGTGCTCCAGAATAGTTAGAAGATATATGCTGGAAATATGCTTTAGAACTTCAGGGTGATGGACCGAAGATGTAGTTGTTCTTAAAGTTGTTATTTTTGTTATCCTTTGAATTAAAGACTTTATGGCTCGACTTGAGCCTCTTAAATAGTATGTAATGGGATTAAAGATATACGAGTTATCCGTAGATCTATTTTAGATATTTTCAATGGTTATCTACACCATCTAAAATATAGGATGTAGTTACAGTTTCTCTATAAAAGATATGATCTTTAGAAGTAAGAGATACAGTGAAAATTAATGTTATACTATTAGAATGTTTCCAAGGTTCATGAATAAAGAGATTGTTATCTAAAATTATGAGTTATGAGTCATGGATGATAACTATGATTGATAGAAGTGTTTTTGAAATAGCTATGAATGTGAGGTGAGAATGAATGTGTTAACCCACAAGCTGGCCACTCAACGAGAGTAGATAAATGTTCTCTTTTATTATAATGTTGTTCTATAGAGATTTATTAAGTTTACTGTTATGAAATTTTAGTTATGAAGTATTTGTTATCTTTTCACTTCCGTAGTTTTTGTTATTAACTATTAGAATTTTTATTGTTAAGAATATGTTTTATGGATTGCTATAAATTTTTTACTTTTATAATTTTTCAACTTCTTAGTTTAGTCGTTTCTGTGCTTTTCATTTAGTTATTATTCTTTCTAAACTATTTTACTTACGCTTACAGTTCAAGCATTTTATGTTTTCTTAGGAATAAATTACTTTGCAATTTTATAGTTAGACAGTTTGAAGTTAGAATTAATCTTAAGTTGTTCTTAAAAGTTAGGAAACCTGAGGGAGATACTTCGGAATTCTTCTATTGCAGATTGCCTTGAACACTACCTAGTCGAAAAATTGAATATTATATTCTAAAGTAATGGGACCTAACGATAGCCTATTAGTGCCCCCTTAGAAAATTTGGTGAAAATTCTAGATAATAAGCAAAATTTTCTAACAAGCTAATGTGATGCGTTTAAGTGCAAGGTTTGACAAAAGAAATGTTGACTAAAAGAAAATGTTGGTAGGATTAGGGGAAAGAAGAAATTGGATGATTTTGATCTAATCATCGAAAACCCACAAATTATTGATTGTAGATGTGGATGAATACATGGATGGATGATTAATAATGATTTGATGATATGTAAAATGTGATGAGTTTGCTTTGTCTTCATGGAGACTAAGAGAGTATAGCAATCCTTATTAATGTAGAAAATAGACATGATGCACCAGGGTATTAATGACCAAGGCGGCTTTGTATCTATTACGTGGACTTTGACTTCGCAAACAAGGAGTATTCTTGCTCATACCTAACATATGGAAATCTTGTTAGAGTGTATTGGTGGGAAGTTCAGAATATTTCAAACCAATTGCACATAGAGGTATAAGGAACCTAACATGCATCCACTACACAAATTGCTCAAAATGACTTCCACACACAAAACAAGCAAGTATTTGTCATGGTAGTATTGCAAAAATATCCAAAAAATAGAACAATGAAATCAATGATCAATGCCCCATTCCTTACTCTTTAAATCCTTATGGACATCATCAAGAGATCTTGAGAATGAGATAATAAGATAAATCAAAAGATAAGATCACAAAAGATAAACAATGTTGTAGTATCACTTTCATGGGTTGTAATTTTGTTGTCTCCTGTAAGGTTACTTGTGCACTAATCATTGACCCCCATTGGGAGACCTCTCTAGCTGATCTAGAAAAATTTGTTACACCCGCTAACACTTCCTACTGCTTGTTGAACTATCTCAATACCCTCTTCGGTAGGTGCCTCTCTATGATGTGTTACGTCATAATTTTCCATCCAATCAAATACCATGTATTCCTGCAATAGGGTAAGTGCTTTGCATCCTCATCCCACCCTAGGAAGTCCCTATAAGGCCTCCAAGTGAATCCATCCATCAGGTCGATGGCATGTCTCCAGTTACCAACATCTCCTACTTGGATCTATGTAACCACTCCTCCATAAATATATACATATGGGAGTCCAAGAGCTAGGTATATGTCAACTGGTGGTTGGAACACTGTAATATTCTCCCATGCCCACACCATTAGGAGCATCGTCCTGCACCTAATTCTTTTTCCATCCCTATAAGCTGGGCATTTGCAGGATCATGGTATGCCAAACAGGCTCTTAAGTGGCAAAAAATTCAGAAAAATCAGTGTTAGGCAACTTGACGTAAATATTTGAATAAGTTATCTATATTATTTCAAAAATATGTAAGAATAGAATTTATAGAAAATTGAATTTAGTTTCTAAAATACTAGGTTTATTTAAAAATAAATAAAATCTATTTGGTGAAAATTTGAAATTTCAATCAGAGTACTTAAATTTCAGGAAAAAATAAGAATAGGTGTGTCTGACCACCTAACCATAATAAAATGATAAATTTTGTAATATTCTTATATATAAGTAGAGGACTCATGTCGATGATGCATATTTTTTAATTTTTTCAAGTAAATAATTAATTATGAATTTTTATTACAACTTTTAGAAAATATAAAAACTTGTCTATCACGACCACCTTAACTTGGTCAAAATTCATGAAATTTAATTTTCTTTTTTAATCCTATAGTATGTAAAGCATAGAATGTGCGATATTTTGGATTCAAAAATATGATACCATTTGAAAGTTATAGATGTTTTCAATCAGCCTATCGATGGGACTTTAGTCGTAATTCTAATAGAAAATGAATAATAATTATTTATTAAATTCAAATTAAATCATAATTTATATTTTTGGAAAGCTGAGAATCTCCTCTAAAAACCCTTTTTGTTTCATTAATTTTGGGTGAAAAAAAAGTCGTCAGCCACATACCCTACAAATATTGCCACTTTTTGGCATACCATGATCCTGCACATACCCAGCTACATCATGCAACTGGAAGTGTAGTATTTCTAGTAAACAAGGTCCCCATGCATATATTGTGGCCTCCATCATCATGCCCTCAAGCGTCTCCCCCCATCCCATGGGAAATCCATGTATGTGCTTGTTGAGGAAAACCACTCCTCTGATCACTTAACACAAGACCACTATCAGTCTCTCATACCTATCAGCCAGGGTGTCCCACCTGATCTCATATCCTCCACCCCTAGATCTATGAGGGAATATGTCTCAAAGACTCATCAAATAGCTGCTAATCCCCTCCCTGTGTCATAAACCACCCATTCCCCATAGATGGGAAGCCATAGAATCCTCAACACACCCTCCAACGTCACAGTCACCTCACCAATTGGTAGGTAGAATGAACTCATCTCTAAGTGCCACCTCTCTACTAGCACTGTCAGTAAACCTCGATTAGCCCACACCATGGGCATGAAGGTCACCTAATAGAGTCCTAATGTGGTTAGTGTATCTCGCTCCTTTATGACTAGATGATCCTGAAGGGAAAAGGACCTTGGTGGGCTCTTGCACATATATATCGGGTCTAATCTCACCTACATACACCAAAAGGCATGTCATGTTAATCACAACATCCAAATTAGCCTATCTAATCTACTACATATCTAAAATTTTGTCAAAAACTACCTAAATTAGTTCATCAATCAAATGTGTCATTTTGTCCTTCATATGTATTGCACTATCAATTGTGGTTCCAATTTGTACTTGCATCGTTCTATCATTCAATTACATCACACTTTGATAGCTGCATCGCACCATCCTTCACATGTGTCGCACCACAACAATGGTGGTGCATGTTATGGTTGTGAGTCAATTTTCACCTAAAACCTATCTAAAGCAATTGTGTCACACCACAACAATTGTGGTGCACCACACCACATTTGCAGTGAACACTATAACCGTTGTGGTGTAGAAATTGCACCACATTTGTTTACCCTTCTTTGAGCCTTTCTTTGACATTCTAACAACAGCTTTGCAAGAAATCCTAAACCAAAGCTCCTAATCTCCTATAACAAAAATGCACAAATGACCTATTTTCACCCCCTAGGGCATATTTATAACCTAATTTGACCTAATGGGCCCCTACCTTCATAACTAGTCGCATCAAGTTTTGCCTTTGAACTCAAATATTGGACCCTAGATCAACTTTTAAGCCTGGTTTTTCATCGCCAATGCATTTGGCTCATCAAATTAGCTTATCAGTAAATTTGCCAAAAATTTTGGAATTTTTTGAAAATTTGTCAATTTTCCTGAGGGGAATCATCTTATCCTGCATCCACCAAGGCACACTGGGCCATATCGTAGGCCAAATTTCCTTGATTATTCTTTGACATAATGCTCAAAATCACATTATGTCAAAGATGGGTAAAATGTAGACACTAAAAAATGTCCCAAGCCCGCAAGCAACATTTTATCACTAATTTGCCTTCTTCCTTGCATAATTAAATAATTTTAATTATTTAATTATTCTCTAAATGTCATTTTCCTCTATTAATTAAATAATTATTAATTATTTAATTAATTCACTTTATCTTATTCTTCCTTTGAGTAATTTAAAGAAATATCAATTTTATTTAAATTACGTCACTAACAACCCCTTTTCCTCTCATAATTAATAAATTTTATTTATTTAATTATTGATTTCCATTTTTCCTCTATAATTAAATAATTATTTTTAATTATTTAATTATTCATTAGGCTTTTCTTTCCATAATTAAATAAATTTTATTTATTTAATTATTTATCTTATTCTTATCTTCATAATTAAATAATTATTTTTAGTTATTTAATTATTTTCCATTTTCCTCTTTCTCTCATTAAATAATTATTTTTAATTGTATAATATTTAACACTCCACCTTTCTTCTATAAGTAAATAATTGACTTTAATTATTTAATTATTTATTTTTCCCTCTAAAATAAATTTAATTGTCATTATTTAATTTGAATTTCTTCTTAGCTTAGCCCTAAATTTCAACCACTTTCTTAAGTTTTGGTCCATTCATCCTTATCCTTGTCTCAATTAACCTCATCCATTGAAAATCATAAATCATCATCTAATCCTAGTCCTTCATTTGATTTGGGTTTCTATAAAAGTGAGTCATCATCTTCATTTCAAGGTTAACCATAGTCTTTAAAATTTTGCTATCAAGAGATCAAGCTATCAATTGTCAACATCAAGCTCATTGAGTGTATTGCATACTACATATCTGAGAACAAATAAAGAAAAATGGAGAAGAGCAATGCAGGTGATTCAATTATGGCATAGAGATTGAAGTTTATTGCATTATTATTGTGATTTCTATGTTCATTTGTGCTTCATTGTTGGATTAGGGTCTTTATTGCTTGAAATAGATAGTTTTGTGGTTGCTATTATTGATTCATGCTTTACTTGAATTAGAAACCCTATCTACAGTAACTTTTGTTTGAAAATTTGGGAACACAACACATACCTTAACTCAAATATGGTACTTCACATAATGAGAAAGGAATTGTAAGTTTCTTCACATTCATGACATTTAGAAAAAGTATTTACAAGTTCTTAGGCATTATTTCAAGAATATAGTCTTAGCATACAAAGGTGAGGACAACACATCCCACACTATCTAATTGATTTTTATCACACAAAAATGTCAAGAGGCCACTTCAAGATCTTGGAGCAATCCTTGTTTCAATCTCTAAGATAAGTAATACTTGCTACTTGTTTATATTTGATATGGTAACTAATATAAACAAAAAAGTTTTAATCTACACTATATTCATAATAACTAACACAAACTATAATTTACATTTTATTTTTCTTCCCTAAGGTGAAAGAATGTTAAAATTTTCAAACAAATACTTAAATCCTTTTGAACCTGTAGCATTGTAAATTGTCACCCTTGACAATTTTACACTGTTTTGCTTCCCCTTAAGTTATTGGACCTAATTGAGCACTTAATTTCCTAAATTATGCATTTTGTGGCCCATTTTAAACATTTTCTGACAATTTACAAACACAAAACAAATGCTCTCATTTAATGCTTTGCCCCAAACTCCTTGATTTCCAAAAAATAGGTTTGAGACATTGGTGCCTAGGGCGCCTATGTCCCCCTATTTTGGCTCCAAATTAAAATATGTCAATGTTGAAATTTTATTATTTAAAATTAAAATATCTAAATTCAGCCATTGGGATTTAATTTTCAGGAAAGTAGAATAATTATGTATAAATACAAAGTTATTGTGAAAACTAAGTAAAAGTATTGAGAATCAAAGGCAAGAATTATTATCAAGAGCATTATCAAGCAAGTAAAGAACATCCATTAGAGGATTTATTGCTGCAATTCAAGATCCAAACATCATGTCAAAGTGTATGTGAGTGTGTTTATGTTTATGATTTCATGTTGCTTTTGAAAACTAATCCTTGTAGGTTTCCAATATAGCAATTGAAGCAAGCAAGATCCAAGGCTTGAGGAGATGTGCATGACTTTAGTTCTTCAAGGAAGCCATTGAAGGGTGGTGATTTGCAACACTTGGTGGATTCATCATTCCTTCCTATCATTTATCCTTTTTATCATTGACATTTTGATGAGGGCATAGCCCAAGACTTAGAAAATAACCCAAAAATAAGAGAATAATTTTATTATTCATAAAATGGAGCTTCTTACATGCAGAGGATCTCAAATCCCCAAGTTCTACAACACATGCAAGTTATAGAAAGCTACAGAATAACCCTTTCGCAATATGCGAGCTTGTCCCCAAAAAGTTACCCAAAAATTAGAAACCCGCCCATAAATAGAGCTTCTCTTTAGTTTGGAGCCAAAACAACATTCAAATTTGAGTTTAGGCGATTTGGCACCAAACATTTACAACATGAAGTTCAAATTTCAAAAGAGCATGTGCAAATGTATCTTCTAGAAAGTGTGCCAACTTCCCGGGGCCATAACTTTTGATCCGGGACTCTGATTTGCGAACCGTTTGAACCATTGGAAAGGTCACAAAGTCAACAATGCGCTCAAAATTTGCTACACCAATTTTGGCAAGTTTCAGGGCCGATCCGGGAACTCTAAGTGCCTCAAATCTAACTCGAAAGATTTTTCAGGTGCAAATCTGGGAAACTAAAACTACAATATCTTTCTACCCAGGAATAGAAAATAAAAACCATAAATTGAGAATTTCATTATGACGAAAAGGGTATCCAAAAATGTAAAAACATTTAAAAACTAAGAAACTTAAAATTTAACTATTTTTGGGTGATGCAAGATTGCCCTTACACCACTGGATGCGCCTGCATTAGACACCCAGGGTAATTTGAGAAGTGACCCCATCACGTCTCAAGTGGTGGAGGAAAACCCAAACGATTGACCTCTACCTTAGGCAACCAAGATGAATCTTCAACAGGCCTTCCTTTCCATTTCACCATATATTCTTCATACTGCCTGTTCCTGGTACTCCTTCCCACATGACTATCCAGGATTTCTTCAATATCCTCCTTTTCTAAAGTGGGTGTTGGAATCCCACACTGTTCCATCATTGGCACTTCCTCTGTGCCACCTTCATGATGCTTTGTCAAATCTGAAATGTTGAACACAGGGGAAATGTTGAATCCATCCGACAATTCTACCTCATATGCATTCCCTGAATCATGCCTCTTCAAAATTTTACAGGGACCAAACTTCTTCATCTTCAATTTGTTATATGTTCCCACTGGAAACCTTTCTTTCCTCAAGTGGACCATCACTGCCTAACTAAACTCCTTATACCTCCTCTTCGATCTACTCCTAGCCTTATAATCGATATTCATCTTGTTAATATGTTCTCTTACCTTTCTCATGTATATCCTTGATGTGTTCCCAGAAATATTTGGCTTCAAAGACTTATTGTCTTCTTGGTCCATCTTCCTCAATTTTGGGGTTGTTCTGGGGCTACCTCCATACACAATCTGAAATGGTGATCTACCAGTCCTTCTATTGACAGAATTATTGTAAGAAAATTCTGCTTGGGGCAAGATCAAGTCCCATCCCTTGGGTTTATCTCCTACCAAGCATCTCAGTGGGTTACCCAGACTTCTATTCACAACCTCAGTCTACCCATCTGTTTGTGGATGGTGTGAAGAATTGAACTTCAACTCTATTTTCAACTTCTTCCACAAG
>VDFB02000002.1:80004905-80079265 GCA_007258455.2 Sequoia sempervirens | reverse complement strand
TTGGAGCCAAAAAAACATTCAAATTTGAGTTTAGGCAGTTTGGCACCAAAAATTTACAACATGAAGTTCAAATTTCAAAAGAGCATTTGCAATTGTATCTTCTAGAAAGTGCGCCAACTTCCCGGGGCCATAACTTTTGATTTGGGACTCTGATTTGCGAACTGTTTGAACTGTTGGAAAGGTCACGAAGTCAACAACGCGCTACTCCAATTTCTACAAGTTTCAAGGCCAATTTGGGAACTCTAAGTGCCTCAAATCTAACTCAGAAGATTTTGGGTGCAAATCTGGGAAACTAAAACTGCAATATCTTTCCACCCAAGAATAGAAAATAAAAACCGTGAATTGGGAATTTCATTATGACGAAAAGGGTATCCAAAAATGTAAAAACATCTAAAAACTAAGAAACTTGAAATTTAACTATTTTTGGGTGATGCAAGATTGCCCTTACACCACTGGATGCTCCTGCATCACATTTGCATTGTTAAAGTGGAAACACTAACACAAGGTTTGACTAAGGAAAGCCCATAAATGGCACAACCTTTCTTCTCTTTTTGAATGTGTAGGTTTCAGGTTTGAAGAGGACTGAAGGAAGTTTGAAGATCAATTATTCATTGTTGCAATAGAAACCTAAACCGTGACAACTCACAAAAAACTCACTTACAGAAAGATTAGAAAGTGATCTGATAAATTTGAAAATAGAAATCAAAAGCTTTGATTTGGCTCTCGAGGACTACAAAAATAGACCCAAAAAAGACCTACTAGGATAGTGGCACCCCCGAAGGAAATGTCATTGAAAATTAGGCTAAAATTTATATCATATGTGCATAGTGTCATGCTGAGTCCATTTTTGAAGTCCAAATTTCTCTATGATATCTCAAATATGTTGTATTTGCATCAGAACAAAAATTTGCATCATTAGGTCAATTGAGCCATTGCATTTCATTTTTAGGTTACTTTCAGATTTGGTCAAGGGTAGGTTGACTCACTTTTTAGGTTGTAAGTCAATCGTATATCTTGTCCAAATCCATCAAACCCCCATCATTACTATCTCCTCATTTAATGAAATAAAAGAAAAATGTGTTGAGCCCCCATAAAGGGAGATCTCCCCTAAAGGGCTTCTTCCATTTTTCACCATTTCATTTTCGTGAACCTAACATGTTAACATTATATACCTTCTAAAATTTGAATCCATTCGCACTATATCTAGATTTTGCATTGCATTACCTCGCATTATTCAATTAGGCATTTATTTTTGCACCATAAAAAGCATAAAAATTAAAAAAAAAAATTGCATATAATATTGCAATAAGGTTTATTTCAGTCATTATAGCTCAGATCTACATTTCAATTTCATTCCTAAATTTGCATTAGGGCATTTAAAATCTGAAAACTAAAAATTGAAAGTGTCATTGCATACATTTAGGTATCTTGCATATAGCTAAAAAGGTGAAAAATTGCATTCTTTTGTTTCAAAAAGCATATCAACATCATCAGTTCCAAAATTTTGCATATTAGAATTAGTCATTTATTGTATTTTAGATTTGGAAATCGCATTCACAATTGTCATTTATTGTTCAAGCATTTTCAATATTGTTGCACACTTGCATTTTGAGTTACATTATAGTAAATTAAGAAAAGTCTAGAAAAACATTCACTATCAGACCTGTTTGCACATAAACACAACCTTAAACAATATTATACAACCAAACTTAGAATTTTGCAAAACCCTATCAAAAACATAGGCACCCTAGGTGCCCTAGTCTTGCCTTTTTTGGCTCAAATTTCAGTTAGACATCTGTCTTTGTGTTCTCTATCTACTTTTGCTTTCTAATTTTTGTTTTTGAGTGTTTTACTTGACTATTTGACAATTTAGTTTTCACAATGGGCACACTTAGTGTTTTGAAACTCTTATGAGCTTCACGACCTAGTGCCTTATTGCTAATACTTTGGTGAGACATAATTGTAGATTTTTGGCATATCAATCTATTGTTACATCTGTTGTGGATCCTATGTCTTCCAAATCTTTCGTGCAAGGTATGGCCAATACCATGTCCATTTTGGATTTGACCCCTAATCCTACCATACCAATGGAAAAGTTTCACAAACAAGCACCTTTATGGATGTTGAGACTACTTTTGTGCATGTTCCCAAAGATAAACTAAAACAATTAGACAAAGACAGAGAGATTGCAAGACTATTTAAGCATTTAATCCTTGGCAAGACAAACGATGCCTATAGTGGACAACTTAAGGAAATTAATCAATGATGCCCAATTATTAGAGGTGTTGTGTATCCTAGCCCATATTTTGATACAAACATTTCTACTATGGATAGTTATGCTCAAGCTTTTGGATACACTTAAAGCCAAGGAGGAAGCCAAGTCTCCCTCCCTACAACTATTGCCTCTATTCCTACATACACATTGCCAACTATAGCTTCAACAATAAAACAAACAAATGGCATAGCTCCAAGCTTAGGGTTCTCCATTGGAAATTCTTATAGCTTCATGGCATCACATGTCACACTTAAATATTCATCCCCTCTTATAAACTTGCAACATAGTAGTCTACCAAGCACTTACACAATCCCACCATATTCACCACATTCCCAAAATATGTCAAGCAATGACTCGATCATCAATCAACTTTTTCAAAACATAACCTCACTCAAACATCAAATATCCACATTGAACCAAGCTCAAAATGGAAAACCATCACAATATGTCAAAAGGAGCCCTTTATCACTTGAAATTTTGAAAACAACCATGTCACTAAACACAAAAATTTCCAGGTTTGAGAAGTATAATGGTAAAGTATATCCTAATAGTCACATATTGGCTTATACGACATTGTGTAGTGTCTTCATCTTTGAATATAAGCTCCTAGCTAAACTCTTTCCAAGGTCATTGAAAGGACTGACCTTGGAATGGTTTTGCTCATTTCCAAATAATTTGATTCATTTATTCAATGAACTTGTTGATACATTCCTACAACATTTCCAAGCAAACATAGGTTCAAAAATTGCATTAATTTATTTAGTGAGGTGTAAACAAGGAAAACATGAAAAGTGATAGACTTCATAGGATGATATCAATTAGTATACTCACAAATCAATCTTACTCTTCCTGATGCAGATGTTCAAAGAGTGTTCATTGAGAATTTGCAACGCAACATTAGGGATAAGATCTTATTGATGAGATATACATCCTTTACACACTTGTGTATGACTCTTCATGACTATCAAAATGTGATTAGTTATTATGAAGAAGCATCATCATCGACTCCTATTGAGAAATATGAATCCATACCTCAAAATAACTATCAACCATTCAAGAAACAAAACAAGAATTTTATCAAGATAAACACACCTCAGACAACCAACCACATTGAACAACAAGTTGTAGCCATAAGTTCAACTCCGTATCAATTTAGGGAAAGTGATAGAAAATTTACCTAATTAATTGATTCCCTTCATTCAATCATGTTGCAACTATTGAGAAAAAACTTAATCCAATTACCTTCGATTAGACCTGTGGATACAACAAAATCGTTATCGCAAAACTTTAACCCAAAATCCTTAATTAGTATCATCTTAGACATGGACATGATACAAAATGATGCATGTGTCTTAAACATCAAGTGTAAGACCTCATCGATTCTAATCACATCCAGTTGGGTGATGTTAATGAAAAAGGAAAAAAGTTTGTTGCTCCTCCAAATCAAAAATAGCATTTTTTTATAAATCTTATGTCATATCATGCATCCAACTTTGTGCAAGCTTGTGAGGATAATAATGATAATATGAATGATGATGAGAATGACATAGATAGCATGACTAATTTAATAGATTTTCAACCTTATAAGAGAAAAACCACTTTGTTACCTAGAATTGCTTTCACCCATATTGACACATCCATACATGTGCCCAATGGTCCTCTCTATATTGTTGGACGTATCAATGACAAACCTACACAAGGAATACTCATTGATCCTGTGTGTAGAGAATATGATCATTGGGGAGTTCTTGTATGTGTATGAGATTTACCAAGACTCTTATGAACAATCAAAAGCATGGTTGAAAACTCATTATGGTTTTTCTCACCCTATAATAGGTTTGATCACTCTTCCTCTTAAAGTTGGACTAAAACAATTAGATGTATCATTCTCCATCATCTTGTCATCAAAATAATTTTGTGTGAAGCTAGGCTACCCATGGCTATGCTCCATGAATTTCATCTCATCAGTTATCCACAAGTGCATAAATTTTCCATTTGAAGATCAAATATACACGGTGCATCATAGTGGGTTTAATCCTTTGTCTTCTTGTGAAAAATTTTCATTGGATATCTTTTGGCCTTAACCTATGGAACCTATTAAATCTCGTGAGGACTTCTTTTTTAGGTCATATTAAAATTTTAAGGCAAAGCACATAACAAAATTATTCCTTAGAAATATTCCTAAGAATGATGGGTCTATGGTTGTTTCTCCTCCTCCACTAGTAGTGGATGAACCATGCCCAAAGAAAAGGCCCTTCAAAATAATCAAGGAATTTATGCTAGATTTTCTCCACTTATATCATGCAAAAGACCAAGAGACAATCAAATGATTCCTTTTGTGCCTCTGAAAACAAAGAAAGTATATAGACCTAAAGAGATAGTGGTTTCCCAACCTCTGGTGGTCCCTTCAATTCATCCCTTAAGGGAAGAGAAGAGACCAATAATTGATAAACCCACCCTTACACCTTCACAAATTGAAAACCGAACAAGAAGAAACTGTAGAAAAGGGGGACTCGTCACCTCGAGACTTCAAGTCACGAGAGAGCCCCAAGGAATGGGATGCCCTAAACTACCAAGTATGTTAGACATATTGAAAAGGACAAGGTATCAAGGCTGAAAAGGAAGGGAAAAAAAGATTTTCACTTTCCTTCTGCTAAAACTAGATGTTCACATGGTCAGAAGAGCCAACTTCAAAGGTTCGGTCTGCTACCCAGACAACTCACTATCTGAGTATGGCAACATGAATCTCGAACTTCAACATGGTGCATTGGCGTCCAGTAAGGACAGAGGTCCAAAGAACATACAATAACACAAGAAGTCTACTTAAATATCTGACTATTTAAGTTTTATGTCTTAAAAAAATGCAACAAAAAAAAGGTACTAAAACTGTAAGTACAACAAAAGGAATACTAGAAATAAGGTATTCTAGAAATGACAGTGAGAAAATATACCTTTTGATACCCACAAGTTGATTCTTCAAGTAGCTCTGCTTGAAAGCACCTACACACATAGAAATGAGAAAAATGTTGGGTTGTGTTTGAGATCTACCTCAATCAAACCCTCATTTTGGTGTTCCCACCCCCATGGACAGTCAGATAGCCACAAAGTGTAGAAAGCGATGGAGAAAGTAGAAGGGAAATAGTATTGCTAAGTATATAGCACAAACAACTAGAATGCTACTCAATAAACAAGATAATGCAAATGGACAACAAAGAACAATATCACCTTCTCAACTATGAGCACTTGAGGCCAATAGCAGAAGGAAGAAGCTTGATGATCCTCCAATAACTGTGGTGTTGTAGCAAGAGTGTGATGTTGGAGCCAAAATGAAGAGCTTGCAACCAAGAAGGAATGATGTAGAAGCAAGGGAATGAGAGAATGTGTGAGAATGAAGCTTAGAATGTTAGAGAGAGTGAAAAATTCCTAGAGTGTGAATAAGATGATAATTTGTGGATTTGAATTAGCAAAGGGAGGTAAAAGGCTCAAATTTCATTAGTCAAGGAGGCAAGAGACGGTATGTTTCACAACCAATAGAAAGCATAATATTTCTATGGATTCCAGGGGCAAGAATCTTGTTAGGATGACAACATGATGTGCATGCATCCCCAACAAAAATTCCTCCACTGATGCAAAAAGACACGACTAGGTGGATGGAGTAAGGTGGCGGTACAGGATTTTGCATCATCAAATTTATATTTTCTAAGGTAGAGGTGATGAAATGGGGAATTTGCATAGGGTGAAAATCTATGCCATTACATTTTCCCCCCACTTTAGAAAGCATACATGTTAGTGCAAATGTGAGGTAAAGTAGAAAGAGATTGAAGAGAATATACCTTAACCATCGAGGAAGTAGATCTTCGATCTAGCACACTTGGACGTGCAGGAGGTAGCTCTACAGGTTCTCAGTCCTGTAGGGAAACTTTGATATGAAAGAGAGAGAGATGGCTCCATAGGTACTCAGTCCTATGGGATTGGCTCCATAGGTTCTTGGTCCCACAAAAGTTGGCATGGGCTCTATAGGTTCTCAGTCCTACAAAAAGAAGGATCTTCACAGGTTCTGGACCCTGCAAAGGGAGTACCACAGGTTCTCAATCCCTCGGGGCTTGACATGAAAGGACTCTACAGGCTCTCGATCTTAAAGAGTTTGATGCAAAGGGCCCCTATAGGTTCTTGGTCCTATAAGGCAAGATTGAAGAGGTACTCAATTCTTCTAGGAAAGCTTGATGGTAAAAGGACTCTATAGGTGCTCGATCCTGCAAAGTAACATGTTAAGCTACAAACAAAATATGTTAGGTAGAAAAGTCCAAATAGGCAGGCACATCATAGAGAAAGAAATTAAAGGAGAATTTTTAAAAGGGGTCCCTTCGGGAACCCTTCAAAAAAACAAGGGGCACAACCAAAGGGACACTCTGATTGAAAAGTATAATATTTTCCGCAAATCATTTTGTCATCAAGGAATCCTTTTGAAATATTTCTTTCATCAAGGAATCCGGTAGAAAGAATGCTCCTTTTCAAGGGAAAATTTTTAGACTTCTTCATCGTAAAAGGTACTCCCTTTTCAAAGGAAAGTTTTTAGATTCTTTTGCTATGAATTCATTTTTGAAAGAAAAATTTCATTAGGGGGTCCTTTTTGAAGAATACATTTTTGAAAAATGATAAATTTTCAGCAAGGGATTCATTAGCCACCAACTTTACGTTATCAAAAATTAGAGAAACATAGTATCCCCCCCTTAGGATGGCACGTGCTATTCAGGATTGTGTAGCATCTTAAGGAGAGAAAGAAGAGGTAGGGATGTTGTGGCCCACAATACATTGCAAGATGTAAATGTGTAAATGTTGTCACACACGCGAAGGACAATACATAAGCACCACAACATCACAAAGCATATAGAGAGAGACAAACAAAGATAGAAAATGGGGTGATCACACAATAGTGGTTTACAATTTTTGGCCAAACTAGACACAAAAATAATTTTTTTAACTAAATTTCCTCTTTCAAGCATCTATAGCGGCTAAACCGTAAGGAATTTGTAGATGATGCAAACTAGAGTTTCATGAAATTTTGTTTGTAGATTCTAAATATATTTTTTTCAAAATTTTTGGAATCAGATTGCACTTCTTTTTCCATCTCCCTTGATAACTAGTTTTTTTAGAAAACAACATTTTTAAAAAGTGGCGTTCACTGTATAACACATAACTTTTTTCCCATAAAGGATAAAATTATAATTCTTTTAAATTTAGATTTGTAACTCCAATATCTAGTGCTACCACTTGGTTAGATAGTTTTTTATTGAATACTTTTTCTTTAATCAAGTTTCAAAGTCAAACCAATTACAATTTAAACATAGCCCGACCGTATAATGTGTAATTTTTTTTGTATGTATCAAAAAAAAAATTGTTGGATCAAAGACTCCAATATCTTGTGCACTCATATTTACCAATTTTTTTTTGATAATCTTCTGTTTTTCCATGTGCAGAATAGAGAGCTTGATTTTCAATGAAAAACCTACATTCACAAAAAATAAAAAATAAATATAATAATCAAATTTAATTTAATTAAAATTATACTTTTTTGGAATCTTATAATAAGGACTACATACTTACAAACATAATTTTTAAATGAATTCATTTGATCTCGCAAAAGGTAAATCAAAAGTGGTTTTTTACCAGCATTTTGATAGGTGTAAAGGAGACTTCGTTATAGGTATGGTTTAAAACTAGCGGGGTTCTATCCAAGGGGGCTTGGTCCAAGGTGGTTTGATCAAACCCTATTCAATTGAAATCCTTTAAATGGAACTTTTCAAGGCTTAAATCATTATATTTTCTAAAAATATGTGATTTCAGCAAAAATTAGGATCTCCCAAAAAGTGTAAACCACTATTGTGGCAGCACCCAATGAGAGACGAGCATAAATGAAGAAATCAAGAGACAAGGGGATCTGAGAGTTCAAGGTTAGATTTGTTCATTTATATAAATAGGTAGTACATGATATATGAACGAACGATCATCAATCCCCAAAATTCCAAAATCATGAAGAAAAGCACATGAAGAAAAATGAAAATAAAAAATTGGGTTAATGTGGAAGAGAGCCTAAATGCATGTCAAAAAGAAAGGTCACAACATATAGAAGAATGATGAAATAAATAGAGAAAATTCATGATAAATTTTCCAGGCATGTATCCAAGCACCTATAAAGGTAGCAAGGGTCCTCTAGGTAGGATCAAAAACACATAAATACAAGCACGAGGGGAACACAACACACACACAAATCTATGCTACAGATAAAAAAGAGGTACTACCCTACTCCTCATCGACCAATAGGTCATCCTGGTCTCTATCTAGATCATTATACAGGGAGGAAGGATGGGCTTGCAAGGATAAGATAACAGAGTACCCTCTGACTCTCTTGCAACAAAGACTAAGGAAGAAGGCCCCTCGAGGTCTTCTTTGCTGAGCTCTTGTGAGGTAAGGGTCATCGATCTTGTAAA
Organism: Sequoia sempervirens; assembly: GCA_007258455.2. Classification (NCBI taxonomy): domain Eukaryota; kingdom Viridiplantae; phylum Streptophyta; class Pinopsida; order Cupressales; family Cupressaceae; genus Sequoia; species Sequoia sempervirens. The sequence goes on along the minus strand of VDFB02000002.1, from coordinate 80,070,502 downwards.
GATCGAGGATAGAGTCGGGACATCAGCCAATGAGTTAAACATGCACTTCATTGGAGTGCCATGTGGTAATCAATTGGGATAAGAAGGAGGTGCCTGAGATCCACTATTGACTTTATTGAGAGGGGCAGTGACAAACTCAAGGGACATAGGGGCCACCTCCATCACAAGGACGGTGTAGGCTAAAACAAGACTAGCTCCTGAAGAAGGTGAGCCCTTCTTCCTGTCATGTCCCCCGAAATTGTAACACCAAATATGAAATATTAAAATACAAATAACAAAATCAAATAAATATTAAAATATAAATATGAGTAGTCACAATTTAAATATTATAATTATAATCATCATAGATAGCATTATAATTATAATAAAAATATCATAATATGAAACAAAATAATTAATATTACTAATTATAAATATCACAATAATAAAAATAATATTCACAAGAATATCATTATGATACAATTATCATAATGAAATAATTAATATTTGTAAACATCATAATAATAAAAAATGATAAATCTGAAATTAACTATCATCAATTCCTAAGGCACATTAACTAAAAAGCATATAAAAAAGCATTGATTCCTAAGATATATTTTAGCCGATAGGCTTCTTATTGTGGACTTGCCAGTCCACAAGCCATCAATAATCCTGTCTCACACGCCGTAAAATAACTGTTGGTTTTGGTGAAACTGCAAAGCAGTCGGTGGTTTTCAGACTGATTTTTTCTGCACTAACAATTGCTATTTAAGACAAAAACTCACTGTAATCTGCACACAATTGCTATTTAAGACAAAATATTTTAAACATGTCTTGCAGCTGTAAACTTACTGACAATGCATTCAAGTCGGATTAAATCCATCTCAATCAAATCAGATTTTAGACAATCAAATCGGACTTCAAGATCTACATTGGCCTCTATCCAGTTCATATTCCTTCAACCCGTATCGTTTGCATTGATGTTTGCATGAGCATGTCGAATCAAAGGATGTTTGCATTAATTTTGCATAGCTATCCAGAATTACATATTTCTTCAACTGCCCTTCGATCATCGCCTCCAATTTTTATAAATGGACTTGTGGAGCAAAGTGACACACGAAGGTGTTGCGGGGTAACATTCAGGGCATAACGAAGCCTGTGATTTGGCTTCTAGCAAGGCGTGGTAACATGAAATGTATAAGTGGGCTCATCTATGAAGAAACGAGGGTATTATCAAGGTCTTCATGGAAAATGTCATTAGGGATGCCGAAACATACACAGAGCACGCTAGGCGTAAGACTGTTACAGCCATGGATGTGGTGTTTACATGTGATGTTTCCAAGCTAATCATGCTAAATTTTTTAGTTGGTTTAGATATTATAAAGTTCAGGACCGCAGTATTTGTATAATTTTGTTATGGTTGTGTTGCATAGCCAGGGGGTCTCTGTAATACAATAGCTAGGGTTTACGTTATGGAGTCAATGACTTCTTCCGAAGGTTAAAAGTTTTTAGCCGTTTAGATTTTTTTGTCTGCCTGAAAGTTGTACTTTCGTTACATCTGAATATGTTGTGAGGCAAATCAGTGTGCTTCAAAGCTGTTCGGAGCTTTTTAATGCTACTTGATTTGTTTTGAGCCTCTGGATATGTTCTGGTGCTCTTAAAAAAAACCATTACTAGTAACATATTCTTTTGTTGTAAAAGAAAAGGATTTGTGTCAAAATTAGTAGAACCCAAAAGAAAAATTATATATGTATATGTCATTTTGTGGGTTATGAGCTTCAACCAAGGCTGCTCCATTCATGGACACCATTTTTCACTTAGATGAAAAAAAAATATTAAAATCCATCTTAAACTTTCACACAGACAACTTTTTCCTCCTCCCAAACTGAGTTCCTTAACCCTCAAGCCATTGCCGTGCGCCGCCCTGTACAGTAAAATAATGAACACGAAAAAAACAAAACAGCTATCATAAAAAGCTTTTAGGGTTAAGGGCATATGCAAACCAAATAAAAAGGAATAGAGATTACAAAGATTAAAGAAACCTACGTGGGAGGCGCAGAAAGGGAAGCGAGATGGGGAAAAAAGAAGTTAAAAATTATTAAAGAGTTTAGTTTTAAACCCCTAGGTAGCTTTATTAAGACCTTTCCTCCTCCATGATCTTTTAAAAAGTGGCCTTATAATAAAGTAAGAAAATAATTGTTTCATTCATTAAGTATTAGGAAGTAATGAATTATTTTATTTATTAGGAAGAAATAAATATAAATAAAGGAGTCTAAAGAAATAATAATTTATGGTGTTGTAAAAGGAGTAGAGTAAAAGATTATATTGATTTAAAATAAGAATATATATATATATATATAAAAAAATGATTTTCTAGTTTTTAAAGAATGTTTTAGGTATGTTATATATTTTTAAAGAAATAAACTTTAGTTGATTTATAAAATTATTTGTATTTATTTTTAATTATTTTTATTTTATTTTTAATTAAATATGTTGTAAAATAAATAAAATAGCTTTTTTTAGTTTAAAATAAAGTAAAATAAATAAGTGAGTAAAAGAGGAGGTTAGGTGAATAAGGGATATATATATATCTATGCAATTTTTTTGTAGGGTCAGCATGTTATAATAGTAAAACTCAATCTATCACATATAATAGTAAGTTTCAGATGCTCATCTCACTTACACTCAAGCTCAATGTGATACCATATAGGGCCAATATATATAAGCTTTATCTCACACTTTAATGTGCTTTCATCAAATTTGCAATGCAATCGAATGGGGCAATAGTCAAAAACCACAATTCCTTGCCTTTCTTTGAGGCATAAGCAACAAGGGTCAGGTTGAAACAAAGTTGTAGATTGGTGGTGGGATTTTGCAACTCCTCTTATGACAATGCATATATCTCTTCTAACCACTCTCCATCTCAAATCGTTAGAGGGCCACAAGTTCTCCACCCCTCGCCACAAAGTGTACACCCTTGCCCTTATTTTAAGAGAAGGACGATCACAAATGAGCTACACGAAGCAACAAAAGATAAGATTGATGTGGGTATAGAGCCATACCCTCAAATACGTGTTTAACTCCAACATTGCAGTTGTAAAACTTAGCAAAGTATAATAAGCCAGTGGGTATGGTGCCTCAATTAGAATGAGTTATAATTGATTAATACGTTGTCTGCAAATACTAGATATATTGTGAACTCACAAAGTCTGGATTAAATGTTTGTACAAAAGAAGCTTGTTCTAATTCTTAGTTTCAAATACATTTGCTTAGTTTGGCATTTATTTTTTGTCTTCCACTTTATAGCTATTGACTAATATCTACTTTGAGACTTGTAGTCACCATCCACATTTACTTTTTGTTTCTTTGAACTTATTTCCCTTTCAGGGTGATCTTCAAGCATTTGAATGGCCTCCGATGATGTGTTCCATTGACTCATTTATGTTATGGCATCACCTTTGAAATTCCAATCTCCATCCAATGGATCACCATGCCCTTTAGCAACTATTGACTAACATCTGAAGTATACAAATCACAAATTGTTCAAAGGGATCTCAGTGTACCAAAAAAAGCAATGCCAACAAAATTATGTACCTACTTATATTATACAATGCATACAGGCATACAAATATATTTTTATGTAACCAATTATATGTTATTACAATTCATTTATGTTTTTCCTCTTATTTCCTATCGACGTCTCCCTTGAACCTCCTATAGGTGCAAGTGCTAGTAGTTACCATTCAAAGGAAACACTATACCAAAAGCCATGATTAAGTGGGGGGAGCAACTTTATTAAACCAAACAATGCAATGATTCACTTTAGGAACAACAACTACTAAAAGACACGTCCCATCAACAGATCGTGGATATTTAAAGGATGTGCAAGAACTTCCAAGGAGGCATCGCGGAAAGGAGGAGAAAATATTATAATAAAAAAAACAATAAATCTCAGTCTGAATAATTATCTAAAATCATCGATGGCTCGGCAATAGAAGGATCTTCGGCAAATCAAGTAATAGGTAAGGTGGTAAGTGCCTTCCTAAATTTAAATAGGAAGTTGATAAAGTTTTTCTATATTTAGAAAATAATATTTGTTAAATATATTATAAATATAGATATTAATGATTAACAAATATATTAGGGACTTAAATAACAGTTTATAATTGATAAATATATTTAAATATATTATGATTGATAGATATAATGTTGATGATTGATAAATACAATTTTTACATAATAATATTTATCTAGTTGATGTCATTTTGGAATAATAAGATTATGCATGTACTATTGATTTTTATAGTATTGCTAACATGTTATTGGACAACTAATTATAATTATAATTATATATATGATTTACGATTTTCCAATAATGATGCTTCCAACAATTATTGAGCCTTATAAGTAAGAATTACTCTTTAATATAAACATGAATAGATTATATATATATAAGTGTGTGTGTGTGTGTGTGTGTCCTTATCCTATGATCAATCAAATGTAAGGTAAGGAAGCGAGTTAGGAGGATGCTATTTGCGGGCCTCCCATGCTAGGTATGCCACTTTGAGGGTGGAATAGTCCTAGTCAAACGTTCCTACTGCTTGGGGCCAAGAGGTGGGTAGTCTTGGTTGGACGCTCGTGCTCTTGGGCTCAGATGGGTTGAGTAGTTTATAGGAAACTCTTTCAATCCTTTCCTATCAAACCAAACTATGATTAATTGTTACGATGGATCCAAGGAATCTCAATCATAAGGAGGATGGATAAGACAACATGAATAGGAAAAGCAGATACAAGTGTATTCCACTAAGCACACCACTTTGAGGGTGGAATTGTCTTGGTTCAGACATTCTTATTGCTCGGGGCCAAGGGGTGGGTAGTCTTGATCATACGCTTGTGCTCTTGAGCTTAGATGGATAGCTTCGAGCATACTTATCTTGCCTCTCATCCAAGTCTTACTATGATTAAAGTCTCCACTATGCATTATGGATATTGGTAGTTTAGATAGTCTGGAAATAATTATGTATTTTGTATAGCTTAATAGATAAGGCATTTATTATGTTCTAATCATATGAATTATATTTCCAATATTATCTAACATGATTGCAAGATCTAAACCAAGTTTTATCTTGCTTAAAGAATTTAAGTGGTAAGTTATAACCTTAACTACATTATATTTGTGAATCTAGAGCAAGATTTAGGGTTATCTCAAAAGGGGACATTACACTTCCAACCACCACTCGAAAGTGAGGTCATCCTCTGGCTTATGCTTCAACGGAGGATGTTGGATCCCCACAAAAGAAGTAGAGGCAGAGGAGGGAGAAGATAGAGTCGCAACAGATGCCACTGTTGTGTTTGACATGTTTATGGGCTAAGAAAAAGGAGGGATGTCTAAGAGGGACATCAGAAGAGGAGGCTCCATGTAAGGAATGATGAACACCTACACCCTTTTGGGGTGAGGATCATTAGCACCTGTTGGGAGAGACAAAAGTAGAACAAAGGCAATCATAATTGAGGAAAAAGGAAAAAAAAGAGGAAACACAACAAAAGATGTAGAATTAGAAGCTACTGGCTCCCCCTCTATCTTCTACAAGGTAGCTTGTTTAGCAAACAAAGCTTTTCTCCTACGCTTGTGCTCATGCGCAAGCCGGTTATGTCAGCTTCGAGCACTAGAAGTTGCACCTTGAGAAGAGATGAGAGGTTCTCATTTCACCATAGAAGTGTCCTCCACAATCGTTTCTAGTGGAAGGACAAACTCCCAAATAGGGGTAGGAGCAGGGAGCACAAGAGTGGAAACAAAAAAAGGTGGAGAAGCAGACACAAGTGCCTCAGTAGCGAGCCTCCTCCCATTCATTGCAAGAGGGGTAGGAGGAAGAACTGTAGGAGGCCGCAGAGGCCAAGACATGGGGGCAACTCCACAAGGACCCTTCCCTTTGTTGTAAACAACACGTCTAGGAATCATAGGCAAGACAAGAAATTCAAACACTTGATGCTTAGCTTTTCACCAAGTGGGCACCATTGAACTCCCTATGCGAGGCATGGAAGCAGGATCCGAGGACACCACAATGGGGTGAGAAGTAGAAGCAGATGGAGTAGAAGACATAGAAGAGGAAGGCCCTTGGTCGTGAGTAAGCTTCCCCTTCCCCTTTTGTTGGGAGGAGGAGGCAGCTTGTTGCAACACAATCATAGAGCATTTTACTAAGATAGCATAGGGAGATATTAGATAGGTCACTTTTAGTGCCATGTCATTAGTCTTATACTTGACATAGGCACGATATAGCAAGTATGTCCTCAAAGGGAGAGGTTTGATTAGAGCGGGCCAAAAGTGGTCTAACAAGAAGCCCCCATGTGACACTAGTGGTTTGTAATCAGTGTCATGCACAACGTGCACATAGCCCTCATGAGAGAACTTGAGACATTTGTGAAGCATCAAAGCAACACCATTCATGGAAACCAACCAGGAAATGCCCAATTTCACTATGAATAGGTCAGACTCTAGAATTATGACAAAAGAGGTATCCACAACCCTGGGTCCTACCAAGAATTAAAGAGTAATAGAACCAATAGAAGGGATAGAGAGTCCATTGTGTGTGCATATAGTGGCCTTTGATTCTTTGTATTTCTCCCTATGCAAAAAGTTTATAAGTAGAGTTTATTCGGTTATAACATTCACTCGGCTTGTAGGGTCAACTAAGACACCAATTACAATGTTTCCATTGACACAAGCGAGAATGTACAAGGGAGAAGGCTCTTTATTCATAGGTAAATATTGCAAGGTAAAGGTTATGTCTAGTGATTTTCTCGTAGGCTGTGGGAGGAATATGTGAGAATGAGACCATATTCATGTATCTGATGGAATAAACTTAGTAGAGCTAGAAGGTTGAGAGATTGGACAGTGACCTATCTAAATTCTGCTCCTAAGTATCCAAGATCCCTTATGACTACACAACTAGGGGTTGTAGATTGTGTTGCAAGGCTATACACCCTACAACACGCAAATCTACAATATGCCTGGGACATGAGAGAAGGTTCTTCGATACAAAGAAATGAAACAAAAATAGTTCACGTTGGGTTCACCAAAATGTAGAGAAGGGGGACCTATCACAGGAGAGCCCCAAGTAATGGGCTACCCTAAATTGCCTTGGGTTTTCTAGACAGATTGAAAAGGACAATGTATCGAGGCTAAAAAGGAAGGGAAAATAGCTTGCCACTTTTCATTTACTAAAACCAGATGTTCATAGGGTTGAAAGGGACAACTTGAAAGGTTTAGTCTGTTTCCCAAACAACTGACTATCTGAAGACAATAATGTGAATCTCAGACTACAACACAATGCACTAATGTCTTAGGGACGCGTTGGCATCCTGTATGGATAGAGGTCTAGAGAACAAAAAAAAACATAAGAAGCCTACTTAACTATATGACTATTTAAGTTTTATGTCTTAATAGAATGCGAAAAGTACTGAAACTACAAGTGCAACAAAAGGAATACTAGAAATAAGCTATTATAGAAATGACAAAGACAATGGGAAAATATACCTTTTTTAACCCACAAGTTGATTCTTCAAGTAGCTCTGCTTGAAAGAACCTACACACATGTAAACAAGAAAAATGTTGGGTTTTGTTTGAGGTACATGCCTCAGTCGGACCCCTGTTTTGATGTTCCCACCTCCATGAACAACTAGATAGCCACAAAGTGTAGAAAGCGATGGAGAAAGTAGAAGGGAAATAATATTGCTAAGTAGAGAGCACAAACAACTAGAATGCTACTCAATAAACAAGATGATGCAAATGGACAACAAAGAATAATATCACCTTCTCAACTATGAGCACTCAAGGCCAATAACAAAAGGAAGAAGCTTGATGATCCTCCAATTGTAGTGGTGTTGCAGCAAGAGTGTGATGTTGGAACCAAAATGAAGATCTTGTAGCAAAGAAGGAATGGTGTAGAAGCAAGGGAATCAGAGAATGTGTGAGAATGAAGCTTATAATGTCAGAGAGAGTGAAAAAATTCCAAGAGTGTGAATAGGATGATAATTCATAGGTTTGAATTAGCAAAGGGAGGAAAAAGGCTTAAATTTTGTTTGTCAAGGAGGTAAGAGATGTTACATTCATGACCAATGGAAAGTGTAACATTTCTACAAATTTCAAGGGCTAGAATCATGTTAGGATGACAGTGCAATGTGTGGATTTCAGCACGACACACGTGTGTCCCCGACATCAATTACTCCACCAACGCAAAAAGACGTGGCTAGGTGGATGGAGCAAGGTGGCACAAAGGATTTTGCATCATTGAATTTATAATTTCTAAGGTAGGGTGATGAAATGGGGAATTTTCCTAGGGTGAAAATTCATGCCATTACAAAAACATAAATACTAAAGAGTGTAGGCAAAGACATTATGTTCTTGCCCATCAATTGGAAGAAAAGAATAAAACATTACCTGACAATCAAACACCTATGCAAAAAAATCAAGAAGAATTACAACTTTCACCAAAATAAGGAATTGAATAAGAATATACAACTGACATTATCATTAAACCTCCCATGGTAATAAATTTGGATGATGAAGATGAAATTGCTAAAATTGATGAACAAGTGCATAATAAGCTTAATTTGTAGTTTTCAAAGTTTATGAATTTAGATGGGGGAAACCATTATGATCCTCTTGATGAGAGTGACCCACCACATGTTGAACCTGGTGATGCTCCTAGTACGAGACTTGTTGTAGTCCCTTTGACTAGTTGTCTACCTTTCGTATATGATGAGCAAGATTGGGATGTGAATGACCTACTTTAGGTCAACTTGCATGTGTGGTACTCCTTCGTCGTGTTTTCTTTATGTGTTCTTTGTGTTTGCTTGTACATGATGTGATATCCCATGTCATGTTGCTTGGCATTTCTTTATGTTTGTGAATTTTCTTTAGATGACCCTTGTTGCTTCGTTGGTGCAAGGATACAAAGGAAACAAATTTGTCATGATATTCTTCTATTTGTATCTCCATTCTTCTATATGTCATAAAATTTGTTCTTTTTGTCTTGTATTTTCCTTTTGGGGACAATGCAAGGAATTAAGACATTTAGGTCTCTTCCATGTTGACCCAAAAGTTTATTTGTTCTCTCTCTCTCTCTCTCTCTCTCTCTCTCTCTCTCTCTCTCTCTCTCTCTCTCTCTTTGTGTCATTCATCCATTGTGTTCATTGTTCCATAAGCATTTGGGGTATGATGTCAGTTCTGATCTCATTTCTATCATGGTAGCAAAGATGTATACTAACCTCGGATCCACGGATCCCTTATGTGTTCATCCTTTGTGTTATTGTTTTATTGCATTTGGGAGCAACCCTTATCACGAGGTAGCTTTATTTGGAAACATATCATAGGAATAATGATTTCCCAATAGGCCCTCATGTCTTTATCGAAAGGTATTTAACATTTTTCTATCTTAAAGCAATTGCTCACAACATATTTGTTTACAATTTCCTTAAGGTGGCGGCATACATTGGCATTATTTGCTTCACTTCGTTCACATGCGTTGGACTTAGTGATTTGTTGACATTGGCATTTTCTTGCTTCACTTTGTTCACACACACTGAACTTAGTGTTGCATTGGCATAACATTTTTGTAGCACCTTATCAAAGTTATCAGGGAGTATAATTCTTGGTATGCTTATGGGTACACACCTAGTCAATATTGGACTTCACTAGACCTTGTGTGCTTCTCATTTTGCTACTTTGTCTTGGGGGCTCACCTAGTGGATATTAGACTTCACTAGCACGTGTTGCCTTCCGTTTGTGATTCACCTAGAAAATATTAGACTTTGTTAGCATGTGAGTCATGAATTCCTTTGGGTGTGGATCCTAGCATAACACAACTTGCTAGCCTATGATTATCTATATCCTCCTTTTGCATTTCATTTTGACATTGTGTACATTTGTGTATGTTGTCTTGTTGCATGTCACACATGTGTGTTCCTTTGTGCTTATGTTGGTTTTCCATGGGATCTTGAGTCCTAGGGGTTTGTGCATCCTCTTAGATTCATATTCATCCTATCTCTTCAACATTTGTACATTCAGACCCCTCTTGACATATATTTTCTACTTTAGTGTGAGTATGAGCGTAAATTCATACTCTCACTAAAGTGGGGCTAAATGTAGCATCATAAATTGTCACCCTTGACAATTCCACACTATGTTTTTCTTCTCCTTAAGTTATTGGACCTAATTGAGCACTTAATTTCCTAAATTATGCATTTCATGGCCCATTTTAAACATTTTCTGACAATTTACAAGCACAAAACAAATTCTCTCATTTAATGCTTTGCTCCCCAATCCTTAATTTCCAGAAAATAGGTCTAGGACACTGGCACCTAAGGTGCCTATGTCCCCCTATTTTGGCTCCAAATTCATATATGTCGGTGTTGGCATTTTATTATTTGAAATTCAAATATCTAAAGTCGGCCATTGGGATTTAATTTTTAAGAAATTAGAATAATTGTGTATAAATACATAGTTAATGCATCATTTGAAAACTAAGTGAAAGTATTGAGAATCAAAGGCAATAATTATTATCAAGAGCATTATCAAGCAAGTCAAGAGCAACCATTAGAGGATTTATTGTAGCAATTCAAGACCCAAACATCAAGTCAAAGTGTATGTGAGTGTGTTTATGTTTATGTTTTCATATTCTTTGTGAAGACTAATCCTTGTAGGTCTCCAAGCATTTCAAGCAAGAAAGATTTGAGCCTTGAGGAGATGTGCATGACTTTAGTCCTTTGAGGAAGCCATTGAAGTGTGGTGAGTTAAACCACTTTGTGGATTCATCATTCCTTCCTATCATTTATCCTTTTATCATTGACATTTCCATTGTGGAAGTGAAAATAGTAACATGGGGTTTGACTAAGGAAAGCCCCTAAATGTCACAACCTTTCTTCTCTCTTTAAATGTCCAACTTTCAAGTTTGAAGAGGATTGAAGGAAGCTTGAAGATCAATTATTCATTATTGCAATCAAAACACTACACCTTGACAACTCATAAAAATTCACTTACAAAAAGATCCGACAATGATCCAAAAAAATTGTAGATGAAAATTAGAAGCTCTGATCTGGCTCTTGAGGATAGTGAAAACAAACCCGAAAAAGACCTACTAGGATAGTGGCACCCTCAGAGGAAATGTCCTTGGAAATTAGACTCAAATTTATACCATAGGTGCACAATGTCCTACTTAGTCCATTTATGAAGTTTGAATTTCTCTATGATATCAAATATCTGTTGTATTTGCATTAGAATAGTAATTTTCATCATTAGGTTAATTGAGTCATTGCATTTCATTCTTAGGTTATTTTTAGATTTTGTCAAGGGCAAGTTGACTCACCTTTCAGGTTGTAAGTCAATCATATATCTTAGCCAAATCCATCAAACCCCCATCATTACTATCTCCTCATTTAATAAAATAAAATAAAAATGTGTTCAACCCCCACAAAGGGAGATCTCCCCTAAAGGGCCTCTTCCATTTTTCACCATTACAAAACCTAATTGTACAAAATGTAACGTACCAATTTAAAGGTTTAGTAGATTGCATTCAAATGATGTTCATTATAATAGTTGCAAACAATAATGAATATTTACTTATTTGTATCACCTTACTCACACCTTAAAGACAAGAAATAAGACTTCCTCATTTACATTTCAAAAAATAAAACTATACTACATAATTTTTCCTTACACTAGCACAAGTTTTATATAAGGAATATATACAAGACACATCTACCATTATATACATGTTAGAAGATTTTGAAATGGGAAATTTTTTTGCAATTGATTAGGACAATGTGATTCATTAGGTTGATGGAAACAATAAATTATCATAAAATATAAACACCAAGTACAATAACTACTTCTTTATAGACAAGTCTTGTAAATTACATATAAATTATAATGTAAATCAACTTATTTTCTAATATATTGGAAATGGTTTCAATAAATTACACATGCACAACCATGCTCTACTAAGAAAATATTATTTTCCTCTTTCTAAATAATTACAATTGTTTCTACTATCATTCATAATTGAACAATTTCATGCTTATCTCACAACCGAAGTTGTTATCTCCTTGTTCTTGTAATTTTTAAATTTAATATTTCAATTTTCACTAATTTTGACATTTTTCTAGCTCTTGAAAAATTATTGAAACATTTGATATAAAGTATATTCCATACTTAATGTTTTCTCAAGTAATTCATTCTACAAAATTAGGTTTCCACTTTAGAACAATAACACTACACTAAATCTTAAACAAATTCTCATAAAAAAATGTTTCTTACAAATATTAACAATTACATTGACAATTTTGAAGATATTCATCATTTACATAAATTTTCTGAAAATTTTTTATCATTGAGAATTTGTGTTTAGGGTGCATGACTAACTTTTTATAATTCTTAATAAAAATATGAAAATGATGAAAATATTATAGCTTACATATATTAAACTAAGTAAAAAGATTCTTTTGTTACAAGACAAAACTATTTTTAGTGATAACATTTTAGAGGGAGATTCTAACTACTACATAACAACTATTTATTTAGATAGATAAACCACCACACAACACTTTTTTATTTAGATAAATAAATATTTATTGTAACATTTATCTATTTAAATAGATAATTCAAATTCAGTAAAAATATTTTAAAATACATTTACTTAAATTAAATTTGAATATAATGAAATGGAAGATTTTAATGGCATTTATGAGACTAAGTAGTCTAAGGGATAAAGAGTTGCACTCCTAAGGCACTTTTACTAAGGATCGGGATGAGGGCTTCCTAAAAAAATTTAGTGGGTGCTATTGAGGTTTTATACGAATATTTTAAAGGTGACGGTCCCATGATTTTAGTAGATCAATTGAGCTTAAACGTTTAAGCTCCAAAATTTAAGAAATTTGACGGTCTCATTAATTTTAGTTAATTCTTAATTCTTATAATTATCTAATTTCACAAAAAAATTATACTATATTATATCATTTGAAAATAAGAGAATATAAAAGCATTGTCTAACATTACAAAAAATTCACAATAATCAATCTCGTTTGCTAAATATTTAGTTTCTCCTTGATATTTTGTTAAAAACAAAGTTTACAAAAATAAGGCAATCTTGTATATGAAGAGGAAAAATATGTCTTCGAATGAGAAAATACAAGTTTATTTTAGTACTTGGTTGGTTTCTAGCTAGTTGAACTCCTTAATTCAATGTGAAATCATAAAACATAAGGAAGCCAATACTCTAGTTGATGAACTATCTTATCTTAAATAGTCTTTTTTCTAATGAAGACTTTATTTTGAACTATCTATCACTAACACACTTTTCTTGTGTTCAAGCACTTAATCATAAGGCTTTCCAAACTAAATTTTGCTTAAACATATTTGATAGGTCTAAATTTAAATTCTTTGGTTTCATTTCTAAGAGTTTCTATTTTTCTAATTTATAATTTGTTTAACACATCATTAGGGGAGAGGGCCCAATAGTGGTGCACCCTAACTTTATGGGTTGACATAGCAATGAACATGCAACATTGACATTAAAAAATTATATCCCGAAGTGGCCAAGGACGTGGACAATTCAAATATTTCGTTTTACCTACATAGACCGAGAAAAAAAGTGTCATCAACATGTTTTTTGTTGAGAGGCCATAATAGACCCCCAAAAATATGTTAGACTAATAGTGGTGATTAAGTCATGTTTTTTAGTGTGTCAATGTGGCATCATATGATTTGTTGCTTTTTGAATCTAATGGGCATATTTTGTTCAACTATTGGATCTCTCTTACAATTACTAGTTCCATACTTTAAAATATTGGGCTTTGAATGTACATGTACTATGACAATTATTGGTATCTGCACCACTATTGGGCCCTCTCCCCTAATGGGGAGGGCAATGTTTTACAGAGTGATTCTAACAATATATAGAGGAGAGGAGTCGATACGTAAGTCGGGGCCCCAACATGCGATGGGACATGTGCTCATGGGGGCCCACACCTATAGCCGGTCCTCCACAACTTAAAAAAGAATTCATTCATACATAGGCATGATGACATCAAACATAAATCAGATTTAAAATGCACACTTAATAGCACTCATTTCAAAACAAAACAAAACAAGTAAACGCTGGCAGCCAAACATGATGAAGTGTATCCAACTTGTATCTAACATATAAAAAGTAGCATTCTGACATGGAATTTAAACAACCCAAACATTAAGACATGCACCCTTCCCCGTAAACTAGTAAACCCAATAGTCGCACCAATGCACGTGTCACTTTCACATCAATCACAACTACACAACATAAACAAGGTGCCAAGTCAACAACATTCAAACCCATCTGACCCAACTTTGACCGACTGGCTAACCCATTACAACAATGTTTCCCATCGTAGCATAACCAAACCAACACACAAATGCATTCGCCTATCCCGTCAACCATGAAACCTTCAACATGTATCAACTTCAATTTGTCCCATCTCGCCAAGTAGGGTGCACACCTATTGGAGCCAAAGCCAAATATCCCACCTGCATCCATTTAACAGTCCTGTAAGGCAGCCATTATTCAAAAACAAAACATGGAAACAATTTCAAACAATCCACCAAACCAATCAAGTCAAGAATTAATGGTTGAAATCAATCAAATCTCCAATTCATACGAAACATAATTCAAATTCAAAATAGGACAACAATTTAATTCACCACACCAAACAAGCATCAATCAAATTCAAATAATTCCCAATTCAAATAGCCATGAAAACCAAGACGTATTCACTTATTCTGTAGAGAGCAACATAAGAAAGGGAGGAGTGACAAGCACATAATTGAATGAGTTAACATCAAGGGGAGACAACAGCTCAGATTCTAGTGCACCAGCATCCATATTGTTCTAGGTTTTCCTTTCACACTTTTCCATTCATTTTACTTTATATTGTTCTTCATTACAACCATTACTGTTTTCCATTTCTAAGCTGTATATTGATCTTCATTACAACCATTATAGTCATAGGTTTTTATTTATGTTTCCCTAGGGTTTATATTGCAAATATTATAGTCACAGGTGTTTCTTTATCTATCGCTAGGGTTTATATTGCTAATATTACAGTCATAGGTTAGCATATGTGTTCCATAGGGTTTATAATGCAAATATTATAGTCATGGTTTACCATTTAAAGCTTTCCCTAGGGTTTATTTTTCAAATAATACAGTCATTCGTTAGCATATACATTCCCTAGGGTTTATATATCAAATATTACAGTCACAATTTACCATTTCTATTTCCCAAAGGTTTATATTGCAAATGTTACAGTCATAGTTTACCATTTCGGTTTCCCTAGGGTTTATAGTGCAAATATTACAGTCATAGTATACCATCTCTATTTCCCTAGGGTTTATATTGAAAATGTTATAGTCATAGTTTAGCCTTTCTGTTTCAATAGGGTTTATATTGCAAATATTACACTCATAGTTTAGCATTTTTGTTTCATAGGTTTTGCATTATCATTCACTATGCTTATCATAGTCTCATAGGTTTTGCATTATGATTTAGTCTGCTTATCGTAGTCTCATAGGTTTTGCATTATCATTCACTCTGCTTATCGTAGTCTCATAGGTTCTGCATTATCGTTTATATGGTAAATGTTAGTCATGGTTTACCATTTCTGTTTCATATGTCTTGCATTATCATTCACTCTGCTTATCTTATTCTCATAGGTTCTGCATTATCATTCACTCTAGTTATCTTATTCTCATAGCTTCTGCATTGTCATTCACTCTAGATATCTTATTCTCTTAGGTTTTGCATTATTATTCACTAAGGTTTCTATTTTTATTAGGTTTTTTTTTCATCTTTTTCATAGGTTTTTGCTTTATCAATTAACAAATATTTATGCTTGTCAATTAGTTCGTCATAGACAAAATATGTGAGCTTTGTTAAACTCTTATTGTTTTTCATTTGTAAGGTTTCTATTGTGTCATAGTTCAAATATGAGTGTGGTTTTCACTTTGTTGTGCATGAGAATGTTAATGTTGTATACGCTTAAGAGATATGAGATGTTCTTAAACTCTAACTCCCTTACATAGTTTGTAATTTTGTGCTTCTTACTCCTCTATTTCCTTATGTCACTCACTCCACAATAGATGTAACTCTCTAAACTGTTAAAAAAGATGATCTCAAATGAAATGCAACAAACTAAAAAGATAACACATACAAAACTAAATAATCTTATGTTCAAGCATTACAAACTAATTATCATTGACTCTAGTTATCATATTCTCATATGTTCTGCATTACAAACTAATTATTCTTCTGTTCAAGCATCACATCACTCTCTTCATACATATAAAGATAACTGTTCAAGCATTTGTGTTTCATAGTTTACCATTTATGTTTCATAGGTTATGCATTATCATTGACTCTAGTTATCGTATTCTCATATGTTTTGCATTACAAACTAATTATTTTTCTATTCAAGCATCACTGATTTGATTGTACTTATTTTGTGTAGATGGCCAAGGACAATGCAGTGGTGACCCATACTGGGAACAAAAAAAAGAAAAGAGCCACAACAAGGTTACCCTCTGACAAATGAGGGGCTAGATTCCCCCCCCTGAAATAGATCCTATTGCACAAGTAGATGAGGTTTATACTCCTCAAATACCGCAGATTGAGGTTTCTACACCTCAAATACCACAAAAGGAAAAACAAATCCATAAGTTGTGGTCTTCAGATGACATGAAAAGGGCACTCTATGATGTTGAAGAGAATTACATGTCAATAAGGGGGGCTTCCAAAAAGTGGTCAATCCCAATAGCCACACTGTCCAAATGGCTAGGGGGTCTAACAACAACTTCCAAGAAAGGTCCGCCAACAGTCCTCACTAAAGAGGAAGAACATCTTATTGTGGAATGGTGCAAGCAAATGGTTGATATTGGTTATGGTCTTGAGATAGTCAATCTTAAGTCTGAGGTTGCTCAAATATGTCAGAATAGGCCAAACCCTTTCACCAATGGGTTCCCAGGGAAGTCTGGGTGGACAGGCTTCAAGCACAGACATCCTGAACTTGCATTATGAATTGTTGAAGGCCTAGACAAAGACAGGGCATTCAATCTTAGAGATGATGTTGTAGCTGCATTCTACAAAACACTGTCTGCAACATACGAATCCATGCCATATGGTCCTGATCACATATGGAATTGTGATGAAACTGGCATCCAAGTAGGCAAAAATGGGTCCATGAAGGTGCTCGCAAGCAAAGGTAGTAGGAATGTCTCTTACATTATCCCAAAGAGTCGTGAATGGATAAAAAATATATGTTGTGTCAATACTATCAGGCAAAGCATTCCAAGATTCTACTTGTTCAAGGGGAGTGCGAACATAGATAATTACATCATAGACTATGAACCAGGTGCTTGCATGGCAACCTAGCCTCACGCATGGATGACCAAACAATTGTTCATAGATTGTTTGACCCACTTCAAAACCTCAGTTCCAGGCAGTGTCTCGCCCACCAACAGGGTGTTGCTTATCTTTGATGGCCATGGAAGCCATGTAGCACTCGAAACCATCCAGGAAGCAAGACAAGTTGGTGTAGATTTTTTAACATTGCCATCACACACATCACATAAGCTACAGCCATTGGATGTGAGTGTGTTTGCACCTTTTAAAGCTTACTTCAAATCAAAATGTGCAAATTTTTTGTCAAGGTTTCCAAACATTGAAGTGAGGAGGACATAACTTGCAATGTTAGGCAACAAAGCAATGAAAAGAGCTTTGACAATTGACAACATCAAAGTTTACATCTAAATGCTTCTGGATTTGATTGTGTGGAGTCTTTTTTTATCAACGTTTCGGATTGCACTCAGTGAACCATTATCAGGATAGAGAGTTGACAACATCAAAGTTTACATCAAAGTTGGGTTTAAAAGGACTGGTATATGGCTGTTGAATCCTAATGCACTTGTCAACGACATGCGTCCCAGTGAGACATTTATGGTTAGCGAGGATGTTGATGTAGTTGAAAACATTCTCAGCCTTTCTGGAGTTGGTATATCAAGCGATGATGTCGTAGTATTGTAGTCCACTCTTCCAGATGGACACTTGTAGACTACAACAAAAACACAACACTCACCTCATAGTTGTCTTACTGAATCAGTTGCACAAGTGGTGGTTAATGAATAAAACCATCCCATGGTGGACAACCCTATTGATCAATTCAAAGAAAGTTTAGATCTTCCATCACAATGAAGCCAACCATCCTGGTTGGTTGAGGGAGCAATTAAATTGGGAATTAATTTGGAAGTCCCATAACAATAGGATGCCTATAATTTCCCATCACCATCACTAGGAATTGACCCTTCTCAAGTTGTGCATTACTATGCTCCTTGCATTTCAGATTTATGAGGCAATGAAGATGTACTAGAGGACTCACAGGTAGTGGAGGAGGTCATTGCCACACAACGGGATGGGACAAAAGAAACACAAACAATTCCACACATTAGCAAGTTCCTCAAGTTGCCTGTGCACACTGTTCGTCAAAAGAAATCCAAAGGTGGTGCAATTTGGATCAATAGACAGTCACAATTGTTGACAACAAAAGACTACATGAGGCTGTTAATGGAGCAAGAACAAAGGAAGAAAGAGGTCAAGGAGATAAAAGCAAGAAAGAGACAACAAAATGAGGAGAAAAGGGTAGCAAAAATTGCGGCAGCAGAGTTGAAGGAGAATGCTAGAATTGAGGAGATACTGTGAAAAGAAAAAGAGCAACAAAAATTACAACAGAAAAAGGATAGAGATGCAAAAAAGGAGAAGAGAGGCTTTGCAAGGAACAGGACCGAAAGGAAAAAGAGATTGAGGAGGCACAAAGGGCTTTACAAAGAGAGAGGTGGTTAGGGAACCCTTCTAATCCATTGTCTCATAGTAATGGAGTCTTCCGTGATATTCTTAACATTAATATCCCTCAGTTCTCCACAACAATGAATTATTCAAACCTCTTCCAATCTGACTTCAGGGGCACTCAATATCCATATCAATTTGGCACTTAGGATGTACAGATGTGTTCACCACCACCCCCAACACATGTCACTTGCACCCAATTTACCACTCCAAGTCCCACTCATGTATGCAACACTCCTCGTCGAGTGGAAGGGTACGAGAACATGGCATTTGGCACCCCAACCAACCAAGATCCATTTCACAACAGCAGCAGTTAGATGCTACCTTTTTTTGTTTTCACATGCAATTCAAGCTTCATACACTTTAGAAGTTTTGATATTTACAAATGCACCGAAATTGTGGACAGTTGTAATTTTTTGATAAGTACAAATTGACCGTTATTATTTTGGTTTGTGAAGTAATCTGATCAGATTCCAAAAAGTGTTGTATGTAATTTGCAATGTGTGTTATTATTTTGATTTGCAATGTATGCTTCTTCGTTGACAGTTTTAAATCTATAATAATTATAGATGCATCGTTATTGTTTTGATTTGCAATGTATTATGATCATATTGCAATGTGTGTTCTATGTAATTTGCAACGTGTCATTGTTTTGATTTGCAATGTTTGCTTCTTCATTGACATTTTTTCATTTTCTATTCCTTTTTTTCCTTCATTTTGCCACGTGGGAGGATGATATTTGTCCACGCATTTTACAAATCGAAAAAAATGACTCATCAACCGATACATAGGCACCTTGGGTGCCACTTCCTACATGGAACAACGTCCGAAGTTGATAGCCTTGCCACATCAACTTCTCTTAGTCTGCCACCCTAAGAATCCATTGCATCGCATTTATCACTCACTGCCACTTCCTATACTTCTTGACTGTCGTGTTGAATGCAAGTCTCCTCTCCTTAGCTCCATGCCACCCCTCAATATTTTTCCAACCAACCTATACATATACATATGTATATGTATACGTATATACATATCCATATACATATGTATATACATATACATATACATCTGTATATGCATTCATATACATCTATATATGCATACATATACATATGTATATGCATACATATACATATACATGCATATGTATATCCATATACATACATATTTTCTGAGCCAACCTACATTGAATGCTCCTAGTGCCTCGCTCTTGTCGCCAACTTTTCATCCTTTCATTCTAGCAAGTTGTCGTTCTTTCTTCACTTGCATGCCAAAACCTACTCAATTCATCGTCTGCAATCTTCAAACCTCAATCCACAACCTGCGATGCTTAGACTCTAGTTAAGAGATGGATAGACGCTAGTTGGTGAACATTACAAGTAACTTCTTTCTATTGTTACATATACATATATGTATATCTTTATGCATATGTATATGTATATGTATATGTATATACATATATACATATACATATGTATATACATATTTACATATACATATGTATATGTATCTACAAATACATATACATATTCATATACATAGACTTATCCATATGTATATATATGTACATGTATATGTATATACGTATACATAGACATACACATATACATATACATACCAATATACATAGACATAGACATAGACATATACATATCTATATACAATTTAGACATGAAACTATTCTATCTTTTTTAGGTGCCATTGATGAATTGGTGGTGTTTTCTTTTTCATAGGTCATGCTTCATCTTCAATTCAATGTAATGAATGCATATATATTATTCTATTGTGATTCAATTCAGTCATGCAAATGAATGCATGTAAGCAATGTTGCAATTTTCCATTTCACTAACAAACAATATAGTTGGTTGTTTTGATGTCAATCATAAACTTGGGGTTGTTCTCTTTTTCATAGGTTCTGCATGTAGGCAATTCTATATACATATGCACATATATATACATATATGTATATGTAAATATATATACATGTATACACAAATATACATAAATGTATACATATAAATATATATACACATACACATACACATATACATATACATAACATTGTATGTTGTTTCTGTGCCATAGATAAATTTGGGGGTGTAATATTTTTCAAGTGAATGCATATAAGCAATGTTGCAATTTTTCATTGCAGTAGCAAATAATATTGTTGGTTGTTTCAATGCCATAGATAAATTTGGGGTTCTCTTTTTCATAGGTTCTGCATGTAAGAAATTCTATATACATCCACATCCACATATACATATACATAAACCATACACATACAAATATACATATAGGTTCTACTTCATCAATTCAGTCAACTAAGCAATAGAGACAAAAATCTATTCTTGTAAGCAAAATAATGCATGTAAGCAATTTTATATACATATATATATATATGCATATACACATATACATATATGTATACATATAGATATACATTTATATACACATACACATTGGTTGTCTTTTTCATTGGTTGTGCTTCATCAATTCAGTCATATAAATATGGTTGTTTTGTTAATGTAAACCATAGAAAATTGGATGTGCACATATCGACTTCTCTCCCCTAGAGAGTCATGTGTATTCTTGCATTGAATTTATGAACGCTCGTCCAATGGCAACCTATGTTGCACGGGTCCACAATTCCATTGAAATTGTGAAGTGTTGCATAGGTAACCATCAAAGAGCCTTCACAAAACCAAGTCGCCTAAGTGATTCAAATACAAAGCTACAATAGTAGACCTTCATGTTGGAACCATGAAAAGAATGTAAATTCCAACCATACAAATATTAAACACAATTTGCAGTGTCAAAGTTTATGCAATTGTTACAAGATGTAATGGTTTAGGGAGACTTGATTTTCCCAAAGTCTTTGTAATGGTAATCTATGTTGCACTTTGTCCACAATTGGACCTTTCAACTGTGAAGTGCTACATAGGCAACCATGAAAGGCCTTAGGAAAACTAGGTCCCCTAAATACATGTTCTAACAAAGCTTTACTGCTCATTATTGTTCTATGGTAATACATGTGAATACTTCAAGGTTTTCATGGCTATTTGAATTGTGAATTATTTGAATCTAATTGATGGTTGTTTGGTGAATCTAATTGATTTCGGCCATTAATTCTTGACTTGTTTGGTTTTGTGGATTGTTTAAAATTGTTTCCATAATTTTGTATTTAATAATGGGTGCCTTACAACTTGTAAAAATGGAAGTAGATGGGATTTTGGAGTTCACCACGACTACATTCACACCCTACTTAGCGAGTTGGGACAAAGTGAAGCTGATATGTGTTGTAGGTTTCATGATTGATGAGATAGGTGGATGCATTTGCTTGTTGGTTTGGTTATGATATGATGGGAAACATGGTTGTAATGGGTTCGCCAGTCGCTCAAAGATGGGTGAGATGGGTTTGAATTGTGTTGACTTGGCACCTTGTTTACATTGTGTAGTTGTGATTAATGTGAAAGTCACATCCGGATTGGTGCAACAGTTGGGTTTACCAGTTTACGAGGAAGGGTGCATGTCTTAATGTTTGGGTTGTTTAAATTCCATGTTGGAATGCTACTTGTTATATGTCAGATACAAGTTGGATACAATTCATCATGTCTAGCTATTTGTGTGTACTTGTTTTGTTCTGAAATGAATGTTATTAAGTGTGCATTTTAAATCTTATTTATATTTGATGTCATCGTGCTTATTTATGGATGATTTTTTTTAAGTTGTGGAGGACCGACAAATAGGTGCACATCATATAAAGTAGAGGACACCCCAAAATTAACCAATGGCACCTAAAAAAGATACAATTGTTGTAGGTCTGAATTTATGAAGCATACACATACACATACACATACACATACACATACACATACACATACACATACACATACACATACACATACACATACACATTGACATAGACATAGACATAGACATAGACATAGACATACACATACACATACACATTGACATAGACATACATATACACATACACATACACATACACATACATAGACACATAGACACATAGACATAGACATAGACATAGGCATACATGTAGACATAGACATAGACACATCCAACACATGGAATAGATGTATTTGGAGTTGCAAAACAAATTCCACATCAATGTATATGTCTTGAAAGTTAGTTGCATTGACATATATGGAAATTTAAAAAATCAGCATTCTGAAGTCACTAGAGCAACTGAACAGTCTACGCCATTTACAAAAAGGCATTGTTGACTGCAAGTCTATAGCCCCAAATTATAACCAAAGATAGAGGACGATAGCCAACAACACCTTGTAGAGTAAAATTAAGGCCAAAACATGCTGGGAAGCTATAGAACAACTATCAACAATTCCTTGTAGAAAACAACATAAAGTGTATAGTGGTGCAACCATGAACACAAAGCCAAAGACTTCAATGACACATAGACATAGACATAGACATAGACATAGACATAGACATAGACATAGACATAGACATAGACATAGACATAGATATAAACATACACATACACATATAGATTTACATAGACAGACATATACATACACACAGACATAGACATAGACATAGACAAACACATACACATACGCATACACATATATACACATACATTGCCATCATTGTGAAGAAAAAATGAGAAGTTGCTAGAATGAAAGGTTGTAAAGTGGACAAGTGTACGAGGCACTAGGAGCATTGGATGCAGGTTGGCTTGAAAAATATGCAAGATGTCGTGAAAGTAGTATATGTACATGTATATGTATATGTATACACACACACACACATATATATGTGTGTGTGTGTGTGTATACATATACATATACATGTACATATACTACTTTCACGACATCCTACGTATTTATATATATAGACATATTCATATACATATACATAAACATATGTATATGTATATGTATATCTATATGTACATGTATATGTCTATACATAAGCATATGTATAAGAAGAAGATGCAAAGACCTTAAGCATATACAAGTTGGACACACTTCATCATGTTTGGTTGCCAGCGTGTAATTGTTTTGTTTCAAAATAAATACAATTACGTGTGCATTTAATATCTGACATACATATACATATGTCTATGCATATGTCTATACATATGTCTAGGTATATGTCTATACATATGCATATATACATATGTCTATGTATATGTCTATACATATGCATCTACATATATATAAATGAGTAAACATGCATTTAATATCTGATATGTGTTTGTTATCATTGTGTTTTTTTATGCAAGAGTTTTTTCCTAACTTGTGGAGGACCGACGTACCACTATGGGAAATTATTCATTGGTAGAATAGATGGCTGAATTGATGAAGTGGAACTTACAAAATAGAGAAGACCCTAAAAATTATCTATGCTACCTTAAAAAGGTACAATATACGCATGATAGATTTGATGAAGCAAAACCTAACAAAAATAGAACACCCCCATATATTTCCAAGGCACGAAAAGAAGGTACAATAATTGGATGATTGAATTGATGAAAAATAACCTATGCAAAATATAACACCCCCAAAATAATCAATGGCATCTAAAAAAATATACAAACATTTGCATTACAGATTTAATGAAGTAGCACATACGATAATCGTAGCACCCCTATATTTATCATTGACACCAAAAAAAGGCTACATAGTTGGCAAATGAATTGATGAAATGTAACCTATGAAAAACATAGCACCCACCAAATTCCAAATGGCACTTGAAACTGGTAGAATAGATGAAGACTAACCATGATGAAGTTGAAGTTACAAACAAGATAACACCCCCAAAAATATCTAGGGTACCTAATGAAGCAAAACCTATGAAAAAAAATAAGACCCCCAAATTTTTGAAATGCAAATAAAAAAAGCTCCAATAATTGCATGTCTGAATTGATGAATCCTAACCATTGGGAAACATAACACCCCCAATTTAATGAATGTCACCTAAAGAAAATAGCATTAATGAATGAATGAAGTAGCACATATGAAAAACCTAAACCCCCAATTTTATCAATGGCACATAGAAATGGTACTAAACAACATTAATCGAAACGTGAACATCAACCCATGACTGTAATCGCTGTAATGAAGAACAATATAAAGCTTACGAATGGAAAATAGTAAGAGTATAACAATTATCACATATGTATATGATTGAATTGATGGAGCATAACCCATAAAAAAATAACACCAACATATTTATCTATGGCACAAAAACAACATACATTTTTAAAGTCACTAAATAGATGAAGCAAAACCTAAAAAAAGATTAACCCAAATTAATTGTTTTGGTTAATGAAATAGAGAACACAACCCAGCTGAATGATAATGCAAAACCTATGAGAATAGGATAAGCAGAGTCAATGATAATGCATAACCTATGAGAATGGGATAAGCAGAGTGAATGATAATGCAAAACCTATGAGTCTATTTATGTTGACTATAATAAAGTTAAAAAATGTAGCCAACTATTTTTGAAGCTTAGGAGTGGAAAACAGTAAGAGTTTAACAATTATCACAAATTTATATGAATGATTTGATAGAGCAGAACCCATAAAAAAATAACACCAACATATTTATCTATGGCTAAGAAACAACATATTTTTTCTAGTGACTGAAAAGATGAAGCAAAACCTAAAAAAAGATTAACCCACATTATTTTTTTTGGTTTATGAAACAAAGAACACAATCTAACTCAATGATAATGTAGAACCTATGATAATACGATAAGCAGAGTCAATGATAATGCATAACCTATGAGAATATGATAAGTAGAGTCAATGATAATGCATAACCTATGAGATAATGATTAGTAGAGTGAATGATATTGCAGAATCTGTGAGATTACGATAAGTAGAGTCAATGATAATGCATAACCTATGAGAATACGATACACAAAGTCAATTGACAATGCAAAACCTATGATAATAGGATAACCAGAGTTAATCATAATGGAGAACCTATGACAAAGAATATGATAACTAGAGTATATGATAAATGTAGAACCTATGAAATAGAAATGGTAAAACTATGATTGTAATATTTGCAAAATAAACCCTAGGGAAACATAAATGCTAAACTATGAGTGTTATATTTGCAAAATAAACCCTAATGAAAGAGAAATGCGAAAATATGAGTGTAATATTTGCAATATAAACCCTACATAGCAGAACCCATATAAACAAAAATACAGCTTCATCTATGGCAAGGAAACAACGAACAATATTATTAATGAAAGAAGTAGACAACCCCAGAAATTTCAATGGTGGGGAAACAACCAACAATATTATTATCCATTAAGTGAAAGTGCGATGCTTGAACAAAAGATTTATTTCCAAAGATTGAGTGTGTTTATGAACACAAATAGGAAAGTGTTCATAAACACTAAACTTCAACCAAAAAAATGATTTTTGCAACACCAAAAGTAGCATAAAACAAACTAAAATTGCAAACAAAACTAAAAAAACCAAATAATGGCGAGCCTTAGTGAGCAAGCTCACCTGGGTTGAACGACTCGATGCACGACCCAGACAATAGTTGAATCCCGAACATGGTAGCGATGAGGAACTCGTTCATGGCAGTGAGGAACCCATTCATTGTTTGCATGGCCGAAGTCAAGCTGCTGGTAACGTTCACTAATTGGCATGTACCCATCTCCTAACTGGATTCTACCCACTTACAAACCGGTCTCTGAGCATCATAGGTTGTGGATTGAGGTTTGAAGATTGCAGACGACGAACCGAGTAGGTTCTGGTGTGCAAGTGAAGAAAGAATGACAACTTACTAGAATGAAAGGCTGAAAAGTTGGCAACAAGAGCGAGGCATTGGGAGCATTCAACGCAGGGTAGTTCGAAATAAATGCAGGGTGTCATGGAGCTTAGGAGAGGAGAGTTGCATTCAAAATGACAGTTGAGAAGTATAGGATGTGGCAGCGAGTGATAAATGCAACGTAGTGGATTCTTAGGGTGGCGAATTGAGAGAAGTTGAGGTGGCAAGGCTGCCAGTTTCGGACGCCATGCCACACAGGAAGTGGCACCCGAGGTGCCTATGTATCGGTCGATGAGTCATTTTTTCGATTTGTAAACCACATGGACCAATATTGTCCTCCCACGTGGCAAAATGAAGGCAAATTTTTTTATATTTTTTTATATTGTTTATTATTAGTTTTTTCATAATGGGTATTTGCAAAAAAGTTTTATTGGTCCGCGTGGCCTGCCACGTGGATTGAGCGATTTTGGGTGCATACGTATTGACTCCTCTCCCCTAAATATAAAATAAAAAAACAAAACTAATATACAATAAATGCTTAGAAAGTATAAATTCATAAAATAAATTTTAAAATTGAAATATACAGAGGATAATTTACACTACCTTTATTTATTTATGCTTTTCATTGGTTTGTGCAATAGAATGAATTATAAATAAAGATAATTTTCCCTCCAATTATTTTTCTAATGAGAATCTAAAACTTCAAATGATTGACAAGTGACGGAAAACAATCTTAAGCTAGTCGGACAATTTCTAGCCCCACCCCAAATTCACCCACTCAAATGTATAGTCCTAAAGAATATGGGCTGCTATTATTTAGAAAAAGATTCCAATTAATCTTGTAGTATATATATATATTTTGTTTCATAAGACCCTACTACTTCAACATAGATCCTCTAGCCCTATAGATCCCTAGCCTAAACATTCCTCAAATATAAATATTCTAGATATTTAGATAAAAATATATAAAAAAAGAAAGGATGTTCTAAGACGAAGACATTATTTAGGCAGCATATTTCCTGGAGGTATTTTGTATGCAAAACAATTGTATTAGGAAACTATCTGATCTCATCGCCAAACAGATGTTATTAAAAGCATTCGATCGTTTTTTTTGTATAAACGTAGGTTCAAATAATTGCGGGAGGAAAAGTGAAAAAAATGCAGGGGCTTCACGGCCAGTTTGCGAGGATTTGTAAGGGAGTATTGACTTCGTCTCTTTCTGAAATCAAATGCCTTTCCACCCAACAACACTTTCATCAGTTGGTAGACAGTTCCGCAGTACCATGGCTGAGGCCGCACATTGCAGGTTTCGTAAGAAACTTGCATTACTCTAGGTGTGGCAGTGGAGTTCGATCCCTGAACCCCTTCATTGGCATTGGACAACAAAGGCGGGGAATTCGCATGAGAGTGCGGAATGGTGATGTAGAAGAGGCGCTGAAGTTCATGCAGAGGCGTATGACCTCCAGTGGAATGGAAAGGCTCATCAGGAATGCTCCACGTTGGCACATCAAGGACTCTGAGAAGCGTGTTTTGGCCCAAAAAAGACGAGAGAAGAAGGAGCGCTCCCAACACCTTGCCAAGAAGCTTAAATCCATTCTAGTAAAGAAAGTCAGGTTAGTTTCTTTTCTTTGTAAACCCTAGTATTGTGTCTTTCAGCTATTGTTTCAATGCCCATGAAAGGAATTAGTAAATATTGAACGATATGACTGAGTTTCGCATAGTGTGGAAAACAATATATGCTCTTGATGGAGGTGGATTGACAAGTTCTATTAAGGTTCAAAACTAGGGGTACAAAGTTAGAATGGCATGTGAGGAAAATGGGAATCAATTTCCTTCTGGGCTTCCACAATAGCGGCCTCATATGCCAAACTAGCATGTAGCTCTACTGTGATCTAAACAAATATCGTGTACTTTGGCAGGAACTCATATTTCCAATAAAAGACATCTATATGTTCTATGGCTTCTGATAATTTGTTGCAGTCGAAGAATGTAAATTTTTTTTTTTCAATTTAATATACTTATATGTCAGGGATTTTACTCGTCGACGATGAAGTACATGGGCTTAGATCCTATGACAGTGGGTTACTTTTTTATCAAATTCTCCCAGGATTTGCACCTAGCCCATAAGGCTTTCCCCTCACTAGAATGCACAAATATTGCAGGCGCCACGCCCCTAGTGTTTCAATCCATATCTTTTTTTGTGCCAGTACCTTATCTCGACTTCTCAACCCCAACCCAATGAACTCGTTGTTATCTTAAATTTCATTTTCTTTTCAGAGTTAATCATTATATTGTAAACAAGTAGGTTATTCACTTTGCAAGCATCTTTTAGTAACAAATTAACAAAAATAATAAAATAGGACTTGGTATATTGCTGCAGACGTGTAAAATCAGCACCCCTTCTCCTTTATTATATTGTAATGAATTAGGTCACTCACTTTGCAAACATCTTTTAGTAACAAATCAACAGAAATAATAAAACAGGACTTACTATATTGCTGCAGCTGCATAAAAGCAGCTCCTCTTCTCCTTTATAAAACCCACACATCATTATGTCAAACTCTCAAGCTGCATTAGAGCAAAGGGGCATGCCCACAGGTTTTTGAACCTCATTTATTGGCCCCACCTTCTTGCTAAACTACAGTTCAACGGACTGCCCCATGGTAAGTTTTTTTCTTTCTTTTTTAAACCTTTAAGGTAATTGAGTTGGAATGGGTTATCAGTGATCTTAGTGCAGCCTCGAGCATTCTCTTCAACGACGCCAGCTATGTGCTCAGCCTCACCTGTGCACTTGCATGCATCAATGTCCTTGCACATCCACATACAGTTCTTGTGTGCCATTGCACAACACTACTCATGTGCATCTTGCAGACTTGCATATGGTGGCACATCAACATGTCACTATCCAGCCAAACCATATAGGTATGACATGTGGAGCCTCCTCATCCACATGTAATTTGACAATGTACGTTTGACATATGGTGTTGTTTGTGCCACATGTTCCTACTTAAAATATGGCACCATACGGTTTAACATTTGTCATTACCTTGTCCACATGAATAGTGCAGCATATACGTGTGAAACTTGTTAGCACGTCATGAAGCCCAGCTAATGACTCATTTGTGTAAATACTTGCATTGTACAAATTATGGGCATAAAAGAACCAACCAATATCTTTGTTTCTCACTTGCAAAATGTACATGTCTTCTACAATGATACTTGCCTTTCAAACTCTTTTGTGCCTTTCAAATCTCCATTTCAATTCCAGCTAAGGGTTTCATTTGCATATTTTATTAATTTGTGGATTACCAACTAATTTGTAGGTTTGTTGTTTGATCCACTTGGGAATTGCATCATGAGTATCAATGCTTGAAAGTTTTATTTTCATGCTTGTCTAGAGGCTCTCATAGCATTTGCAGATGGATTGCACACTTGGTTCAACATTTGTGCATTCCTACGAACATCAAGAACAAAGCAAAATGTTGGACTAACACACACCTAGGGTTTTAGTCGATGTTCAAACACTGATCAATGTGGCATTAGAAATACAACACTAGGAACTCTTTGGTTGGTTTCACAACTTCACAACTCAACTTGAACCAATGACACCACATCCTAACTAGCAAGCTTCAATGTATCTTCAAAATTCTTGTAGAGTTCAAGTGAATCTTGATGTTTCGGTGTTCAAAGCCAAGATCAATGCAACAACACTGGAGTTCTAGATTCAATAGCGTGAAGCATACTTCTCCATCAACAATTTCATTGATATGGAGAAAATATCTTTTGTTGTGTTGAAAATGTCCATCTCAATGCATCACTGGTGGGAAGCACTCAATGCATTGCGTGACAGGGAGCACCGACCAATAGAGACTTGGGATACCTTTGTAAGCACTCTATAGGAAGAAGATTATCCCCTCAAACACTACAAGGATGAATACATGAAGTTTCAAAAGTTGCACCTAAACAAAATATGGAATCTCACGTCAAGTTCCATGACTACTTTGCATGCCTCTATGAAGACATGCTTGAGCACCTTAGAGTGCTTAAATACATTAGTGGACTATTGCCCTCCATCCATGCCAAAATGGAGTTCCTTACATTTGACACTTTGGGCTAGGCATTTTGTTGTGCATCCAAAATAGAAGCCAAGGCAACGATGAAGTAGCGATGCCTTTCTCCATGCAAGAGTAAACTTGTGTTGTAGAACAACTTTAGATCTTTTGCACAATGACATAACATGTCTACTCAAAAGTTGTAACAAGTCTTTTGATTGCTTGAGTCAAACCCTAAGCCTCCCAACACGTTTGTGCCCAATAGGGACAAAGGGAAGTGACCACAAGGTGAGCAATGGTCTAATCTCCACCACACTAGCTCTCACAACGATGCTGATTGTTGTCAACAACAAACTCTTGTTGTATAGGCAACTATGGATCTTAATGCGATATGGTTCTTGAATGCCACCATTGCACCAACATACCACTTTTGGAGAATGTGAGTGGCTTTTCCACATGAAGTGTTGGGTTAATGAAAAACTTGTGCATGTCATCATTCATAGTGGTAGCCAGAAAAAAATATCGCACATGATGCAATGAAGTGCTTAGACTCTCCATTGATGGACAATCAAACCCCTTCTCTTTGGATTGGTTACAACAAGGCAACAAGTTCTAGGTAAGTCACTAGTGCACCTTTAATTATGTTGTTAAGCTTATGTGTGACATTGTCACTTGCGATGTCGTACCTCTAGAGGTTTGTGACATATTGCTTGGTAGATCCTTTGTATATGACCATGAAGTTGTTTATAATGTTAAATTGTAGTGTTCGAAAATTAATGTCTGCTACAAATATTTCAGCCTATGTGAGATGTCGCCATAGTCTAGATTAACTTTGGTCTCAACCAAACAATGTTGCAAGGGCATTGTGCATAGACATAAGCTTTTGCTTCTAATGATCTGCACATAAGCATTTGTGCAATCAGTAAAGCACACCCTCACAATACATGACTTTGTATCCATATTGTTAGAGTTGAAACAACTAGACGTACTTTAATAGTGTGAAGAGGTCTTCGCTAATCGTGTAGGTCTTCCTACACACTATGCAATACAACACAAGATTCATTTGGTTTTTGGATCCCCTCTTCCAAATATTTCCCTGTACCACATGTCCAATTGAGAGCATGATGAAGCTTGGCTTGGTTGATCAAGGTAAGATCAAATTGAGTTCCTCTCCTTACGGTAGTCTAATTGCACTTGCACCAAAGGATGGTACATAGTGCCTTTGCATTGGCTATTACACACTCAACAAGATTACAGTGGAAAATAGGTATCTCTTGCCACGCATCAACGACCTCTTTGAATATATTAGGTTCTAGTGCAATTTGAAGACATTTGGAAGATCACATTCAAAACATAGGAAGGACTCTATGAATCGATGGTCATGGCTTTCATCTTGACCAATGCATTTGTGACATTCATTGCTTGATGAGTGATATCTTGCAGCCCTTGACCAACTCCTTTATCGTCTTCTACTTGAATGACATCTGCATCTTTGGTAACACTTGGCAAGAGCTCATGCAACATGTTTTGCAAGCTAGATGCATGGCACCAACACAAGTTGCAAGACAACCCTAGAAAATGCACTATTGTCATTATATAGATCCGCTACCTTGGCTACATTATCATTCCCTCTAGCATATGTCGATCAAGAGAATATTCATGTGATTCAAGTTTGACTGGTGCCATACAATTTCATTGAACTGTGTAGTTTTCTCATATGTCAATTTTTGTTGGCAGTTCATCCTTGAATTTCCACGTGGTTTGGTCTCTTAATCAAATTATGCGTGTCAAGTTCGCATTCATCTAGACCCTAGACCATGTCAAATCTTTGAGGAGCTCAAGCAATGCCTCTATTCGATGCCTATTCTTGCACTACCAGGCATTGTGCATTCTTTTAAAATCCAAATTGACGCCTTGGACTATGTGCTTGGCACAATCAACTCTAGTATGGACATCTTGTCTCCTATCGCTCAAAAACATTGAGTGATATTGTGCATAAGAACTTTTATGGAAAAGAACTATATGCCATTGTCTAAGTAGTTAAATAGTGGCGTCATTACATCCTTAGCAAAGAGGCCATCATCCATTCTAATCATCAACTACTCTAGTTTTTGCACACACAAGGAAGGTTGGAGAATGTGTGGCGTATGAAGTAAATGATTTACCTTCAATAGTTCCACTTGGCTATCAAGCATAAGAAGGGGCATGGCAACAAGGGAGTCAATTGACTTACTTGGCTACTAATCCATGCACTCATCATTGTGCAAGATTTGTGTGACGACAACTTTGTTGATTGAGTGTCACTTTACTTAGTTGACATGGATTTTGCATAGACCCTATATTGTGCTTGTGCAAGGTACATAGGCTGGCAATTTCTATCTATTTGATGGGATTCTTTACATGTTCAAACATCTTTATGTCCTTGCCAACATGCTACAACAATGACTCATTTGGGAAATGCTTAGACAATAGGGCAATTTGGCATCACCAAAGTATGCTTCAATATAATTTTTATTGGCCTCACATGTGCCCTAACATCAAGCACCACATTGAGTCTTGCATCCTCTATTGCATCACCAAGCCTAATAACAAGATACTGGAACTTTACATGTAAGATTGCCAAGATCTTTGGAATGAATGCCCGTACCAACGAGCCACTTGAGACAAGCAAGCACACACTCTACCTGCTAGATTAATGAAAAACACATAATATGCAAAGCAATAGATGAAGTGATGATGAATTAACTCACAATATGGAGTACATATAGAGTAATAACCATCTAATCATAGTGGTGCTTAAAAATAGGCATGCAACCAGTTAATTTAGAACTAGCTTGAAAAAGCAAGTGGCTGGCCAAAAATAGCACGTTTCTAGCACTCTTAAGCAAGCTTAACTCCTACACTAACATGCCTCCTTAAGCATAGCTTAGGTGGGCTCAAAGAAACTGGGTCTTGGCAACGAGGCTTGATGAGGTACCTAAGTACATTGCAATCTCTCATAAAGTGGAGAAAGGGAGAAAACCTAGTGGGAAAAAACTCCCCCCAAAAAGATAGAAAATATGAAAAGAGCTCTCTAGAAGAATGAGAAGAACAAAACCTCGTGTGAGGAAATAGTCTCTTGTAATGAT
Source organism: Sequoia sempervirens (assembly GCA_007258455.2). Classification (NCBI taxonomy): domain Eukaryota; kingdom Viridiplantae; phylum Streptophyta; class Pinopsida; order Cupressales; family Cupressaceae; genus Sequoia; species Sequoia sempervirens. The sequence continues at coordinate 80,036,636 of VDFB02000002.1, read as the reverse complement.
GGTAAATGCCCGACATTGACTGCTACAGATGATCTAATCACGTAGAACAACATTCCTCCCCTTGGGAAGAAACAAAACCAAGAATGTATGTAGGATTTCTTTTCATTCCTGAAAGGAAGATGAGGGAAGAAGGATGAAGAAGTGTGATGTCTTTGAATTTTGCTCAAGTGTCCCCATGTCAATTTTGAAATCTAGCACAATCAAGTTAGGTGTTCTAGGTCACATTAATGAAGATGACAATCCAAAACCTTGTGGAAACTGATGTAGAACACAATCCAAAGACAAATATGGCTCCTCCAAATGTTGCTCAAAGATCTCCATGCCAATGTCAAACTATGAGAAATGATGAGGTGGAGAAAGAATAATAGGGTATAAAGGTTCCCCTTCAACATTTGAAGAAGAGGATGCAATTCCACAAGAGCTAACATTAAAGAGAATAAAAGAGACGATGGAGCCCCCTCATAAGATGATAGATCTTGCAATGTTGAGTGATGGTTGAAGAAGAATCCAAAATGTGATCCCTGAATGTCGAACAACATTTCTCCCTCGTGGAAGAAAGCAAATTGCAGATAAGTGCAAGTGATCTTCCCATTCTAGATAGGAATATGTAGGAAGAAGAATGAATGTCTTTGAATTCTGCACACGATCCAAATATAATGATGATGCTCATGATGATGTCTTCAAATGGTGCCCAAAGATCTCCAAGCCAATGCTAAACTGTGACAAATATTGATAGGATTAATTAGGTACCATAAATGATTCAAGTACAAGAACTATGGATGTATGGTAACAACTAAACTGAAAAGAATTTGATACTATTGCAAGGGATGTAGAAGTGGATGATTGTTGAGTCGAATATGTGAACTCACAAATATTTGAAGAATATGTCATTATAGAAGCTAGTATAGGCAAGGTGAAAGCAAGATCTAGAGATGTATATAGAATGACAATAGTGTCGATGTGATTATCATCAAATAGAAGGCAAATGTCCTTGATAGTGTCATCCAAATCTGCAATGTGGGACTCTACAAACAAAGATGATATGTTTGGTAGAAATGCATCCCAATGTGGTGGATTTGGAAAGACAATATCAATGTCTTGGTGCATAGAGTCATTGGAAGCCATAGATGAGTCAACATTGGATTCAGATGTAGCAACAGATGATGAGGGAGATGAGATCTCAATGCAAGCCATGGGACTACATTGTTCATCTCCAAATGAGGTGGAATTATCACAAGATGTTTGAGTGAGACCATATGATGTTTCTGCATGTGCTGGAATTGGATGATTAGATAAGGATTTACCATGATTGAGAAGAAGTTGCTCCATTTCATCAATTTGACGATGAATTTTTTTTTCTATTGTATGCATTTTCTTCCCACAATATCCAAACTTGATTTTCCATTTATTATGAGAATTATGAACAATACTCAAATGGAAAGGATTTAGTGTGAGATACATGATCACTTGAACAACAAAATCAAACGCAAAAATGAAATGTGGGAGGAAATACATAAGTGCACAAAGACACAACACAAGACACCCCCCTTGGTTCAATATTTAGATCCCCACAAAGTTTGGCACTTTATATGTTTCGTGCATAGACAAGTCCAATGGAACGAAAGAAGACACTTTATAATTTTAGTGTGATAACATTTCCAATGGATCGAGCATACAAAATTATTCACTTAAAAAAATGACCAGTGTTCCATGGGGTTTCGAGGGCGGGGATGGTGGGATGGCAGGGGACGCGTTTTGGGGACATGGGTTCCAAGTTTGGGGGCAGCAGGGGGATGGTGGCGGGGGGGCGGCAGGGTGCTGAAATACATATAGTACTTGAAAAAATAGTTATAAAAAGATGTCTAAGTATTATACATCTTGGAGACAACTAGGAGTCCCCTAGACATATTGAGGACACCCCAGCATCCTTGAAGTCCTAGCGACATCTTGGAGACAGCGACACTAGTGGTGGGATGGTGGTGCGCTGGTGGGGGGATGTCCCCCCCAAGTCCCCAAGTCTCCAAGACATCCCCGTCTAGGAAACGCGGGGTTTTTTTGGGGGGAATGCGTCCTCGTGGAACACTGAAAATGACACTCAATTTCGAGTTGCCAGTCAAAAGTTACAATAATTTTACTATTTTTCCTATATTGTCTAATTTTGCACTTCACAAAAACAAAAAATTGCCTTTGGAAAATCAAAATAGGGAGGATGGAAACAGGGCTGAACTTAAGCCCTCACTAGGTTTTATGTGACCACACCATGTGACCATGTAATGTCCCTTTCCACATAAGAACGTTAAGAGTGAAAAATTCCTAACCTTTTCATTCCTGGAGGTTAGAGAAATCAAATGTTTCTAAGGGAAGATGCGAATAATTAAATTGGAGACCAAAAAGCTATAGTTCAGTTGATTTAATTTAATTATTCATTATGAATAAAGTGGGGCCACTTTAAGTAACAGCTCCTTCACTAGGCGACTCAACATGGTGGTTAATAATTTAAAAATAAGCCTAAGTTTTCTTAATGCAAAAAGGACGATTTATTGATGAGGAGATAAGATCATTATGGGGAATCGACTGCTTTTTGGTGAAGAAAAGATTGGCAACTTTGGAATGATAAAAGGCTCGATTTGGAGGAAAGATTCATTCAGAAATTGATTTGATTTTCTATTCTCTCATCGAGCTATGAAGGAAACTGTATCAGGATGAAAACCCTGAGAAGTCTGGGACGGAAACCCTAGGACTTGGATTGATTTACTGTGGATGTCTGTGAATGCTGTGCAAAATCAAGGTGTGAGATTTGGTGAAGGCATTTGAGACAAGTGAGGGCAATCTGGGCTGATTTTTGGTAGGATGTGTGGCCTTGTGGCTGAATCACTGCACTCAGAAACAGAAACATGGGCTGGTTATGGAGTAAATAATGCTGGCTGAGTGTCACGTGGTGATTGAAGACTAATTTCTGTATTTCAGACCAGCGCTTTCTACAGGTACTCTATTGCTCATTCTATGTTGTTCATTACCTGCAATACTGTAATTAAGTCTAGGTGTCTTTCCTATGTATGTGTTCAATTGGCAATAAAATAAATCTGGGTGACTCTCAAGTCAATAAATTGTGTTGAAAATTCAGAAAGAGTCATTGTATACATGCATTTATATTTAATGAGGCTTTTCATTATTCCTGCAATATTCTGAGTGTCTTTGTAAAAGCAAATTTTTACTTAACTGGAAATCTCAAAGAAAAAGAAAAACGAAAATTCTTCATATATCCGGGAAAGTATATTTCAGACCAAGGGCTAAAAGTTTTGGTGGGTGCTCCTCCCTTTCCCTTGCTGGTGTAACTTGAGTGTAAATGTTGATGTCACTAAAGTGATGCCTTTTTTGAATAGTGATATTCACTGTTCGTTTAAATTTGACAGTTGAATGACTATCAAGTGTTGCTTTTTGATTTAATTTGATTGTTGAATAGCTGTCTACCATCAATGGCCTGCTAAAAGAACTCATGGCTCCTCACATGCAACGACCTACTACACATGCAATCACTTTGCCCTTCACATGTAATCACTTTGCACCCTTTACATGCATGATACAAATCATAGATCTCACAACATGCAATTGCAGCCTGCATAAGAGTAGCAGCCTACAAACATAAATGTGCAAAAAAACAAGTATCAAGCCTCGCATCCTTCCCATGCAACAGGCGCTTGGTAAAGAAAAACTTGCGGTCTCCACTCGTGGCATGCATCAGAGGTCATAGATTGCATGCACAAAAAAAAAAACGATGCTGCCTACAAAAGATCAAATCAGCGACCTTCACAAAAAGCATCCTACGTCCGCCTCTCTAGGTTTGCACACCTTCACAAAGGAAACTTGTTTGACCAATGTGCAGATAAAAAAATGTCACCATGTGTAGATAAAAAAATCTTCACAGCTTCACAAAGACTGACCAATGTGTAGATAAAAACTTACTTGCTGGTTTGTGCCTTAGCAAAAGAGTTGACCAAGAGCTTTTCACCATTGATCAACAATAAAACATTGAATCTGCACTCGCTGCCAAGGGAGAAGAGTAGATTGGGCTTTCACACGCCTATGTTTGACATAAAATGATTTCAACTTCTTTGTAGATGACCCTCAATACTCACCACATGTAGATCGTGCTCAATATAGCCTTGAATCAATCTATGACCTCTGCACATGCTTTCTACAATACCACACATGCAATATACAACAAACTTTGCATGCACCAGTGTTTTCAAAAATTTCACAGAAATTATCGAACTATGCAATCAAATATTAGAATGGCTCTAATACCATGTAAGATTGCCAAGATCTCTAGAATGAATGCCTGTACCAACGAGCCACCCGAGACAAGCAAGTGCATACTCTACCTATGAGATTAATGAAAAACACAAAATATGCAAAGGAATAGTTGAAGTGATGAATTAAATAACAATATGGAGTACATATAGAGTAACAACTATCTAAACATAGTGGTGCCTAAAAGTAGGCATGAAACACTTATTTAGAACTAGGTTGAAAAAGCAAGTGGCTAGCTAAAAATAGCATGTGTATAGTAGTCCTAAGCAAGCTTTACTCCTGCACTAACTTTACACACCCTTAGCTGTACAACACTGCCTTTAGGAGTCCATGAGCATGGATTTTGTTAGTGACCTTCCAACCGTGAAGCACCAAATTGACTCAATGTTTGTCATGGTTGACTGGTTCTTAAAAATGGCCATTATGTTTGCTTGTAGGAAGACCATCACTACATTAGTCAATGTGTGCATCTTTTGCAACGATTTTTGCATTCACTTTAGCGTCCTACATCCGTTGCATTTTATTGTAACCCACAATTTATTAGCAGATTCAAGCAAACTCTATGGACCATGTTGGACATGACATTCGATTGGTTGACAACCTTCCACACTCAAAAAAACGACTAGACAAAGGTGGTTAACAACACATTGGCACCCCTCTTGCGTATCCATAATAGCATGCATTTGCACACTTGGGATGATAGCTTTTGGGATGATAGCTTGCCATACATCCAACATGCCTACAATAGAGCTCTTCACAATTTGATAGGGCACAATTTTTTCTAGAGATGTCTTGGATTCCACCTAGCCCTCTTGTCAACATCTCCTACCACACACCATCCACATTAGAGATGTGCATAGGAATGGGAAGTGGATAAAGTGCAATGCCTCTTGAAACAAATTTAGGATGTCTGCCAACAAGTCCAATAGATTCTTCTTCACTAATAAAGTTACAAAGAATGCAATGATGCCCATTGCATGCCGCGCATCTTTTAGGTAGGTGACAATGTTTGGCTGCATTTTCAAAAAGATTGCTTCAAGGGTCTATGTGGAGGAACACTCATCAAACTCAGAAGAATGAGAGGGAGTTTTGGACTTCTGAGTGTTCTCTTTCTTCAATTTGGAGGAAGACTCTCTCTCTAAAGAAGATTGTCTTAGGCTTACACCTATTCCTACCTTTGCCTTTGTAAGATTCAGCTATCAATGCTTGGCTCTTAGAACTAGGAAGTGCATCCAATTGAATTTGCTTGGCCTATTCCCTAGTAAGATGCTCACAAAACAACTCAAAAGTGGGCATCTTAAAGTCAGTCCCTAAGGTGTCCATTGTGAAATAGAAGGTAGAGGAGAACACTTCAACTTAGACAAAATCAAAAAAATACATTCTTTATCAGATTTATCTTTTCCACAACCTTTTAATTGTGACAATAACAACTTGAACTTCGCAAGGAAGTTCTCAATGGAGGGATAATCATTAGAAGAGAGTGAAGTTAAATCTGCCTCTAATTGTGATGCACAAAACTCACTAATGGTGCCAAACAATTTATCAAATTTGCCCCATACTTGCTTTTGTGTTGTGCATTTTGCAATATGAGCAACAAATTATTTGATACATGTAATCCAATTAACCCCATGGCTTCATCCAACTTGTTTCTAAAAGTAAAAATTTCAAACTCCTTAGTGAATTATGGAGGTTTTTCAACCAAAATTTGCCATAGTCCTTTAGATTGTAGTTCTCAATTTTAGTTTCCATTTGTGATAATTGTGCAGAGTGAGGAGCTCAATAGTCTTAGCTTTTTCCATGATAGCAACTAACACTAAGAGAGCAAAAAGATAATGGGCACTTATATCATGCTTTACACTTCCCAAAAATCTATTAATGTTGTAATTGTAACCCCCCTAGCAAAAAACAATGGGCACTTATTTGCAAATTTTACAATGGACAAATCTAAATTGATTGTTTATAACATGGTGATTTTTATAATTTTTGAAAAAAGTGCTTGTCAAACAGCAAATGGAGGTTACAAATAGATTCCTTGCAATTTTTCGATAAATTTTTATTTATTTTTGCCAAAATTTGACTCAATGAACAAAAGTTATGTCTATTGCAAAAAAGTGCAATAAATGGCTTCAAACATAAATTTCTAATTCTTAGAGTAGAATCTAGAAAAATCATGTGAACCATGGCAAAGAGCTTAAAAAAATCTTTCCAACGCCTAGAAGAAGTTGAAAATCCAACATTATGAGTGAAAGTTGTGGTTTCTCGAAAAAATGGCCCTCCAAGGGCTTTTTGATGGTGCACAAGCAATTGAGCTCTCAGAGTGAAGTGTGGGTGGTGATATAGGGTGGAGTAGCCGAGGTGGTGTGTAGAGCACTAAAGATGCACAAAGTGAAACAAATGAGGATTGATGATGTTGGTACCTCCAAAGGTGGACAAAGGAGGCAATGAAGGGCAAAACCTTTGGTGCTAGACTTAAGTGCTTAGCACTTTGCAAAAACCAAATGGAAATTTTGTATCTTGTAGGTGGACTTACCTACCATCAATCTTGATAGATAGGTTGACAGACCTTTTACTAAAGCATAGTCGATAGTTTACAATCCTACCACATTGATCTATGATCTATAGTTTTGCTAGTACCACACTCAAAAGCCTTGTGAAATGGGCATACCAACTTTGTTAAGAACAATAAAATAGGGGTCCTTGTTTGATTGGGTGTTCCAACTATACATGATGCAATATTTGAGTGTAAAGGGTTCACAAACCTCGTACCAAAGGGCAATAAACAATTTAAATAAAACCTTAAAAATTTCAAAAGTAGTCAAATTTGTGGTACCTACAAAAAAAAAAAATCCTATGTAGACAAGGAATGTGTTGATGGAATATTGAGGCAGAGAGGACAAAAAACACCCTCTTGGTATTGTAGGAAAACTCTATCAACTTTACAATTGATCCATAAAAAGACTTTCTAGACTCAGTCATGAGGTCAAATTGGGTTGGAATGCCCCCATTGAAAATTTGGCGAAATCACCCCCAAAAAAAGAAGGGGCTTGCAAATTCAAAGCTTTGATACCATTTTGAAGTAACCAAAATGACTCATAGGAGCAAGAATTTTTTGCAACACCAAATAACCTTCCATACAAGAGAGAAGCAATGGCAAATGCTATATTGCCAATATTAGTACAATAGAATACAATGCTGTACATAGAGAACCCTTGTATATATAGGCAAGGGTGAGACATAGGACAATAAGTGATTGTGACAAGTGTCATGATCACATAACTTGAGACCATAGTTACACCACCGTCGGGGACGGGGGGACAAAGGGGCCTCAATTTGGGGATGGCGGGGGGAGGGGAGGGCGGGCAGAGGGTGTTGTATATACTATATACTATACATATGGTACTTAAAATGCTAGTTATGAAAAGATGTATAAGACTATTAAGAAGTAAAATAGCAAAATTGCAAATGCCAAATTGAAATACTAAATAGTAAATACTTGAACATTCGAACAATGAACATTGAAGTTTTCAATATTGAATTACTAATTAGAAATTAGAATACTCAATACTACATAAAATTTTAAATTGTCGAATTGGCGAATTTTGAAGGCATGGAAGACCATAGATGGGCCCCACATACCCTTAGGGTTCAAATAGAACCAAAGAAATAATAAAAAAATGTGTTTTTTTTTAAACATGTGCTTGAAGTTGTCGCCGCAGGGGACACTCGAGGGACGCACAGGCATCCCCCTCAGCGTCCCGGGAATGTTGGGACATCCCTGCGTCCCCGACGGCGAGTGGCAAAATTGGTGGTATCGCTGGGGACGTCGTCCCCATGTCCCAGGGATGTCTCCGTTCCAGGAACGCTCGGGAATTTTTTGGGGGGGGGGGGATGCGTCCCTGGGGTACACTGCTTGAGACACAAAAAGTAAATGCCCTAAGTAAACTTAACTAACTAGGTGTGAAAATGATCCAAAAGGGAAACTGGTTAGGGAATAGCCTTGTTCATACCAACACAAGCAAGCATATGTGAGAGTATCTTGGATTCAAAAGACACTACAAACACTGCTCTCTTTTTGTACATAACATATGTTGGTAACCCAACTTGCAGTTGGAAGATAATTCTACAGTTTTACTCCAGTAAGGGCATGATTTCTTAGGATTAAAAATTGACATACTGGGCATGATTTCTTAGGATTAAAAATTGACATACTTTGGAATTAGTCCACCATGACCATGATATGATCTGCCTATAATGCATTGAACGAAGTCAGCTACATAGTGAATGGTGATAAAAACCTATGTTTGAGACCAGATAGGTTTGGTTTATACTTTCCAATAGTAACATTTAAAACAATTATAAATGCTAGGAAGGATGCATTTTTGTCTCATCTCCTTCATCAACATGTTCACCTTTGAATATTGTTTGTTAAGGAGAGAGGTATGCAATCTATGTTCTCCAGGGGGAGCATAAGAGGGTCCAATTGCCATTGCATCTCTCAACATACCTTTGAAATAAGATAACCTTGCCAAATGAAATGCGATAGCATGAGCATAAAAAATTTGGCAATTGAATCATCAACTTGCTCATGTTTTTGAAAATTCATTAACCCTACCACTGTATTTTTTTCACTTGCAGTAGAAGTGGCCTTCCTCTTCTCTCTATCACAACTCTCTCCAACTGATACATTGGAATAGTCATATTGATCAATAGATTGTGATGTTTTGGATGACCATTTTTTACTTTGAGTAGTACTAGTAATTTTTTCTTTACTCACTCCAACCAACTTTGCCATTTCAACCTGCTATTCCAATGTTATATCTGTATAAACTCTAACCCCATGTCCACTCTCACCCAATAGATGGTGTGTAACTCTACTATAGCTCCCATGGTAATCAGTTTTGCAAATGTGACATAACCAATGCCTGCTGCCCCTTGTATTTTTACTGTTATGGACAGTTAAATTGGTGGCAAATTGAAGCAAGGGTTTTTTTGGGGTTGAAAGGGCCTTTTGCAAATTTTTAAAGACAGGGTGAAGGGCATGCAAAACGGTCTTGTGGAGTTCCAATGTAACCTATGTTTGGATTTTCAGAATGAGGAGAAAGGTCTATTTTGATTACTTCATTTTCTTCATTGCCCTCATTCAGATGGTTATTAATGCTGCTAGTGCTCATTTTGTGGTGTTTCTTTGTAATAACAAAATGAAACCAAAATATTTTAAAAGTTTAAAAGTAAAACTAATTACAAACCCTCTCTAACAAGCTTAAAATAAAAGGGGGCAAAATGACATACCTTGATGCAATGGTTGCAGCTGAACCAGTTGATGTTTTCTAAAGCTTCTTTGAATCTTTCAGCTATAGGTTTCTTATTTGTTTGTAATTACTAAGTAGTGATAAATTCTTTGAGGTCATTTCTGTATATTCATTGAACTTTCTTCACTGTTTTAAGTTTCAACTCATGCAGCCGGGCTTCAAGTTTTCAACTGTTATTCATTGTAAATTTGTAAACAATCACAATGTAAAATTTAAGGCTTTTAGTTTGTGTCACATGGGGAAGCATCCCAACCCCTCAAACCTCCTTCCTTGTAACTACTCTCCAGTGATATCAGATATTTTGAATTTTCTCCAGCAGCAATGGCATAGCAGCATTCAATAAATTGTTAAAAACATATTGTTTCTTTTACTTTGACTCATTAGGGCGTATAAGGGGTGTGGGAGGGTTTATGGGATTCCCATACCCCTTTACAGTTCAGTGTGCATGTGTCAGGTGTCTTTTCTTTTAAATGATCAGATATAGTGCGTTTACCACGGGGGACACTTGGCCATCCCCAAAATGGTTGAGGGATATCTAAGATGTTCCAGGTTGTCCTAGCCTCCTAGGGATGGCCAGGCATCTCCTTTGCGTTTTCAAACGTCCCCAATTTTTGGGATGCATTTCGGAATGTTTCTGTTTTTTTGTAGAATAGGGGGGATGGCAAGGGGATGTCCTCTAACATCTTGACGTTCCCAAAACAACTTAGGGGATGGGGATGGGTGTTTGAGGGGTGGGGACTGTAAGTTTTATGATCAGATGTAAAGCACAGAAATTTAATTCAAAATCAGACACAATAACACAGCATATACCCTGGGAAAACCCTCCACTTGAGGGAGACAAACCCAGCAACAATATATCACTTATATATTGAATCACAAATAATGTCTCCTTTACAAAGAGGCCGATATTAAGGCCAAGAGTAAGCACCAAAATCTGATGCAATCACAGCAATGAAATAACTCAGCCTTCTATACAAATTCAATCTGCTCTTGAATACAAACTCACACTTGAATATATTGAACTTGTGATGAACTATGAACTGAATATATATATGAATGAAATGTCAACAATGAAATGCCATCGATCATATATACAAGATGAGGTAGAAGACGCGACCCTTCAAGGCATCATGTCGGCCTTCATAAAGGAATGTGTCCTTTCATTAAATCGCATCCACAATATGCAAGAGGTCAGCCTCACCAAGAATTGCGTCTCTTCATGAATTCGAGCCTCTTTAATAATTAATTATCATTTAATATGAAGGACGTGCCTCTTCATCAAATCGCTATCACTATAAATTAAATAGCCAACGGCCATTATTTAATTTATTCATTCGTGCAAAGGAGATCGGCTGGAAGAGACACCTGACACTGTAATGTAACATCAACAGGGACGTGTCCCCATGTAACACAAAAAAATTGCAAATATTTTGAGAAGTAAAGGTATTGAGATCACTTTCCTACCTAATAATATCTTGAAGAACAAGTCAAGATCTAAGGAACAAGTGTGACCCTAAAAAGAGTAGCAAAGTATAAATGATAGAAAGTTAATGTGGAAGACCATAATCTGGGAAGGCATTTAGATCCATCCAAACAAGAATCAAAGAGCATGATTGAGACGTAAAGCATGATAAGGTGGAGAAATTAGTCTTGGTGGAACATTCACTTGCAATGAAACATGGTATTTGCATTAATGAAGCAAAAGTGTTGTTAGAGAATATCACTCTTTGAGGAGACACTTGAGACAAGCCATCAAAATTATGCGATATGGTAACAAAAGTAATAGAATGGAGGATGAATGACTAGAAATTCTTGGAGGCCCTTGATACATGACATGTTAGTGTGAAATCTAACATAATAATAATTAAACTTATTAAACTTTTGATTAATTAGTTTTAGTGGTTGACTCCTAAAAAAACTTAGTAACCCGTTACTTGTATTTAAGGAACAAAGAGAGTGGTCTGATATACAATATCTTTGATCTAATTATTCCTTGAAGAGGAGTCTCAAGAGGAGACTCAAAATGTTGGATTCAAAAACCATGATGCAGTTGTATCTAGACATATGTAATTATGTTTAACTTTACCTATGAAATCTCATAGCTTTAATTGATTTATTTCATCAAGTTCTGCAAGTTTAGAGTTAAAGGATTCTATGCCCAATCTTCTTTGCATGCAACTAGAATTGGCATCTTGCAGATGTTTAACCAGTTAAAAATTTGATTTTGACTGGCCCACTTAACCTCAGATTTGTCATGTCTTGCACTCGGTGATAGGGATACTGGATTATGTTGCTTTATTTTACAATATGTTTTACAAGGATCTGAACATTTCCTGTTGTGAGGGTAGCATGCTGCCCTGGAAGCATTGCTGGATTGCCTCATGAGTGAAATTTATTTTATAAGCTGTGATGCCCCCAACCCTCTAGCTGGCCATGGAAGCATCTTGAGAAAAGTAAGACGAGTAAAAAAATCTGCGATTCCCATTGGAATTTGTTTGGTAATGATTGCCCTGCATTGAAATCAGTCCCTTGATTAGCTAAGATATCCATGTCAGCATTAACAACTTGTTGCTTTAGTATGATACTGACAAGTCGTGTTGCTTATATGATGAATGCTTATGCATTATTGCACTTCGCATAGATTTTTGATATACAGATTTGCTGATTAATCATTCTTGTTTTGATTTTGAAAATGTCGCATCAGAGGTCTTTGAGGTCAGATAAGGAACAGTTTGAAGTGTGTGCGGTACTCTTGTTTTCAAGCATTTATGAAGGTTGCTGTGAGCTGGGAAGAGGAAAGTTAATCTTATGTAGAAAATAACCTTGAATTTTCGGTATAGGTCAAACTTTACAAAGTTTCCTTCATCTGTGAACCTATCATCAGTGCGAAGATTGCTAATGTCATTGCTGCAGGATTTAATTTCTTCATATTTATTTTGAGCTCAGCTACTATTGCAAATGCTTTAGATAGAATAATTGAAAATTCCCTTTTGGAGTAAAAGAGCAACACCGGATCAGAATGTTAAATTTACTTGTGCTTTTCTTTGTGAAAGATGTCAGCTTGTATGTTAAATTTTCAAAGCTAATTTGAAGCCTACAATCTAGGCATTGGCCAATGCTTACCTGTCAATAAATGTTTATGTTTTTTTTCTCTACATTATGTTTATAGGGATATGTAAACATTTCAACTTCATTGTTGTGTTATTTTATCTTTAAGGCTGAGCATTTCCCCTGTTGAAAGAATGGAACCGTTAGAAATTAGACACTATCTATGTCTTGTGACTGAGATTGGGATGGTCAATTTTTTTCATCATTTAGGAAGATACAGGAACATACCACATTGCCTATATATATTGGTTTATATTAACTCAAATATGTAAGGTAGTTCTCGGAGAATTAAGTTCTATATGATTGGTTCGGTTGATGAAAATCTGTATTGTTTGTCGGAGCTCCTTTAAAAACAGAACTCATCTAGCTGAATGTCTTCAAAGTGATCAGAAATTCAAGGGAGAAATTCTAAAAACTGTATTCAGGAGTATTGCCTTTTATGTTACTAGAACAATTAAAACTGATCATAGTTGTTTTTCCTTAGAATTTTCATTGCATAGTTTTGGTCAGTCACATTATACTTACACGACAATGGCATGGCAAACCATTAGTATAAATGGGATTCAATTACATGTATTTAAAATGGGAAAATCATGACAAATTAAAAGATGCAAAAATACAAAAATAAAAGTAAAAAATTGCAAATTTATTTCATGCCAAGTAGATTGCTAGAAAGAGAACCAAAGTTCAAATTTCAGTTATATGACAAATAAAGATTCGATGTTGTCAATACTCCTGAATTCTTATTATATCAAAATTTCAATCTTATAGTGCAACTACATATTGTCAATTCCATAGGACCAATTAACCATAAGTCAACTGTCATACAAAACAAAATTGGGGAATATAAAATTCAAACAGCCTCTAAGGCAGTTATGACTGGATATGTGAAGCAAAAGTTGATGCTCCTGCATTTGTGGCCATTTGGTCCAAACAAGGATTTTCACAATCATTCAAAACCTCTTTTAGGATATCCAATTCTTCTTCACTAGATCTAGGCTCCTCCTTGGTTGTGATCCATTTAGAATTACAAACGATTTCTTTTATAAATCAATTGGTTGATTAGTTTCAACGCTACATGACGTTAGCAATGGTGAACACATTGTTCACAACTTACTTGTGTTACAAAAATAGAAAATAATTGGAAGTCATTGAAAAGTTTCTAAACTAGATTTCAAGTGAAGACAAAGGTTGTGGGCAATTAAGACCATTCATATATTGCTCGCTCAATTAATCACATTTTGTAGTGTGTATGCTCAAATACAAACAAAAAATGCTCATAAGTGAAAAAAACTTGCATGATTGGCTTAAAATTCACATTACCATCCAATGAAGTGATTTGGCCTCATCTTTGAATTACTCCCACTATTGCATTAACATGAGATTTGTTGCAAAAGCAAAATTTATGAATAAAGCTAGGTGATTGAATTTCATGTGATGTATAATAAATTAGATTAAAAAATATTAATTTAGAAATTAATATTTGGTGTTATTGTCTTCTTTTATTCCATTGCACATATGTTGGAGAAGAAATCCTATGCTTGCTTATACAATGACAACTTTGTTATGGTTGCTCATCTTACTTTTGGATTGAAAAAGAATGTTGTAGTTTTATTTGAACAACATTGCATTTCTACCCTCTTTTAGAACTCTTAACCCCATTTTAAAACTTGCCATATTTTAAACTTTTCACATCTAAATCCTTGTGCCAATTAGTTCATAATAAAAAATGCCTCTATTACCCTGAAGTGTTTAGTCTCTCACAGTTTTGAAGTAGAACTCCCATTGTTTCAACTGGAACCCTCAAAAGTAGTGAAAAATTCTTTTATGGAAAGTAGTGTAGAAATCATTGTAGCTTGTCAAGATTTATAGAAACTATTAAATATTGAAATTGTGAGATTGAGAAAAATCCTTTTATGGGGATGTTCTTGATAATATTTCACCTAATATGGCAAGTTTTTAGGTCAAAATGCCTTCTCGTTGGTGAGATAATAGAAGTTCGATTTTTCACAAAGAAGTTCGCAGAAACAATTAAATCAGAAATTTTATAGGGGATGAAGCGAAATGGTTTGACAGGGGGTTTCACGACATCATTATTGACAATGTGGCAAAATTTTACAAGAAAATATTTATCTAGTCAAAAGCTATTTATGTTTTCTTCTTCACCACATCTGCATGATTGATTGGCAGATAAGTTTAATGAAATCTTTGCGAGGTTGTGAATTGGGTTATAATTTTTAACAAGTTGTGATGTTGTGAAAGTTGCTTCTATCAAAATGATAATGGGTACGTCAACTTGGAGGAGAACTATTCATCATCCCAGATGCGATCTTCAGAGTAAATGATGCAGTTTGACAGTCAACATTACAAGTGTTCTCCTTACTTGTATATCTTTAACGTCTCTACAATAAGGCTAAAAAGTTCATGATTACATAATGAAAAATAGATGTGAGATGCAAGTTATGCCAAAATCAATGGCAGGAATGGGGCATACGAAAATGCAACAGTTTTTCTCTAAATAAGGCTTACATAGACATATATTATCGTGCTTAATAGAATGTATTGAAAAGCTTCAAGGCATTGATTAAAGTTAGACAATTAAAATTATTCAAACGTCTATGATATTTGTAGAAAGTGCAAGTCTTAACTCGATGGAAGTTAAGGATTGCGTTTGAAATACTGATGACAAAGGAAAATTAGATACTCATCCGTACTTTTGCATAAGTTAATAATTGCCCTCCAGTTGTCAATACAAGTTCTGAACTCCTAAGTTGTCGATGACAGAGAAATGCTGACTCCTATCGGCACTTTCATATAGGTTATTAACCTCCCTCAAATTGCCGATAGAAGTTGTGGATTGCTAAAGGCAAATACATATTCATCGGCATTTCATACGAGTTAGCTACTTTATGTGCCGACGAGAGATTTTAAACAAGATAAACCGGCCAATAAAGAAAACAAACACATGCAAAGTAAGGTCAATCAGTTATAACCGTCGAGGAATAGTGGGGAAGATTAAAGTTAAATCGCACTTGCATGCAACCAAAGACATGAAAAAGGTGCTCAAGACATTGACAAAACGCCTCGTAGAGATGTCGTCTTCTCATGAAAAATGCAACAATTACAGGATACGTACATAATTAATTTGTTGATCAGACTTTAAAAGTCTTCAAAATGAGAGCCTTGTGACTTGATATGGAGCATGCTTGGTGCCGCCAACACTGGAAAGGAAACATGGACAAGGTGTTGAACTGTTAAGCCAGGCGCCTTAAACATATGTCATCTCGTGGAATGCCGTGATGCAGGCTATGCACGAAATGGACTTATTGAAATTTCTTTAGAAACTCCCAAGCAAATGCATTTGGCAGGTAAACATCGAAACCCCACAACTGCCATATAAAATAGGGAATAGACATGCATCAAAGCAAAGTGAAATGGAGTTTTTGTCAGATATTATAGTGTTGTGAATTGTCCTAGTAGGCATGTATGCAAAACCTCAGGGAATGTGGTGTCATGGAACGATATAATTGCAGATATGTACAAGGTGAATTTGTTGAAAATGCTTTAAATTTTTTTAACCAAAGGTAATATGCAGGTGTAAAGCCAAAGAACCTATGCCAACATCTTTTAGCCTATGCTGAAATGCAGGAACCCTCGAGGAAATACATTTGATAGAAATTGGGCTGTTAGAATAAGCGTGACAACTATCAAAGCATCATAAGGTGTATGGTCGAGAGTGAGGTTGAAATATACAAGCAACTCCTGGAAAATGAGAAGTGTTATTGACAAGGAGCCCATGGTGGATAAATGATCTGAATAAAGCAACGTGAAGGCTAGTAGGGGTTACCATAACCAATTCATAACTTACAAACACTAAATCCTAAATGCATTTGATAGAAATTGGGTTGTTAGAATAAGCATGACGACTATCAAAGCATAATAAGGTGTATGACTGAGAGTGAGGCTGAAATATACAAGCAAATCTTAGAAAATGATAAGTGTTCAAAATGACAAGGAGCCAACGGTGGATAAATGGTTTGAATAAAGCAGCGTGAAGGTTAGCAGGGATTACCATAACTAGTTCATAACCGATGAACACCAAAATCCTGTGGAACCTATTGATACTATGCTTGAAAAGATATGATCATAATTGCAAAATAAGGCAGCAAAGGGATTGTTGGAAATTCTTTGAAACTCTCGGGGGAATGCATTGCATAAGTGAAACATTAACCTCATTGGCAAACTAATTGGATAGAAAGGAGATTTTGCAATGTCTTTCTTACTTGATTACGATAGGTGGAGCAATTATTATTTCAAGGCTAATTCTTCCTAAAATGATCTGATTATTTACTTTTAGTGTGCTTTTAGGAGTAAACCTGTTTCAATCATGAAATACAAATATTAGGGCTACGAATTCTTGTCAATG
Source organism: Sequoia sempervirens (assembly GCA_007258455.2). NCBI lineage: Eukaryota > Viridiplantae > Streptophyta > Pinopsida > Cupressales > Cupressaceae > Sequoia > Sequoia sempervirens. The sequence goes on along the minus strand of VDFB02000002.1, from coordinate 80,019,482 downwards.
TTAGAAATTGCACTTCCTGAGATCACAAACACAAAGTTGGGACACATTAACAGACATGATTTTTGGAGAACTATGGAGGAAGGGAAAAGGTCATCGTTGGCATGAAAATCATTTGAAAGTGTAGCTCATGCTGCTAGCTTCCCTATGACTATTCAGTGTCCTAATTTGGTCCTAGAATGCATAAAGGGGTGCAATCCTGGAACTATAGAAATCAAGACCATAGACAACAAATTGGTGGCTAGGATAGATGGTATCTCCATTGGGATCCTTATCAATTTACCATAAATAAAGAGATTTTGTAGCAATATTTCACTAAAAAGAAAAAACAATGCCTCAACACCATAGCAAGAAATTGGCTATTGACATCTAAAGGAGATAGATTTCAATTGTTAAAGGTTCTTTAGAGGTCTCTCTTCATTGAAGATGTTTCCAACATGATTGTTCTCCTTCACGGGTTGATGGGAAATGAGAACTCAAATGATTTTGAAAGATGGATTCACCTTTTATTATTATCATATGTGTAGGTAACTAGTTCATTGAATGGGGAAGTATTATCAGTGATAATTTACATAATCAATTGACATGATTTGAATCGAACAAACATTTCTACATGTCTTCCTACCTCTTCTATGCAATTGCAAGTATGAACACTTGGCCAAGACTCAACACTGGAGAGGTATATTACGATACAATTCAAGTCTATAATTTTTATCCATAGTTGTAACTAGAATAAAAGAACTTTCAAAGAGTGAATGATGCTTTCACTATGTTGATGTAAGAGAACTTTAGGGAAATACTAGACTTAGAACATCTCTAGAAGCAACAAGTCTTGTCAAATAATACAAAAGTTATTTCATTCAGTTTATGAGATTCACTTATTTGTGAATTGGAGGATTTGATGGATATCCATATAAATTGCCAAAATACGCGGATGGCAAATTTGTCTTGATAAAACTCTACAGGAAAATTGGTGTGGTCAATAAGAATTGTAGAGATAAGAAGAAAAATGATGTTCCTTTCATATTGGCCTCAGTCATAATAATTACAAGTCCTCCTTTGATGCTTAAAACATTGAGTGTTCATTAGTGAAGTTGAGCCTATACTTGGTGCAAGATATTTTCACTTTCTAGAAATTGAAGACTGTTGGAAAGGCTATGAAGATGATTATGAGGTATGAAAGAGGGATTGGATGAGATTCAATATGGAACATATCAAAGAATTTAGATTTGGTTGGGATGTGAATGGGATTGAAGATGATAAGTTAGACTTGATTGACCCTCTTTACTTTGAAAAGATCCAAATACAACCTTTGCCACCTATCAATTAGGCAAATAAGGAAATAAAGGAGATTGATGAAAGAATTGTTCATGTTCTCAAGAGATTAGAGGATTGGGTGAAAAGAAAAGTGACAAAGGCAACCACCAAACCCTCAAACAAAGACAATTCTTCAAGGAGGAGCAACAAACAAGAAGGTTCATCTTCTTCCACTCTATCTCAAACTTCTACTTTGATTCTCAAATCTCAGCAAAATATTTAGGGAGGTAGTGATGATTAGGACCCATCTAAGAAAAATAACTTTAAAAACACGTGGAAATGATCCAAAACCAAAAAATAAAAGATCAAGGATAAAAGAAAATCATTGAATCCCATTAAAGAGGAAGTTGAGGCAAAAAAGAAAAGAAAAAAGATCTTGGTAGTGATGAACAAATCTCGACCATTTCCCTTTCCATTCTTATCATATCTCCACCTCATGATATGCTTCTTTCTCCTCATGTAACACAACCTCCATCTTTACCAACTATGAATGCACTTCCCAGAGATGCTTCTTTCCCATTTATTCCTCCTCCACTTGCAACATCATATCCAAAATCTTCGCAAGATCATGTATCCTCTTGGCTACAACAAAGTTTGTTGAAGAAAAGGAAAGACACTAAGTTGGTCATTCTAAAGTTTGATATAGTTGCTAGTTTGTTTCAAAATTCAAATAAGCCAAAGAAGATAAAGGTCACATTTGGATTGATAATGGATTCTTCATTAGGAAACATGTGTGTTGAAGTTGTAAAGCCTATTTTAGAGAAGAATATAGACAAAGCCACCAAAGATGATTTTGATATCACTAAGGTAGATCTTGGGCCTTTGACTCAAGAGAGCGACATCAACAATTTCTAGGTATCAACCACCAAGCTAACAGAAAGGAGAAAAAAGAGAAGAATACAAATGATCAATTGAAGCAATAGGTGCAAAATTTGACTTTATATCTTAAATCCTTTGTAGATACTTACTGTACATATAGGTGCGATTCTCATTTCTACAAATCCTATTTTTGAAGGCAATATTGAAAGAGGGGTCATTGAAAATGTCCATAAATATCAATCATATGGTAAGATAACTAAAAAGTGGGTAGAACAAAAGAAATCAAATGCACCTAGTTTCATTGAAGAGACCAAGAAGATCTATGATGAAGCAAAGGTACAGAAATAAATGATTGAAAAAGAGCTAAAGAATATCAAAAAGGAAGGATTAGTGTGGCAATATCAAAAAGGAAGGATTAGTGTGGCAAGAAATCAGAAAAGATTTTAAGTAAATGGTTGAAACCAATGCTAACGTCTTGGTTGTTGAGAATATTTTCTCAAACATTGAGGAGAATCAATCAAATTATTGGTTTCATAGTGTAGAATGGACGTTAATCATCATCAAGCAAACCTTAATTGAGCAAGATAAATTTCTAGAAATATGTGAGCAGGTGAAAATAAAGGTTCAAGGTGATCTTTTATTAATCAACTTTGGTATAATAGCAAAGGGTGAAATTCAATCTATGGATTCTCAAAGTATCAAGAAAAAAATTGAAGATATGATTGACACAGTTGTTTAACAAAAAAAATTCAATGTAGAAGTGATGAAGAAATTAAGTTGCTTCTCCATTGCTCTTGATGTATGTGTTGGCCATTTATCTAATAATCGTTATGATTTAGATAATGTTTAGAAGGGTCAATCAACTTGGAGACTAAGGATGACCAATGTTATTGTTCTTCAAAATAAGTTCATTGCTCCAACTATCAAGTTGTTTTGGGCATTCAAAGCAATGTCTTCCCTCCATCAAAACCAATCCACAATGTAAAGAGCTTCTCCAAAAGGTGCCAAAAATGATGTAGATAAAGGGAAACGGATTTCTCAATAAGGCCAAATTTTTATTTGATTTCTCAAAGATCAAAAGTCATGTCACAAACTCTAGGTTTTGAGTTATCTTTTTCTAAAAGTGACTTTTGTCACATCTTGTAATAAAAATTTAGAAAAAGAGTTTTATTTCTAGGAAAGTTGAGCAAAATCTATTGAAATAAAATTTATTTTATTTTCTCAAAGTTTACAAATAGTTATAAAGTAGTTATAAGGTAGTTACTGGAAAAAAAAACCTATAAATACAAGGCTAATGCTATTGTAAAAGGGGAATCTTTGGCTCTCACAAATTTTGTATAAGGGATTTTGGAATTGTACAATTCTACAAAAAAATAGAAAGCATTTAGGAAGTGAATTCATGGTGTTTTTCTATGTGCAATTGTTAATCTTTCGTATTACAAATTGATGATGACTGTTGTATCCTAAGTTTTGTTTGTGAAAACAATGTTATATTCCTAAATATACTTCTAAGAAACACACTTATCTTGGTATCGTGATTAAGATGTGTTGATGTTTTATATTTGCAAAGTACATAGTTGTAAAATCCATCGTAAAACTCGTTGTGCGTAGTCCTTGATCTTTATGATGAATATTTCTTAGTTTTAAAAAAGTTTGTGAAAACCACTATAGTATTCGTATGTTTGCTATAGGGGTTTTAAATATATCATTTTATTTAAATATGTTTCATTTTCCTTGTAGTATTTTTGGTTAAAAGTACAACAAAATCCAAAAATCTTATCATACAAGGGAGCTTCCCCTCTCAAACATAGAGGAAGATCGCTATTTCATAACGATCTCTCCAATTGTTGGAAAATTTGTCACTGTCGATTGGGTGAGTTCTATTTAGAAACTATAGTGATAAATTTGTTTACCACCAACAATGATGAACTATAATAAATTTGGGGATTCAAGAATAAGCCTACATCATGGATTCAACAATGCATTTGGTAATCACATCTAGCATTGATGATCTCCTAAATTGGAATGAATCTTCTCTCAATATTATGTGTATTGGATTGTATTGCTTTCTTTTCCTTGCCCATGGTGTCATAAAACCCATTGGGCAATTTTCTCATTAACTAATCTTAGCACTTAGACTAAGGGCTTCACAATTTGCAAACTCTCTTTTACATATATCCAAAATGCATCATCAAACACAAAATGTGAATTAGTGATCCCATCTATCTAAATAGAAAAATAACACCCTACTCAACTTGATGAAACAATTGAAATAAACATGTGTTTGAGGTTTATTTTTTGTTTACATATATTTTAATTACCAGGAAATTAATGAGAAATTGTTGCCCTAAATCTCACAAGCTCTGTTCCTTCAGTTAAGTTTTTCATCATGGTCAACACATTAGTGTGGTTATAAATGAATTTGATGATGGGTATCCTCTATTGTAGATTTAATCAATTTGAGTTTTCCAATGTCCTTAAGGACTAAATCAATTCAATGTGCTAACATGGCCCCCAAAACAATGTGAGATATTTCTCCATGGGAAGTTTTCTTGTTACCCCACAATTTGTTGCATTGTCAATAATGAATTGGATTGCATATTGTAGTTGAAGCTCCATCACAACCACATCAAAAAGGGAAAACAAGTTGGTTGATTTCACCTTATTCGATGCATCTACTAATTTCAAGAACATGTGTTGTCAAATGCAACAAGAATGTTAATGCACTATTCTTTTTATCAGTCCACCTTATTAGACATAATATTATAACTTGTAATCTCCCACTACTTGCGATGCTCAATAATTATTTTATTAACATCTTGCATCATCTCTATCAGAATGTCAACTTTAAGGGTCTTAAATGATGGGGCCTTGAAACCAGGATTTAAAATAGAAATTGCATCAACCATGGCCTACCAAGAAAAAGATTGAGCAACATTGAATGGGATGCTCAAATAATACTAAATTTTTGATATTGTCTTACTTGTTTGTGCATGAACATTTTTTTGTATTATGTGCTCTCTAATGATAGTTGGGATCCAAGTGTGATGTAGGGTGCAAAAGGCTCATTCACCCTTCCACCACTAGTATTAGGTTCTTTGAAGGCATTATTTGGTGGTTAGGTGGAAAAGGCATTGATACAAGAAGAAATATAACCGTTCCTTGATGGTCATCACCAATGACTATTAGTGCTTCATAATCATCATTATGCTCATTAGAAGACCATATTGATGAACCCAAGGTAGTTTTGTCCTTTTTCATCTTTTTGCATAGACATTAAGTGACAAATTTGGTTGTTTTCACACTTGTAGGACACCTATTTGTGAAAAGTTTCACTCCATCTCCTAACAACCTTGTGAGGTTCCATTTTAAATAGTTGATTCTCCCACCATTATCTTTTTCACAAAAGTTGCATTTCAATATTTTTGTATTAGTAGGAAGGAGTGCAATATGCCCATACAAATTCTTTTTCTTGTGTCAAGATAAAATATGAGCTTAGATTGGAAATATATTCACACATGTTGCTATTACGATTAATAAAAAATAAAGTAATAATAAGCAAACACATAATAGATTGTAACCTTCAAGATTACCCTAAAATAATAAATTACATAACTTTAGTAGTGTCTAATAGAGTGAAAAAATAAATTAAACCACATGTTTAGTAAAACTGTAACATCTCTAACCATACTCTTTTAGTTTTCACCTAAGTTTTAATACTTGAAATAAATAATTCAATGCCTTCAAAATAGGAAGGTAAATTTTTTCTTTTCTAACATCACAATTTGCATCATGCATAAAGGAATCATCTAATGTTTCATAATTGAAATAACATAACTTAACATCATGCAAATGAAACACATATATTCAAATATAGTTTGCATATAAGTTATATGATCAAGTAAACAGTTTCATAATTTACAAATGAGAACAAGGTCAAGATATTCTTAGCTGGATTATTCTTCTATTTCACAAGTCTTGACGTGTTGTCTACAAGAGGGAGAGCATCACCCAAGTGCTTTACCTCCAACCACAGACTGACAATCCCTCACACACCTTCCAATTGGAAGTGGCCCTATGATTCAATGAAGAGTATAGGAACCCCTAGTATTGCCATATGAGTATCTAGTGTTGTGTCCTACATAACAAGTACGGTCATACAACTATAAACATTCTTCTAACTAAGTATGACCTACTCACTAGTTATGCAAACTTGGAGCATAGTGAATCGACAGGTGCAAGTAGAGACTTTTGCACTTACTTTGGACAAAGTTTGAAATATATTCATCCACTTTCTTAGATAGTGGTGTCGTAAGTTCACCCACTTCTAACTCAAATTGGAAATCTTATTGACCTATGGTTAACTCAATTATTGGTTTGAACCAAAGGTTAACTTACTCAAATAGACTCTCTTTCAAAAAGTGATGACTTCACTAAAGCCGTTTAATTGACTAAGTAGATTTAATATTTATAACTCAAACACCCATGTTACATACTATCAACATTTTGGGTCTAGGGAATTGCCTTTTATTTGAGTCTTTTAATTAGCCAAAAGGATTAAACTGCTCTCCTAGTATTATGATCTTGGGTTTATGACAAGAACATAATGTCCTCCACTTGAGATATTTGATCTTAAATCAATAGATAACAATTACTCCTGGTCAAATATGAAATACCTATAAATTTTGATCAATAACAAAGACTTTATCTCCTCTATTATATTTCACACTTCTCTTTGAACTTCTTATGGATTCTTTACATTGAAAATTCACTATAAACTGTGATGATAATAAAATATAAGATGATCTCTTATTGGATGGAAGAAATACCATTTTCAAGTATTTAATAAGTCTTTACTAATTAAATTTATGAAGTTGGTTTGTTTGGTAAAACACAACTTAGAGAGTCTAAAGCTTTTCTCTTAACTCTCACTTAAAATTTAATTCAAAACTTTTCTATGTCTAAGTTTGATTAGAAACATACAAATATTGGTATGAGCACTCAGTCTATCCACCAAGTTAATAATAGTGGAGACCATCTTTTATTCTCTTACGAATAAGGATAAAGTTTAATCTTGAATATACATGTATATGCATGCATTCATATATGTTTCCAAATCTACTGCATACTTGCATTTGCTTGAATAAACATATATTTATATGGGATTTTATCAAATTAAATAAGAGAAGTAATATTAGCCATACTTGAACAAAATTATCCTGACTTATGCACTAAAATTTCTTGCTTTAAACTCAACAATCATAGATTCAGGTTTGTTGTTCTTTACCAACTCCACGCATAGTTCCTAGCTTTAGAAAACTGCAACTCAATTTCTATTCCAATGGACTGTGTTAAAAGAGCAATTGGATTACTATAGAAGTCGAGCTATTCAACCAAAATGGCACTCTGTATGGTAGATATGAAACCTTCTTTTAAAATAAATACTATCTTTCATAAAACTCATGCACAATTTTTCTCTTTCTACACCCGACTTTTCTATCAACTATTCTCTTGATAAGGAAAAATAAGTAGCAAAATAATTCTTATTCCCTTTCTTGAGTTAGTTTTTCCCACTACTCATTAAAGAGTTTTGCTTAAAATAGAAAGCAATTACCTTTGTTGGAGGCTTACACCAAACTTTATTTGCCACAATTTGCTTAGACAACGATGGAATAAAGAATATAGTTTAAAATGATATGTGCAACTTTTCAAATTGCCACGACAAGCAGATGACTGAGTTTTCTTCAAAACCCAAACCCGTGAATACATATTGTTGCACATAACATTTAAAATTTAGTTTGAAACTCTACAGGAAATGCCTCTTTGAAAGGCACAACTTGCAACAACTATGCCACAACTCACAACCACCTTACAAACTTAACGTCCAAGCCGTGAAGACCTTTAGAATAGGAGCATGGAAATAATAATTCAACATTGCCACTTTATGTGGCATTAATTTGAACTTATAATGTGCAGTTACTCAGCCACCTACATGGCTTCCCAAGCAATTCAATAATGCCCAAGCTGGCACTATATTATGGTGCCCATACTGACTTTTTAAATGCTCTTCATAAAGCCTTTTAAATTGGCCTGGCTTCCATGGCTCAAAAGAGATAACATTTCCATATTAATACGACATTCAAAAAACAACCAAATTATATAATATTTATTTATATATACGTATATATATATATTTCCTTATTTTACTATATATATATATATATATATATATATCAATGTTACCTATCTATAATCATATATATATATATATATATATATATATATATATATATATATATATATATATATATATATATATATACATACATACATATATATGCATTTAACTCATTATATATATATATATATGTTGGAGTATGAAAACACTGAAAGGGGAGGGTGAATCAGTGTTTTAATAACCAAATTCAATTCAATTTTTTCCCATAACACAGTTTCTTTGTAATAATTGGATGTTTAATTACTAGAATGTATTCAAATGAGATAGCCAAGAGCAGACACTTGAACAACATGAAGGTTCAAATGTTGCAAAGTACATAAATGAAATAGTAGGATTGAATTGCATGCATCATGAAAACCATATGAACCACAAAACCATAACACAATGATTTATGAGTGGAAAACCCTTTACAAGGAGAAAAAACCCATTGGAAAATATATTTTATTAGGCCCCACTGGAAAAATGGTAATCTCATTGAGTACAACCTCACTGGCAAGGAATCTCACTAATTATTGCCTCACTAGCATAATGATGTCTCACTGGCATTTATAAACAATCAAGATAAAGAGTAAAAGACATAGGATCTCTCTGTTTCTCTGAAGCTCATGACAAATTTCTGCCTTAATACATTTCATGCCCTATAGGTTCCATTACATTTGAAACCTAGAACACACAAAATACATTAATATATTCACTGTCTTTTTGCAACAGTCCTTTAAAGCACAATATTTAGTTTACAGTCAAACTATAGAAGCATATTCAAGAATACATTTCAACTAACAACTGCAAGATAGGGTTTCAAAAGAAACCTCTATTTAAAAAATAATAATCAAAACAACTTAATCAAATGAATCTTGCAATCTTAAACTTTCATCTCACTGTCTAACCATATGCCATGCACAAGCAACTGATATACATATATATCAATAACTTGGAAAACTTTAATAAAGCCATACCTTGGTTTATGACAGAATGTAACTAAATCAACCTACAAATCTCAACTACACAAACCACTGAATCCTTCAACTGCACATAACCACCGCTAACTATCAATGAAAATTTTGTGTGTTTGTTGTTATCCAAGCTTTGAAACACATCGTTCATTCCACAAGCATCAAACTCTACTTTGTTGCCACATACAATAAACTTGTGACCTTCGTTATACCTGACATACAACATTCACTTGCTAATCATACAAAGTTCACTTGTTGAATTGGTAACCCTAGAAGAAGGGGCTGATGAATACAATGTTCATGATCACCCTTCAATTCTTCCTAAAGCATCCTTAACTTGCTAGTGCAGGGTACTACTCAAAAAGAAACTTTAAATTGATACTTTGGAATTTATAAACAATTACAAACATCCTAAAAACCTTGAAGGCATGCAAATGTCCCTAGTCACCATACACATCGACCAAGATTAAAGCAACTTTTGCAACAATGAATATTTTCCAAGAAGAACATCAATGGTGGAACAAAAATGTGCCAAAAATACACCATCAATGACCTGAACCATGAAGGATACCTTTTTAACATATTAATTGCAAACCCAAGGTAGTGATAAAAATATGACAGACATCAATGACAAACAATGCCAAAGCTAACAAACTCCCCCTTTGGAATTGATGTCAATAACCAAACCTTTGCTCCTCCCCCTATGAAGATAAACCTTCAAATACACTTAAAACATCACTTGTCATAGAGAAAATGTTAACCACTATCAAACATGCACTACAATTGTCAAAGCAAGCATGCACTGCCAAAAAGTTGACTGAATCTTCAAAAATAATGCATTGATAAATGCACTGAATTCTCATGTTCTTCTCGGCCTTTGACAACAATGCCAAAGGAACAAAACACTAACTGTCCTAAAGCAAAGAGAAACATATCTAAACAAGATGAACAATGCAAAGATCCATAAGCTCAAGAGTGAATGGAAACAAATACACATGACACTATCATACTGCCATACTTCCTTTTAGCAATGAAACAGTGGTACCCATTTTGAAAAATAATAATCACCAAACACTGTTGGAACATAAACCACACAATAAAGTATACTGAAACCAACTTGCATGATACCATGAAACTGAAACGATTTCAACTATGAATACAACCTTTTCACTGTTGGCACAAGATCACTACACTGTCAATATGTGATACAAAAAATTTGTCAAGATCATGAATACAAACAAATCACCAAGTATCAAAGAAAATACTGAGCAATATAAACCTGTCCCTTTAGCAAGAAAAATATATCATTATCATGAAGTGAAGTAACTATCAAAGTAAGATCAAACCAGTATATTGAGTGGTTAAATGTTTTTTGTTGTTCACCTGTCACTGAACATTGTGCAATTGTTCAAGCAAGAAAGAAAAACCATTGCACCAATCATAAACCAATCAAATGGTATCAAGAACAAGAATAAATCACCACTGAAACCATCTAGAAATAGCTAACTATTACTAAAAAATTACTGATAACAATCCACTATATCTTCATGGTGTAAGATATCACAGGTAACCACAAACTGGAACATTAAGGGCATGCAACAGTTTGTCATTACTGCAATTAATATGCATCAAAAAACACATGATGAAGGAATCACAACTATCATATATAAGCTCAAGCCACTGACTTAAGTATTGTTATGTATGCTAAATATCTAAACACAAAAAAATTAGGAATGGAATGGCAACAAGATGAACCATTCATGAGCCAGGGATAAAGAATAAGCTTTGAAGCTCCCCCTGAAACTTTTCATAAATGACTTGTGCTATTGAAGAGAGCCAAGGGAGAGAACACCAAGTCTATCCCTTAAGCTTTCAAACACCTCTTTTGCTGGCTTGGTGAAGACATCAACCACTTGATCACATGATGCCACATAATCTAAGACAACTTCATTTGTTAGAAATTTTTCCCTCAAGAAATGATAACGAATAGCTATATGTTTGGTTCTTGAGTGCATCACAAGATTTTTTGAAATATTTATAGTACTAGTGTTATCACATAGAATGTGAACAGGTTGAGATACTTCCACCTCGATGTTTTTTAATGTTTGAACCATCCACAAAACTTGAGAACAACATGTGGCAACAACAATGTATTTTGCTTCAACAGTTGACAAAGACACATAGTCTTGTTTCTTGTTGTGCCATGCTACCAACTTGCCACCCAAGAAAAATGCTCCTCTAGAAGTGCTCTTTTTGTCATCAATACATCCTGCCCAGTCAACATCAGTATAAGGAAGCAAAGTAAAATCATCATGTCTTGAATACCACAAACCATAATCAATAGTACCATTGACATATCTTAATATTCTTTTGACAACATTAAGATGGGATTGCTTGGGAGAGGACTAAACTTGTGCCACCAAGCATACAACATGCATGATGTCATATCTTGAGGCATTCAAGTACAATAGACTACCTATCATGGACCTAAAAAAGGTTTGATCTATATCAGGTAAATCAACATCCTGGCCTAATTTGCAGTCAGTTTCTATGGGAGTTCCAATTGGTCTTCTTTCATCCATTTGAAATATTTTGAGCATCTCTTTTACATATTTCATTTGAGAAATAAAGATACCATTCTCAAGTTGAGAGACCTATAACCAAAGAAATAAAGACAGTTCTCCAAGCATAGACATTTCAAACTCAACTTTCATAATGTTAGGAAAAGTAGAACACATATTATCATCATCGCTCCCAAAAATAATATCATCTACATAGACAACAACAACCATAATATTGTCACCTTTTGTCATGAAATATAAATTTTTGTCAACACCTCCTTTTGTGAATCCTTTTCCCTGTAAATGCTTATCCAGTCTAGAGTACCATGCCATGCTCTAGGGGCTTGTTTCAAGCCATATAGTGCCTTTTTTCAGTCTATAGACATGATCTTCTTTACCTGCACATTCAAATCCTTCAGGCTATTCCATATAAACTTCTTCCTCAAGATCATCATTAAGAAAGGTAGACTTAACATCCATTTGGAACACTTTGAAATTTTTATAAACAAATAAAGCTAGAAAGATCCTTATGGCTTCAAGCCTAGCTATAGGAGCAAATGTTTCATCAAAATCAATACCCTCAATCCGAGAGCGTCTCTTGCATACAAGTCTTGCCTTGCTTCTAACTGCATTGTCCTTGTCATTAAGTTTATTCCTAAAGACCTACTTTGCTCCAATAACATTCTTGTCCTTGGGTCTAGGAACTAGTTCCCATGTCCTGTTTTTCTCTATCTGACCTAGCTCCTCTTTCATTGCCTTAATCTAGAATTCATCTTTACTACCCTCTATATAGGTTTTAGGTTCTAATTTTGAAGTCAAACACATATGTACCTGATCATCTGCACTAGCAAGGTTTCTTCTAGTTTGAACACCAACAATTCTATCCCCAATAATTTGTTCATGAGGATGATTCCTTTGTACTGCCTTTGAAGGGGTTTTAGTTGTTGATTCCATAGGAGGCTTTTCAGGAGTACCTTTTGGAACTGTCACCTCTTTTTCTGAATTTACCTCTCTTTTTGGTAAGTGAATCTCTTCTTCATTATCTTCATTTTGTTGTTCACATGGCTGCAACATCTCATCAACTTTCACATTAGTGCTTTCAATCACTCTTTTTAGTCTTTTATTAAAACATTTATAAGATTTACTATGAGTAGAGTAGCCTAAAAAGATACCTTCATCACAACGAGACTCAAAATTACCAAGACTTTCATCATCTCTTTTTATAAAACATTTACTTCCAAAGATTATGAAGTGCCCAACATTTATTGATCTGCCATACCACAATTCATATGGAGTATACTTGGTTTTTACCCTTAACTGTACTTTGTTTAATGTATAGACTGTTGTATGAAATACTTCTTTCTAGTAGGTGTTAGGTAGATTTGCATCTTGGAGCATTGTTCTTGCCATCTCTTTAACAATTCTATTTTCTCTCTCAACTACTCTGTTTTTCTATGGTGTCTTGGAAGATGAATATTGCCTCTTAATGCCATGTTCTTCATAGTAGTCCATAAATTCTTTTGAAGTGTACTCTCCACCTTTATTTGATCTTAGGCACTTGATCTTTAAATCTGGTTCTCTCTCAACCATCTTTCTAAAAGTCCTGAATCTGTCAAAAGATTCTCACTTATGTTTCAAAAAGGTCACCCAAGTCATTCTGGTATAATCATCAATAAAGAGCATAAAATATCTTTCACCATTTAATGACTTTGTCCTTGAAGGACCACATAAATCAGGATGAACAAGTTGTAAAGGCTTAGTAGAAGAATACTCTTTGGATTTAGAACTTACTTTTGTTTGCTTACCAAGTTGGCATTCCTTGCAAGTATTGTTGATAGGCTTAGAAATGACTGGCATATTCCTTACATTTTATTTTTGCTGATCTTGACAAGATTTTCAAAATTTATATGCCCAAGCCTTCTATGCCAAAGTTTACTTTCTTCAATTTGACTCATAAATTTTTTTTTCCATCTTTACTCTTGTTTGCAGTCTTAGGGTAAACCCACAAAACTAGTTTACAATTCCAGTGAGGAAGGAAAATTGCAAAAAACACCCCCATAGAGAAAATTTTGGTTTTTGGAGGTTCGAACGAACTTTTGATTTGAGCGAACCCAAAGGGGGTTCACTCAAATCCCCCTTTGAGCGAACCCAAAGGGGGTTCACTCAAATCCCCCTTCGAGCGAACCTATTAGATGTTGGGTCCCACCATATTCCACATTTCTCGGAATGAAAAAAAAAGAAAAAAATTGTGGAAAGGGGGGTTCGCTCGAGCCTTGGTTCGAGCGAACCTCCAATGGGGTTTACTCAAACTTAGGTTCATTCAAACCCTCCTTTCCCCCCTTCTCTCTCTCTGGCACCAAATTTCTCTAAAATTTTTCCCTTCAAAGCTCAAGTTGAGGATGAAAATGGAGGAGACTTCACAGACCCAACTGTATGATGGTAGTCCTCAGAACGAGCTATCCATCAAATATAATTTTAATATGTTTTGGTTTTATTATGTATTTGTTTTTTTAGTTTGATTAAACATAGGTATTTCACTAAAAATCAAGCTCTTTGTTCTACACGTGAAAAAAATAGCAAATTATCAAAATAAAATTCTTAAAAATATTTGCAAGCTAGGTATTGATTTCCTTGATCCATTAAAAAAAAAAAAAATTCGATACATACAAAAAAAGTTATGTTGTATATGGTC
>VDFB02000002.1:79942836-80004805 GCA_007258455.2 Sequoia sempervirens | reverse complement strand
CTCTTTATCCTTTCAATTTATTCATGATATACTTTAATATAGTTATAACAAGTATATAATAGTTTTTCATAATTGGATATGCCTTAAGAAACTCTTTAAACGTGAAATTATTTGATGAGGGAAGATATAAATTAAGGTTACTCTTTCTTACTTACCTCATGCTCATCCATATTTTTTGTCCATAAATATCTCAAATCAAATTGGATTTTGCAAAGAGGATAGCTATATTTTAAATATTCGCTCTTAGTCAAAGTCATTTATTTCTTTGTACAAATTTAAAATTGATTTATGTAATTTAATTTTTAATAGTTTTAACATGGATATATGAAGAATAGTTCTAAATATATATATTTAGTAAAGTGGACATATTTTTATATTTTCCTAATACTAGAAAATTTAATAATACCTTCATCCCTTCTAATCCTAATAGAACTATTTTATTATACATTTCATTCAAACAATCTAGTTTCTTTCCTCTAAATTTATTCTTCAATTCATACATTTAGTTCACCAACCATTTTTGGAGTAATGGCATAAGACTCAAAGGCAAAATATGAAGAATTTTATCCAAGTTTCCATTGTATGCACCCTAAACTTTATATCATGAACTGTTTGATATAATTTCTCAAATAAATTTGTTTTAATGAATTGTTTGATATAATGCCTCAAATAAATTTCCAATAGTGTTCTTGACAGAGTATAATAGAAATAGTGTTTTTGATATAATGCCTCAAATAAATTTCCAATAGTGTTTTTGATATAATGGCTCAAATAAATTTGTTAATGAACTGTTTGATATAGGGTGCATACAATGGAAACACTATTTCTATCATACTCCATCAAAAATTACCATGAATTGTTTGATATAATGGCTCAAATAAATTTGTTAATGAATTGTTTGATATAGGGTACATACAATGGGAACACTATTTCTATCATACTCCATCAAAAATTACCATGAACTGTTTGATATAATGCCTCAAATAAATTTGTTAATGAACTATTTGATATAATGCCTCAAATAAATTGGAGGTGCCCTGGTAGAAATGTATGCAAAATGTGGAAGCATAGGCAGGGCATGTTAATTTTTTGACAAAGTAGAAATGTATCGTAGAAATAGTGTATGTTGAAAAGGCTTTAGAAACTTTCAAACAAATGCAGTTTCAATTCAACAAATTTGAAAAAATTTGCATTTAGGGTTTCAAAATTTAACAAACAAATGCATTTTAAATTGTACGAAATTCAAATTTGACAAACCTGGTGCTCGATATGCAAGTTGGGTTGATGAACTTTGGAGAGACGAAGATGAGTTTGCATTCACCGGAGAGATGAAGTCATTTGCAGATCACGTTGTCTGTTGACTGCACACACAAGCACATGGAAAGCAACTGGTAAAAAGAAAAAATGACAGTGACAATTTCATGTTTTTTTTGTCTTATTTGAGGGGGTTCAGTCTAACCCATGTTCGACCGAACCCCTTAAAATATTATTATTTTTGTTTAGGGTTTGGGGGTTCGATCGAACCAATGGTTTGACCGAACATATAATGTGGTTCAGTCGAACCATTGAGTTCAACCGAACCCATTGAGTTTGGGGAAAGGGAAAAAATGAAATTTCCTTCCTCATAAAATTTGTAAACCACTATTGTGGTTTGACCCCCTACATTCACTTGCCTTATGCTCATATTTGTTACAATAGAAGCAATAGCCAAAGAAATGCAAATTACATCTAAATTAAATATTCCTTTTGTCAATTGATGATTTCATTAGCTTTTCATTTGTGACATCAACACATTGTGGTTCATTGGAATGTGAGAATTTCCCTTCTACAAACCCTAGACCAGTCCTATCCTTATGATCTTTTTTTTTCCCAAGAGGTCTGCTAACTTATCACTGCTATCACACATATCAAGTTTTTTTCTCAAGGCTACAATTTCTGCCTCTAATATGCAACACTATTGTTCTTTGGTGTCCAACTAGATTTTAATAACTTCTGTAACTCTCTTGTTTTCTTCAAGTTGCAATTTCAGATCTGCAATATGTTTTACAAACTCATTAATTTTGTTAATCATATTTTTAGTGTCTTTTTGGGTTTGGTTTTTCTATACTATTACAACCTCCTTGATTTTTTTGATTTCACTAAGGGCACATCTTAATTCACCCTCTAGATCAACCTCTTCATCATGATCAAATTGATCTGCAATGTTTTCTTTATGGTTCCCATTTGGACTAATGGTAGTCATAAATAAGGTTTCTTCCCCTTCTTCAATAGATCCTTCTAAAAAAATATTTGTTACATCAACAAAAAAACTTTTCTTCTTTTTAAAAACATTTTTCTTTTTAAAATTATACTGTTTTTATTTCCCTATCTTCTACTATCTTCTTCATCACTTTCAGGGTCTTTGTTAGGACATTGAGTAGCATAATGCCCAATCTTACCACAACTGAAGCACTTAAATGGAAGCTTCCCCTTATACCTACCTGACCCTCTTTTCAGTTTGCTTACAAGGATGGATTCACTATCATCCAGTTTCTCTAAGTCAGAATTTATGTTATTGTCCTTTTTTAGAAACTTAAAGGCAATCTCTTTGCTAGTGGGATTATCATTACAGACTCTCATCTCATAGGCAGTAAAGGTGCCATGAAGTTCATCTAAAGTGAGTTTTTTTATGTCCCTCTCTTCTACAACATAAACTTTGGAATCATATTTAGGTGTCAGTGATCTTAGCACTTTCTTGACAATAGTTTGTTCTGCTAAAGTCTCACCAAGACCATGAATTGAATTAAATGTTTCTTGAACTTTCAAAAGGTAATCAACAACCTTCTCTTCCTCATTCATCTTTAGACCTTCAAATTTGGCTCTAAAATTTTGTAACTTAGCCTCTTTAACTTTTTCATCACCCTCATAAATACTAGACAGTTTATCCCAAATAGCCTTTGCAGTTTTATAATCCATAATTTTAACAAGTACATCATTATTCAGTCCACAACAAATAGCATTTGCGGCCCTAGCATCACAATCATAGGCCTTTTTCTCCTCTAGAGTAGAGGGTGCTGCAGTGGCAATGTACTTAGTCTCAATTGCATGCCAAACCTCATAGCCTAGAGAAGTTATATGACGCTGCAATCTATATTTCCAAAAAGCATAGCTAGTACCATCAAATAATGGTGCTTTGGAAGTATAAAAACCTTCTTGATTTGCCATGGCAAGTATTCCACCAGGAATCCCCTAAGTTGGTTAAAATTTTGGCAAGGGTATGGCTCTGATACCACTTGTTGGAGTACGAAAACATTGAGAGGGGGGGTTGAAACAGTGTTTTAATAACCAAATTCAATTCAATTGTTTCCCATAACACATGGTTTCTTTGTAATAATTGGATGTTCAATTACTAGAATGTATTCAAATGAGATAGCCAAGAGTAGATGCTTGAACAACATGAAGGTTCAAATGTTGCAAAGTACATAAATGAAACAGTAGGACTAAATTGCATGCATCATGAAAACCATATGAACCATAAAACCATAACACAATGATTTATGAGTGGAAAACCCTCTACAGGGAGAAAAAACCACTCAAAAAATGTATTTTATTAGGCCTCACTGGAAAAATGGTAATCTCACTGATTACGACCTCATTGGCAAGGAATCTCATTGATTACTGCCTCACTGGCATAATGATGTCTCACCGACATTTATAAACAATCAAGATAAAGAGTAAAAGACAGAGGATCTCTCCATTTCTTTGAAGCTCATGGAAACTTTCTACCTTAATACATTTCATGTCCTATAGGTTCCATTACATTTGAAACCTAGAACACACAAAATGCATTAATCTGTTCAATGTCTTTTTGCAACAATCCTTTAAAGCACAAGATTCAATTTATAGTCAAACTGTAGAAGCATATTCAAGAATACATTTCAACTAGCAACTTCAAGATAGGGTTTCGAAAGAAACCTCTATTTACAAAATAAAATAATCAAAACAACTGAATCAAACGAATCTTGCAATCTTAAACTTTCATCTCACTACCTAACCATATGTCATGCACAAGCAATTGATATATATATATAGCAATCAATAACTTGGAAAAATTCAATAAAGTCATACCTCGGTTTATGACATAATATAACTAAAGCAACTTACAAATCTTAATTGCACAAACCATCCATTCCTTCAACTACACATAACCATCATTGATTGTTAATGAAAACTTTTTGAGTTTGTTGTTATCCAAGCTTTGAAACATGTCATTAATTCCACAAGCATCAAATCCTACTTTGTTGCTGCATACAATAAACTTGTGACCTTCGTTATACCTGACATACAACATTCACTTGCTAATCATACAAAGTTCACCTACTGAATCGGTAACCCTAGAAGGGGCCGATGAATACAACATTCATAATCACCCTTCAACCCTTCCTAAAGCATCCTTAACCTACTAGTGCAGGTTACTACTCAAAAAGCAACTTTAATTTGATACTTTGGAATTTATAAAAAAACCTTGAAGGTATGCAAATGTCCCTAGTCACCATACACATTGAACAAGATTAAAGCAAGTTTCACAACAATGTATATTTGTCAAGAACATCAATGGTGGAACAACAATGTGCCAAAACTACACCATCAATTGCTTGAACCATGAAGGATACCTTTGTAACATATTAATTGCAAACCCAAGGTAGTGAAAAAAATATGACAGACATCAATGACAAACAATGCCAAAGCTAACAATATATATATATATATATATATATATATATATATATATATATATATATATATATATATATATATATATATATATATATATATATATATACCAAATACAAAAGATATTTGAAATCAATTTATTTTGACAATTTAATAAGATCTTTAACAAAAGGGGTTTTACTTTCTCTAATGACACTTAACTTATCAACTTAGGTTTAGGACTCACCCAACTTGATAATTGAACTGACCCGACGAGGTTTTCTAATAGCCTAAGTGAGTGTATGTGTCAACTCATATGGCAATACCAGATGATTCATCTACCAACTCCTCTCATGGGTGATACTCTCCCTCTCCCTCTAGAGGGCATGAATGTTTCAACATTTCACTTAGAACAACATTCACGTAGTTGGTCGTTTACATTTATAATATAATCACAATATTATTTAAGCACCATATAATCATTTAAAAATAGATTCATCACATTGCATATACATATATTTCATCCAACTGTTAAATACCATAACGACATCATCATGCATTAAAACTGAATTTAAACATAAAATTTGAAATAATTTGGTAAATCAACAATGAGGTGTAACAAAAACATAAAAAATATAAAACACTAACACTAACCTTAACCCAAACTTAAAAATTTATTTCATAGATTAGGATTAGGGTGTACAAAAAATGATAGCATTTCATTTACAAAAAAAATATCTTAACTTAGGGTTAGGGTTCATGATATTATGAATTATAAATAGGATTTAAGATGTTTAGAAAAAAATTTGAAAAGCCTTATCTATATTACACTAGTTTGAAAAAATCCAAAATGAAGGTTCGAAGAAACAATTTAGAAATGCATACCATCATGTCCTAATTAATGATAATAAAATGTTTGGTTTTGTCACAACCTACTTACCAACTTGAGTATTGTGAGTAATTTATTAAACTTTGAAGACAGTCATATCATTAAATTAGTATATGTGTAAAATAGTTACATTATTTTGTTAACTAAAACTTTTAAATATCAAAAAGTTAGAATAATTCTATTATACCCTCTTGATTATAAAGATAAATATATATCATTATTGAAAGTGTTTAAATAAAAAAAAAAAAAAAAAAACAACTATAGTTTGAACTTCCACGATTGAGGTGATGAGTGAGTGAGAGGGAAGCAGAGTGAACAGGGAATTTTGCATGGCCGTGTGGCAGAGAGGAGAAAACGAAAACAAAATCAAACTCCTTGTGCATGAGTTATGGGAAAACATAGCATTAGGTACAGGACTCTTGGATTTCTCTCTATGGTAGGATCGATCTGAGATTCTAAAATGTGGACGTTGATCTCCGCTTGAAGAATACACAAGAGTCGACCATCTCATTAAAGTTACAAAAAAATGTCTTGAAGTTGGTTGTAGACTAGCGTGAAGCCTTGGCTGGCGCTACCTTTCCTTCCTTCAGAAGTCAAACAAACTGGTGATTTCAGGTATGTCTAATATTATGAAGGAACATTCAATTGAACAGTAATTTATAACTCAATTTGATGTGGTCTAAATTTTCAATTTAATTGTCACGAATCATCACACAGTTAATACAATTACTCTAGTTCACATTTCTTGTCTATGCTTCCACAATTTGCATACCTGTTTACTTGGGCGGTTGCAACTAAGAAAAATTCCCTTCCTTTACGCTTAGATGGATGTCCATGCCCTATTCCAAAGCTATAATCAATTCCTGGTAGCAAACTTCTGCTGTAAGCTGTCACCCAGATCAGACAAAACAACCCCAAACGCCATCTAGATATTTACCCCTATCCTTTTTACTCCTTTCTAAATCTGTTCCATAGATTATTTCATGCATGTTGTGCAATCTTCGCATTCCCTGAGACGAAATTTCCTTGAGTCATTTTGCTAAACAGTTCGTGTACCTTATCTCCAATCCATTTACGAGGTCTGGATTTCCTCGAGGCATTATGTCAAACAGTTCACGTTCCTTGCCTGTGTTACAAATTTTTTGCATGCATTTTTACCGGGGCACCCGCAATAACGTCTGCAAAATTCCTATATCCTTTATGCTTTACACCTGCCAATCGCATTTGCTCGAAAGATGCTAAAGCCTTTTCAACAAATCCATTTTGTGCATACCTCATGATCATTGCAGTCCATAAGACAACGTTCTTTGAGGCATTTTATCAAACGGTTCGCGTGCCTAGTCTGTACACCTTATTTGCATGTATGTCAACCAAAGCGATTCCAATTATAATACCTAACAAATTCACTTATTCCAATCCTGCAATCTCATGGGAGCGCACGTATCAGTTTATTTTTAGGTCAATAAGTATGCTTGTATTTTGCTAACAGAATGCAACTTTAGAAACACTTGCAGCCGCTCCAAATCGAGATCAACAGATTCAATCATTCTTTATATTTCAAAAGATATTTCAAGAGAATCCCATTTTATATGATCTTTTTTGCAGGTGCTTTCATGGTTTTTTCATAACTTGAGGGATCTTAGACAAGACAATTCATTGGTGCCATATTTTTTCATACTAATGGAAAAACCCTTAGACAATTAAAAATCAAGTATAAGGGACAAGATAAAATATCAGAATTAAATATAAACCCTCAATTGGAAATGGATATAATAGACAATTTGTAGATGACAGTTTTATTTGATAAAGACAGATAGAGGAGAAGTTCAAACCTATGCTAGATAAACATGTTATAGCATCTAGGAAGCATATAATCAAAGGAAAATCCAAGATGTTATTTTGTAATACCTCTTTGTGAGTTGATGATGGAACAATGTGCTTACTTAATTTGATATTTGTCCTCTTCCTTATAATTTCCTTGGGCTCCCATTGCTTATTGGTAAAAATAAATTCTGTATGTGGAAAGAGAGAGTTCATTTCTTGAAAAAATATTAAATTTTTGGAGTGGAAGGTCGCTTATATGGTGGGAAAGTTAATAAAAATAAAAGTAGTTTTTCAATTCATTCCAATATACTAGCTATACATCCTCCTTATCCCTAAGGTAGTGATAAATTTGAAATAAATAGGGTTTTGTGTGAAGTTTCTATGACAAGGAATAGAGGAATTTATTAAATTTATATTGTTAAAATGTAAAAATTGCGCTTTATAAAAGTTATAGGGGTGTACGAGTAATGGATTTGAAATCATAAAATACAGCCCTGTGATCCAAACTAGCATGGAAATGCTTGAAGATCCTAAATAGCAATGGAATAAGACCCTCCAAATGAAATATATGTATAATCTTCATATATAGTTTTTTGAATGCAAAGCTTCTCCCAGAAGGCATTTCTATATAGATCTTAATAAGGAAATCATTTTTTTACTCATGGCAATATTTCTTGGAATCAAGTTAATAGTGAGAATGTATATTTTTGGAAAGATTCATGGATGGGATGTGCTCCTTCAAACACCAATCCTAATTTATAAGAAGCATGGATGATCCTATCTACTTTGTAGGGTTCAAAATTTAGTAACTATTTCCAAAAGAAACTAATCAATCATATAAAAAAATGAATATATGGAAAATCTTAGATGATTCTCTATCTTGGAGGAGAAAGATGTGTAGTTATCTTCATGATTCCATCCTATCACTATCCTATGATTATAAATATTTTGATTCTTCTAGGCAAGGGAATTATATGGAATGGTAATGAGGATAGTATCTATGTTGTATCCTTAGGTTGTAGCTTGTTAGAACCTATAAATTTTCTATGCTTACAAAATTGGGATAGTAAACTCATTTGATGCTCAAAGGTTCCTCCTAAAAGCATTGCATTTGTTTGGTTAGTAGTGTTCAAAAAAGTATGAAAACCTGTGTAAAAGAGGTTTTAAATATCCTTCATGATGTTGTCTTTATAAAAAGGAGGAAACCATTGGTTTTCTTACTTTCTATTCTATTTTAATAGAGATATGATAAAAATTACTCAACAAGATGGGGATATTATGGTGTTGAATACTTGGAATATTGAGAGGGGGCGGGGGGTGAATTAATATTCACTGAAATTCATTCACTTTATTAACCTAAACATTCATTCAAAGCATCATATTGAAATAAAAGGAACATATAAAACATGCATCACATCAAAGAACACATGAACACCAGATTTATGTGGAAAACCATAGAAAGGGAAAAACCATGGTGAGGATTAGCTCACAATATATTATAACCGGTTACATTGTTGATACAGAAAGGTTGACTCACTGTCCATAAAAATAGAATGGCTCACTGTCGGTGGCTCACTGCCCATAATAGAAAAAGATAGAATAAAGGGCGGCTCACTATGAAAATGAACTACTAATAATGCATCTACAATATGCCAAAAATATAGTTCCAATTAAGCTCTGAATACTGACTTAACACATTTCATACTTCACCACTACACCTTTCGCACTCTACACTGCATTAGATCTCTCACACACACTCTGCACTTACATATACATCTCATCTCATCCTTCGCACAATGAATTAGATTTTCATATATACCACAACTAACCAAACATCAATTAGGTCGACCTAATTGCATGAACTGTGTACCACATAACATACATCGGCTTAAAACTTTAACACACATGCCTTATAGAATAAACCAAAACATGTACACCTCCAAAATAGGTCGACATGACCTCTAATCACTCCCATAAATCTGCTCCTTACATCAACTTTGCATGACCCCAAAATCCTTAGGTTGACACCACATAGCAAAATTGGTGAAGCAATAACGAAATGAACCAATTGTTCATTCACAACTCGACACGCAGACCACCAAAACACTTGTCACTTGGGGCATACATATTTTTGACATTTGTAAACACTTCCTCAAAACTAGATAGCAAAACTTTCATCTGCGGTGGAATGTAGAGCATTCCAGCATGTGCTCTGTACCAATAACACTGCCATTACAAAGTTGATAGTTTGTCAACATTATCTTCAATTGTGGAAGACATACAACCTTTCATCTATGGAATTAGACACCTCCAACATGCACCAATATTACCTCAAAACCGCTTGACAAGATTCTACATAGCGGAGCAATGCGAACCACAAAACTAGTTCATTATAACACAAAACTGTACACTGAGACTTAGGAAAAATATCCTTAACACTTAGTCTTCACTAGACCAATACTTCTACAATTCTACCATGGGTTGCCATCAATGACAACACCATATACTATCATGGGTGATCCCACAATAGTGGTTTACAATTTTTGGCCAAACTGGACATTCAACTAATTTTTTTTAACTAAATCTTCACTTTCAGGCACCTATAACGGCTAAACCGCGAGGAATTTGGAAATGATGCAAACTAGTGATTTGTGAAATTTTGTTTGTAAATTCTAAATATATTTTTTTCAAAATTTTTGGAATCAGATTTCACTTATTTTTCCATCTCCTTTGAAAACTAGCTTTTAACAGTAAACACCATTTTTAAAGAGTGATGTCACTGGCTAACACATAACTTTTTTTTTTCTATGAAGGATAAAATTCTTTTTTTTTTAAATTTAGATTCGTAACTACGATATCTAGTGCATGGAATTGGTTTCATAGCATTTCATTGAATTATTTTTTCCTAATTAAGTTTCAAAGTCAAACTAGTTACAATTTAGACATGATTCACTGACCAAAACATAACTTTTTTTGTATATATCAAAATTCAATTTTTTTTTGTTGGATCAGGGACATCAATATCTAGTGCATTGATATTTTTCATTTTTTTTTTATAATCTACTATTTTTCCCCATGTGCAAAACAAAGAGTTTGATTTTCGGTGAAAAACCTATGTTTAATCAAACTAAAAAAATACATATTAAAACCAAAACATATTAAAATTATATTCGATGGATAGCTCATTCCGAGGACTACCATCATCTAGTTGGGTCTGTGAATTCTCCTCCATTTTCATCCTTGACTCGAGCTTCAAAGGGAAAAAAATTGTAGAGATTTGGTAGAAGAGGGGGAGAATGGGGGAAAAAGGGGGTTCTATAGAACTAGGGTTCGCTAGAACTAGGGGGTTTGCTAGAACCCCCCTTTAAATGAAATTAAAAAATAAAACCCATTAAAGGAGGGTTCGCTAGAAGGGGGGTTCTAGCGAACTCCCTAGTTCTAGCAAACCCTCTAAAGTGTTTTCCATCCGAAAATGCATTTTTCCTTCTTTAACAAAATTGTAAACCAGTTTTGTGGGTTTACCCTCATGCTCATCAATCTCCATCCATACATCATCATGCTCATGTTGCCAACAATCTCCCCCTTTGTCATTGATGGAAACACATTCTCATTCTCCAAAATTTCTCAAGCTAATCCAAAACTACTCCCCCCCTTTGACATCAAGGGCATAGGGATCACTATACATATATACATACTCCCCCTAACTGATATGTATATACATAAGAGTAACTCCCCATTACTGCATCTCTCCTATACAACACACTTCTCCAACAATCTTTTCCTTAGGAAATATCAAGTGGCTCCGCCTAACAATGTTATCCATAAAAAATGACAAAAAAATGTACTGCAACATTATCCACTACTTCCGCATATGTGCATTATAATAAGAAAATTGCATAAACATGATAAAAACGTACACCTTCAACTATCAAAGGGTAAAATACCCTTGTATGGAAGCTTCAATTTGGAAAGGAGTGCCTCCCTGTCCTTTCCTACCTCCCAATTGTTCTTGGCGAAGGAAAGTATACTACATCGATTCTCAAACTAAATAAGGAGATCTTCTCCTTCATCAGGAGAACTAGGCACTAGATTCTTCTCCAACACCTTATTTGCACTATCAAGCACTCCAGTCAAGGATGCTCTCCAAGGAATTTTTCCATATCCGTTTGATCAAAATTTATCCATGGTACCTTTCCTAAAAGGCTTTGAAATACAAAAAATTTACAAGTATAGGGGGAAAGGAGATCCAATAGAGCATGTACGTGGATTTTCAGTATTTTGCATGGGACTACAATGAAATGATACCTACCTAATGAGGCTTTTTCCATGAAGTCTCAGCGGGCCTGCTATAGATTGGTTCTCTCATTTACTGCCAGGTATTAGAACATTTGATAATTGTCAGATAAGTTTGTCAACCATTTCTCGTATAACATAGAACAAGACATTACGATCACTGATCTCTATAAATTAAATAGAATCAAGGTGAATCATTTGCCTCGTACCTACAAAGATGGAGACACAAAGCGAGTAAATGTAAGTGCCTCATTCTAAAGAAATAACTCATTGATATCTTTATCTCCAATGTACATGCATATATCAATTACAACCTTATAGTGTTATGCCCAAGCAATTTCAAGGAAACTATTGAAAAGGATATACTTATCAAAAGAGTCCTCATTGCAAGAGGAGTAATCAAACGTTACAACCCTAAAGATCAACCTTCTACATCAAATGACAAACCCAAGATATTGGTGAAAAACAAGAATGTAACCAATGATGGAGTAGTTGATGCTAAGGTTGTACACAATGTACAAACTCCCAATATACCACAAAATCAAGTTCAAATAGCACAATAGGGTTATCAATAGAATAACCAACCCAATAATCAACAAAACAACCAACTCAGTTATCCACAAAATAATCAACCAAGCAACCAACAACAAAATCAAGGACAAAATAACAAAAGGGGACCACCTCGGCAATATGACCAACCATGAAGAAAATTTACTCCTTTGGGAGAATCCTTTGAGGTCATTATGCACAAACTAGTCCAAAAAAACCTCATAAAAATTAATGATAGAAAAAATTATGAGGAACCTAACTTCAAACCCCCTTGGTATAATGAGAATGACAAATGTGAATTTCATAAAATCAAGGGGCATACTACCCACAATTGCATGAGACTCAAGAACATCGTGCAAGATCTAATAAAAAAGTGAGAGGTCGACATAGAACATTGACCTAGAAATAAAGACCTAAATATTTACAAGGACCCAATCCCTGGCCATTCTAGGAGAAACAACAAAGGAAAAGAACAAGATTATTGAAAGGAAAATTTCTATTATGGCGAGGATACCATTCTAGGAAATATCTCTCATGACGAGGATACCATCCAAGTTGTAACCATACTAGGTGAAAATCCTGAGCGCAACATAACTACCCAACAAGGGAGAGTTACAATCCAACAAGCCCCACCTTAAGTAAAAGCCACAAGTAAGCCATCAGATGACTATATCATTGTGGAACAACTTAAGAAAACTCCAACCTTAATTTCCATCCTTGAGTTGTTGAAGTTGTCACTAGCCCAAAAAGAAATCCTGGAAAAAGCTCTTGTCGAAACTTCAGTTCCTAATAACCTCAACACAAATAAATTTAAATCCATGGTTGGAAACACAACCTCCACCCATTATTTAGTCTTTTCTGAGAAATACTTTCAACAAAAATCTTTTCATAATCAAGCTATTTATCAAGAAGTTTGTGTCCACAAACATAAATTTAAGAGAGTACTAATAGATAATGGTGCAGGCTTGAACATATGTACCTTAAAATTAGTGAAACAAATAGGGTATTTCGATGATTCCATAGATAAAACCAAGAGCATCACCATAAAAGCTTATAATGACATGGAGAGGAATTCAAAAGGAACCATCAAACTTCGAGTTCAAATTGGACCAACCATAATGGAAACTACACGTCAAGTACTGGATCTCAAGTTTCCACAAAACCTTCTATTAGGTCGACCATGGATCCATGATTTAAAAGAAGTCCCATCTACATTTGATCAATGCCTAAAATTTCCTTATGAAAATAAGGAAGTTACCATATATGTTGACCTCAAACTATTTCATTACTGTGCTAAATTGGAGGAAAAGTATAAAAAGATTTAGCAAGTACCTAGCAACGATATATCCTCACTCCTTTTCATACGTAGACCCATCATCACTACCTTTGTCCTCCACTACACCATCATCAACTAAGTTACCTAAATTTGATGTCAAGATCCAAGTACTTGATAAGGGTTATGGGGAATACCACTTCAACCAATCCTTTTGTATTGGAATGCTTCCCCCAACACCTAAGATGTATGGAGGACCAAAAGAGATCACACATGTTCAAGTTGTAACCATAACCCACCATTTTTACCAAGTGGGGAGACATGCAAGATGAGGAAGTGTGTGAAGACCTAACTTCCTAGATCTACAAAGGATAGGAGACACCACTACCTCCCCTTTCTATTGATCAAAGCAAGAAAGGGTATAAGATACATGGGATTCCCTGGACAAGGTAGAAGAGAACCAATCGTTATAGAAAAATACCCAAAGAATCTTGGACTGGGTTATGGCTCATCTAATGTGATTACCCCAACTATTGAAAGCACCTCTTATGAGGAAGGAGCTACTTCTACCACTAATGATACATTTGATAATTGCGAACGTCTAGAGGACTATTTGTACATCTAAAACATGTTTGAAAGCCTAAACCTAAATACTATCATCATTGAACCTACATTTGAAACTACATCTAATAATGATCATATTGAATGAATTCCAATGAGTATGAATTGGATTCTTGCGACTCTAGTTAGTATAACCTAAAAACCCTATGGGGCTTTATTAAAACCAATGTACCTACCCTAGCAACAACATCTATAAGCATTGCTAATACTAATGACAAAATATCCTTGCATTATCCACAGTTCATAGACTAGGACCAATGACATCATACACCTATTTTGGACACATTTCAAAACAATGAGGCTATTGCAAAGTTCATGGGACTTCGAACTAATATACCGCAAGGAGATCATAAAGAAGGTTTTGTAATGGAATTAGGTCAAGGAGCATATTTTGTGGGGGGGAGATTATGTCTTCCAGTTGCAAAAATAAACTACAAAATTTAAAAATAAAAAAGAGGTACCCTAAAGAAAACCATAATGTGGCAGTGAAAACCTCTTTGAGGCACCCAAATATGGAGGATTCAATCTCCCCACCATTGAATATCAAGAGAAATCAGCAATCCTAGTTGAGGATGTCTAACCTATCAATGTTGGCACATCAGAAACACCCCAAATCACATATCATGTAGCATCACTTGATCATGAGGAAAAGGTAAACTTCTTAGCATCTATCAATGAGCACAAAATCAACTTTGCATGGACATATGTTGACATGCCAGGGCTGGATCTTGCCTTTGTAGTACATCACCTAATAGTGTTTCCGGGAGCTAAACCCGTCAAACAGAAGATACAAAAAAATGCATCCACAGATAGCACTCTTGGTAAAATTAGAACTTCAGAAACTCCTAGACGTAGGCTTCATTAGACCCATTGACTATCCTGAATGGGTATCTAATTTGGTACTAGTATCTAAGCCCACTAGGGGCATAAGAATCTGCACTGACTTCAAGGATCTCAACAAGGCATGCCCAAAGGATGACTTCCCTTTACCTAGCATTGACATGATTGTAGACCTTACTGCAAGGCACGAAATGTTGTCACTAATGGATGAATTCTTTAGATATAACCAAATAAATATCTCCCTCGACGACCAACATAAAACAACTTTCACTTGTGCATGGGGAACCTTTTGTTGGAACACCATGCCATTTAGGTTGAAAAATGCAAGGGAAACCTACCAACGAGCAATGACCACCATTTTCCATGATATGTTACATATCAATATGGAGGATTATGTGGATGAAATAATATCAAAATCCATCAAAAGAGATCATTTGACCAACTTAGCAAAGGTATTTGATAGGCTAGAACAATACAACTTGCATCTCAACCCAAAGAAGTGTGTATTTTGTGTAACTTCTAGAAATTAGTTGTTGGGTTACATAGTATCAAGAAGAGGCATCGAAGTAGATCCTACCAAAGTAAACGCTATATTAGAAATGCCTCCTCCAAAAACATTGAAGCAGTTGAGAAAATTCTACAAGGTAAACTATAGTCCATCAAATGATTCATCGTATAGTTGGCAAACAAGTGCCATCCATTCACTTATTTTCTATACAAGGATATAACATTCAAGTGGGATGGTAGATGTGATTAGGCTTTCCAACAATTTAAGGATTACTTGCTCACTCCTCTAGTATTAATGCCTCCAATTCAAGACAAGGCAATGATCCTCTATGTATCTACAACACAAGCAACATTAGGGTCTCTGTTAGCACAACGGGATGACAATAACAAGGAAAGAGTAGTCTATTATATCAGTCAAACATTGGTGGGCTATGAGTTGAACTATTCACCCATAGAAAGGGCGTGTCTATCTGTCATCCTTGTGACATATAAGTTGAGACACTACATATTAAATAGACAAGTAAAGTTGATATTGAAGGTAGATCTCCTAAAGTATCTATTGGCTAAAGTAGCTCTAATAGGGAGAATCACTAAGTGGGTAATCATACTTAGTGAGTTTGACATAGAGTACATTGAAAAAAAAGCTATCAAAGGACAAATCATAGCAGATCAATTATCAGATGCATCGATGGAAGATTATCAACCTCTAACAATATAATTTCTAGATGAAACCATAACTAAACAGTCAAGCCATTGGACCTTGTACTTTGATGAGTCCCACTCTCAACATGGCTTAGGAGCTGGTATCTTATTTCTTACACTATAGGGAGATAGTATACCTAAGGCTTATAGGATTTATTTTTTGTGTACCAATAACATTTTGGAATATGAAGTGCTAATCACAAGACTAAAGATGGTCGTAGAATGGAGGATAAAGGAACTACAGATCTATGGAGACTCTCAACTAGTAATAAGGTAGGTAAATGATGAATATCAAACAAAGGATGACAAGCTTATGCCATATAAAATAATGGTGGACAACTTCAAATAGTACTTTGTCGTCATCACCTTTGAACAGGTTCCTCAAATCAAGAATAGAGTAGTTGAAGCTATGGCAATAATAGGTTCACTCCTTGACATTCCACAAAATATTCCTAAATACGAATTCCTACTGAAGCAACTCCTTATACCGACATTCGATATAATATACTAAGTACTTGTTTATGATGTTGTTGGTCCTAACTCACCATTGTACCAAGGTAGGTTTGCCTATATCTAGCATGGTATCATACCCCCTAACTTAATGACAAGCCAAAAGAAAACCTTTGTCCACAAAACTTCCTGATTCATCATCTTAAGAGATACCCTAAATAGACAAAGTCTAGATGGAACATTACTTTGATGCCTTAATGTGGAAGAAATAGAAACTGCTTTACAAAAAATGCATGAAGGTATTTGTGGGTCTCACTCTAGTGGACCTAATCTAGTATAGAAATTAGGGATAACTTTAAGACCCCCCCCTCGGTGAAGGTGTTAAATCCTAGCGAGTCTTGTATACTTCCCAATAAAAATATTAATTTTATTGGCAATTTTTTTGTTTTTTGGGAAAAAAATATCAATTGGAAAATCTTTTCTAATCATTAGAAGTTTGTAGAAAATCCTGGCGAATTGCATTTTTTTTTAATCCAATAAAATATTTTCATTGGTGATTAAAAACTTGTTTCAAACCAATAAAATATTTCCAGTGGTGAATAAACCTATTTTCAAAATAGAAAAAATATTTTTATTGGTGATTAAAAAAAAATTTCAACCAAAATTTTTTTTATCAATGGCAAATTAAGCCTATTTTCAAATGAAAATAAAAAAATTGGTGAATTAAACATAATCTCAAACTAATAAAAAAAATTCAGTGGCAAAATAAACTAGTATGCCAATAAAAAATCATAGCGTGGTTGGCAAAAATATCAAATTCCAGGACAAATCTTCCCCACATTCAAATTCCTTCATAAAGTATCCAGAATGGTGACAACTGTCAACATATTTATTATGTTTGAAGCCAGATGTCAATGCAAAATAATATAACCCATGACCGTTCGATAAATTTTTGATGGACGGTTGTAGTTGCATTCCGGAAGCAAATCTCTGAAGCAGTAGACTTGTGAATTAAAACCTTCAGAATAACAATAGAACCGTTAGATTTCTAGAAATCAATGCTTGAGATTTTATTACTTATTAAATCACTTAAAGTCATGACAACCAAAATCATATTTTATCATTGACTGGTTACTAGCAGTTGAAGGTCACTTAAGTTATGACTTAAGCCTTTGGAGTCATCATGGTGACCGGCCCCTTGACTGAGGCAGATGATGGTTTTGAGAAATGAATGGTTGAGATAGGGTGACATGGGTCAACCTTAACTGCTCCCCGTGAGCCTACGGGGGACCCACCTACATCTCCTGTCCCTCAACAAGGAGGCAGGGAAGTGCCACGTGGAATGATTAAAACCGTCGAAGGAACTAGTGTTAAAGCTAGCGCTACTAAAGGAGCCTTTTAAGCACATGTTTTTTTTATAGTTAAATAGTTTCTATATGGGGCAACACCGTGTATTAATCAAAAATTATTTTTACATTCCTCGGATGAGATCAGACGCTTGACCAAGTCACCAAGGACTCATCCCAATAGTATTCACAATGAAGCCTTCATTTCCACAAAACATTACAGACCCAAATATTGAATGGACTGACATTGGATACTTATACGGACTACAAACAGACCATCACAAACCAAAATGACCTTCCACAAACACCAGATTATGCATTGTTGCAGTCGGCCTCGCTGGTCTTCTTGGCATTGATTGCATTCTGAATCACTGGACAATCACCACTGCAGGCACTATGGGAAGGATGGTTTACTCATTCCTCCCAGCTCCTAGTGTCATTCGCTACCCATTCTTCACCAATTCCCAGGTCCCAGTCCTCCTCATGTGAAGACCACCTTTCCCCATTGAGAGCTTCTGCCATCGCAAATGCCTTCACCCAACCCTTCGACTGGTCTTTGAGAATGTTAGTTGCACGCAAAAGAAATTTGATACACCTGTCAATCTCCCCCCATTGGTTTTTGAGAGTTGCATGGTTTAGTGAGCGCACCAGGGGAAACTTTGGTATCGACTATTCATTCCCATGAGCCTTGTAGTAGTGCAACGACGGAGGGGTCATTAAATTTTCGTTGATATTGTCTAGTGATGCGTCAATATTTTCCAACAAAGAGTGTTGAAAAATCATTTGGCATAGCTTCTTCCCCTGAGCTTTCAAGACACCCATGTACACGAGCATTTCCAGAAACATGGTGGGTATTTATGAATTCACCCTAAGCTTGTGGGTAGCCAGCAAAAATTTTGGGCCCAAAATATCCTTCACCGCTTGGACCACCAGTGGGTGCTTGGACACCATTATCCATTTCAATCGTTTCTCAATGATTTCACCATTGGAAAGTGTTTTTCTGCTTCATGGAATTCAAAAACAAAGGAGTCTACATTGCCCCTTAGTGTTTGTCGAGAGTGCTAAGCCAATTTGATAAAAATGAGCACAACCCCTATTTGTAGCAAAAAATTATTGTAGGCTTATGGAGACTGTACCAAGAAATGAAAACCAACGTTTCATGTATTCTTTATGCAAAAATATTTTTGTAATCCTGCCACACATTCCCCCAATCGAATTAACGTAGAAATTAATGTTGAGTGATGTAGCCATCTTGTCATTTGTCGCGGACATACCTTTTAAGCACATGTTTTAAAGGTAAGCAAGACATCTTAATCTGGGTCATTGATTTGGTCTGAGGGTTATGCATAAGTGAATGCTCTTAAGGTAAAGAGTGCACAAATGTGAAGTGCCAGATTTAATCTGGGCCGCTCCCCACCTCCTCGTTGCCACATAGGTTAAAATCAACGTGGAAGCGAGGAGGCTGAAACATGGATTTTCTCATGGGTAACTTGGAATAATATTGTCCAAATTTTTTCGAAATAATATTGTCACATCAATGATTAAAAATTCAAGTGGTGAATTAAATGTTAATTGTCACATCAATGATAGTGTTGAATTTAAAAATCTTAAGTGTGAGTATTTGATGTCATACTCATTGTCTTCATTCTAACTTCTATATATACTTCACCAACTTGATGTTCTTCATATAATTTATAATATATTTGGCTTTGATTTCTTTCTTCTTTATTCTCAATTCAACTTTGATATTATGGAGCCTTCATAGCATGTCATGCTACCCAAATGTTTTTGGGAGAAAAGAAGGGACGATGCATATGACAAAAAAAAGTTAGGTATGGTTTTTACAATTCCTTGTGTGAAGGTTGAGGATGCTATAAGAATAATTGTGGGTAGGGAATGGCTTCAGAACAAACCCTATACTCTATATTCTGAGGTAGCTTTGGATTTCTTGTCCAATTGCATGGACATTTTTCTCGATAAAAATTTGGTGAAGACACTGGAAATATGTTATTTGCAACCTTTCATTTACTCTATTTCTTCGTTGGAGTTGGCACTGGAGCATTACAATTTTGAAAATGGGTTGGTACCTATTGGTGGAATCTTCCAGAAAGTGGAATTGCTTGCTTCTACAACACAAGTTCTTTCCTTGGTTAATATGAGATGGGGTTTGCTATGTGATATGAAAAATGAATCATTAAAGAGTTTGAAGTTTTGGAGGAAGGTTTTGGATGATTCACTTTTCTTCTCTATTGTTACTTTGTTAAATTTGATTCACCTTCTACTCAAACACGAGTTGATGGCCTTAATTAATGTTACAAAAAAAATTAGCAATGAATTGTGTGACATGTCACATGCTTATATTTTATTGTACAACGTAACAGTTCTTGTAAGATGTATTTTGTGACTAGTTTTTTGTCACGGTTAGTGGCTTTTTGGCCAGGATGGCTATGTACTATGTACTTAAGTCTTTGGCAATAGCTACTTAAATTAAAATACTTTTCATGGATCCATTCTTGTGAATCCTTTTTTCTTTGATCAATATAAAAGTTTGGATTTTAAAACTAAAAGTAATTATCAACATATAGTTCTGATCATAAGTGAGCAAAATTTATTGTGACTTATTAGTGGATATTGATAATTATTAAGATAAAACAATCCATTTAATTCTCTCTTTTCAATGTGTCAAATTACTCTACCTTTCATTTATTCAATTGAAATTCTCAATCTTTTTGAAGAAAGTGTGGTTGTGGTACTGCAAGCAACGATGCAGATTAATGCCATTGGAATAGCCAAAGTGATTGATCAGATGACTTTATATTGAAAACGACACAATGCACTATAGAATCGTAGATGATGATGTCATTAATCCAGTGATCTAGTGAAACAAGATTTGTAATGATTTCATATCGTTTGAGTGACAATGGCAATTTGACAGCTTGTCAGCTTGAGATACAATTTGCACGTAGCCAAACATCAATCAAATTAAACATTTTAACTGTACATGTAAGGCTTAAGTTACACAAATTGATTAAGTTGGTTTTTCGGTTTGTGCGAATCACGATTATCATTATACCCAACCTCACACGTGACACGAGTCACAAGTAAACAGGGATTAGGCCGGTAGCGGCATTGGTGGCCCATAAATAAGGATAGTGAGCACAACTGAAATCATTAGTTGAAGGCTAAAGGATTTACTATTGAGTGCAATGTTTTGAATTGTCAGAAGGGTATTCATTTTGTAGGGTTAATAAGGATTCAGAAAGAAGATGATGTGGTATTATTTGGGATACTCTAAATTCTCCTACCTCCAGTTATGTAGTTACAGAGTAAAAGACCAATTTCCTTCAAGTTCAGAATGGGTGGAATTGGAAAGAAGTTGATCTGGTTAACCTGACTTCTAAGGAAGGTTTTGAACCAGGACTAGGAGTTCTAATGGAGATAAGTGTTATCCCAGTGCATGGAGGTTGCGTGCAAAAGAAGGGAGTAATTTTACCACCCCTCATTTTCTGCATGACTCTGGTTCTCAAAGGGGATAAGTACATTTTGTATCTTCAACTCCCATTTCCCCAGCATGGTTCTTCAGGAAAGCCCCATGCATTTATTTTGAGAGCACATGATTTCCTAGAAAAGTCTCATACATTTATTTTCAGTGCCACTACGCGTGGTCAAAAGTACCATGCATTTATTTTCAGAGCGACATTTGTATTACATTGTCACCAATGGTCCAGCAGAAGCTTGGTGCTTACATTTGTATTTGTATTATGTAAAGTAACATATGTTATTTCTACAAAACAAGAGTTTGGCGCTTGCATGATATACTCATATTTAAAAAGATATGTAATAATGTGACATTGTAATTTAGTTGTAATAAAATAAATGGTTGTGTTATGTTATTCTTTGTTATTCATTTACAGTAAAGAATTATTTTATGAGTTAAGTGTCTATGAATCTATTCAAATCAGTTTTTTTTCCTTTAAAAAATTAATTATTATCTATTTATGAAATAATTGTATGCAAATTTAAAAGTAAAACATAAAGCAATACAAATGAAAAAAGAAAGTTGCCATCAAATTGAAAAAAACATTATAAACACTAAAAGTTGTCACTCTTGTTAGGGTTTACCGAAATTTTACTGGTTTCTAATTTGTTGTTGACCTTCTCCCCCAGTTCCCAGTATCATTATTCATTTTATTAAGTACTTTGCAACATTAAGTTACCACCCCCTTGGCCTTGATGTCAATCCTAGCGTAGTAAAGTTTAAAACAACTTTAAAACACATGTTTATTGTTTATATCATAAATTACTCAATCGTTCAATGAACATTTGATGTGTGGTTGTAGTTGCATTCTGGAATGAAATGCACAGAGTGTTAGGCTTGCAAACTTAAACCTCTAGAATCACCCTATAACTGTTAGATTTACAAAGATCAACAGTTTAGAATTCATTGTCAATGTAGGACAACCATGTACTAATTGTATAGTCTGGAAGAAACACATTGACGTTTCAATGTTTCATTTACTTTAATTTTTCATTGATCTCCCCCAGTTCCTAGTTCTTGGTATCATTATTCATTTTATTAATTCCTTTGCAACGTTAAGTTACCGACCCATTCAAAACACATGTTTATTGTTTATATCATAAATTACTCAAGTTTCAACTGTTTGATGAACATTTGATGGATAGTTGTAGTTACATTTCAGAATGAAATGCACATAGTGCTAGGATTGCAAACTTAAACCTCCGGAATTACCCTATAACCATTAGATTTACAAAGATCAACGATTTAGAATTTGTTGTCAATGCAGGACTAAATGGCTTGATTTAAATGTTGTTAGCCATGTACTGATTGTGTATTTCTAAATGCTTTCATCCATGTACTAATTATGTAGTACAAAAGTAACACATGGACGTTTCATTCACTTTAATGTTTGAAAAAAGCACTTTCTACTGCTAAGTGATTTTATTTTTAAGTGAGAGGGTTAGCACATGAGGAGATTTTAGTCTTCATATCACTCATTGCATTGCACCACCCTGTTTTGGGTTCCACAATTCCACTTCCAACAAATCCATTCCAGTTTCCACAACTTTCAGCATTAATCTTTTCAAGAGTCAAAATTCGGGTAAGTGAAAGAATTCCTATGGGTAGGTTTCATCGTTTGATGTTGCTTAAAATCTTATTTTTTCAAACTTTGAAGTTTGGTTTTAGGGTTGAGAGAGTTAATAATTAAGAAAAAATAAGGACTAATAAGGAATTCACAATTTCACATTGTATAAGCATGTCTACCACTAGTACCAATAGAGCAATGTTGGATAAAAAAATACATTATGCACAATTACTTAAAACCTCAGGTTTCACTGATGAATACCATGATATTTATGATCCTGAAGTCTATGGTAGGCATACCTCAGAACTTAGATTTTCATCTCAGAATAAGGTTGCAAAGAAAATGCAAGTTAATAGTATGAGTACACTATGGGTAACTGGATTAGGGCGCATGATGTTACATGAGATTTTTCCTTGCCCAAAATTATGATGATAACAAAAGAGAAATTGTTAATAAATATAAAAAAGAAGAATCATTATCCATTAATGCAGAAGAACTTGGAAAAGTGTTGGGGTTTACAACCGAATAATTTGGAAATGTCCACATTGACCTAGAAAAGCTTGCAAGTGATTATGAGGCAGTGGATGAAAGGGAGAAAAGTGCTTTCATAAATAAAATAGTTCTAGATACCAAAGAAGTTAGAAACAAATTGAAAGGTGATCATAAGCTTCCTTATGATTCTGATATTTTTAAACCATGGGTTCAGGATACTATTTCCATGCTAGCATTTTGCCTCAAACGGATAGCAATTTGGCAGTGGGTGCAAGCCTCCTTAAAATGGTATATAATATCCATTATGGTGTTCATGTCAAATATAACTATATTGAGCACATTGTAGAATCCATACATAAACAATTTTTAATGATTAAAGGAGGTCCCACCAAGAAATTTAGGTTCACAACCTACTTGTGTTATTTTTTTCTACTCAAATTTAGAGGAATGTTTTAGACTAACAAGCTTCAGATTCAGCCCTATAGTAATGCTCAAGAAAATCAAATGGCTCCAGTATATGATTGGACCACTGAGATAAGGATGCATGATTCTTGAAGGAACTACAGTCATTTTGTAGACTACTTTTTAGATCCATTGCATCAATCAATTACAAATACTCCAATGCCTAGATTGTCTGTCATGTAGAAATTTCATTCAACTAGGAAAAGAAATACAATTGGTTGATTGGTATTTAATGGAAGAATATACTGTGCTAAGATTTTATGGATTGGGATTAGAGCCATACAAACTTCCAATACATGTGACAAAAAGGGTTTTTGTATCAGAATATGTAAGGCAAATGAAGAGTACTAATGAAATACACTTTTTCAATCAGGGGAAGAAGACCTTATTTCCTTCTTTACCTTTTTCATGTGGAGGGTTCACATTTGAGAGAAAAGCATTTAGTGCGGCACATGATCTTTTAATTTTTTTTTAAATTTTGATGTTGTTTGTCACTGGCAATATGATCCATGTGACACCACTAAAGAAATGATTGTGGCTAATAAGAATGTTGCAAGTAGAATTCAACATCAAAGTAAACCCTTGCTTAAAAACTTGAGAAATAAGGATTCTTGGGATGAGGTCAAAATAACAATGGAGAAAAGTGTTGCTAAGAAAGGTATTTCTTTTGAACAATTGT
This sequence comes from Sequoia sempervirens, assembly GCA_007258455.2. Lineage (NCBI taxonomy): Eukaryota > Viridiplantae > Streptophyta > Pinopsida > Cupressales > Cupressaceae > Sequoia > Sequoia sempervirens. The sequence continues at coordinate 79,980,081 of VDFB02000002.1, read as the reverse complement.
TAACATAAATTATGACATGGCATTGAAAGACAATCAGGATGTACAACAATTTTTATGGAAAAAGTGATAAACCATCTAGTAGAATAAAAATTCCAAATTCTCTAGATAGGGAAGTTACAACTAAAAATTGGTCACAATAAAAAATTACTGTATTTTGGTCTATGAGGAAGGAGCTAGGTGATCCAAAATATATTATAGAGTATGGAGATAACGACGAAGATCGTGAGTTTAGAAAATTGTGGAATATAGAGCATTGTGAAGATTAAGAAACTAATGATGAATGTAATGATGATAGGGAAGAACAAAGCCATGTCAATTTCAAACCTGGTTTAAGTGAGGCCACAAAAGAAGCATATACTTCAGGAGCAGCCATAGCTGAAAAATGGGTTATGAAGGTGGTCCTTTGAGGTCCCAAAGACAAGGCCCTTGGATGAAAAAAGATGTAGAGTATAGAAAACTAGTTGATAAATATGGCCTTAGGCTTGGAGGTGAAAAAGTAGACCAAGGGAATACAATTCAATTTGTTAGAGCTTTAAATCCTCATCTTCATGGTCAAATATTATCACAACTAGGACATGCCCATGGTGGAGAGCTTAGTGCAATTGGAACTATCACTAGTGGTGATGGTATGGGTAGTAGTACTAGTAGTGGTCAACATGTGCTAAAATAAAAAAATTACACACAATATGACAACAATACAAGCTACCACACAAACACCAGGTGATCAAGGCATACAAAAGAGGAAAAGGATTTTGACAGGTCCAAGTCACACTACTAGTGGATCCACCATAGATGAGTTATTTTCAGACACTCCCCCACTACCACTTAGTGTGGTTGTGACATCATTAGCAAATACAAGTACTCCTATTCATTTTCCATTCAACCATTCCATTGTTCCTACATCCCCATGTTTTGATTACATTGAAGAGTTTAAAAAGAAATCAGACTTGTATAAAAAAGAAAAGAAGCAATTGATGGAGAATGCTTCTGTTGTAACTTCAGAGCCCGTAACAACCATGGTATTACCCACATTTTACAAAAATAAATAAATCATGGAGTACACAATTTTTGTTCCCACAGTTCAAAACAAACTAGAAAATTAGATGGATCGATCTGAATTCCAGGTGAGCAATTTTCAATTGGATTTTTTGAACTCAAAAATACTGATAAAATTAATGTATCAAAGAAGAATAATGAATTGGTGTACACATCATTGCTAAAACAAGATAGAGACAAAAAAAATGTTGTAGACTCAAATAGAAAAGTTATAGGCATACCTAGCAAATGAAAAAGCAAAGAGGAAAGCAATAGATAACAAGAGCAATGAATTAGAAAAAAGAATTAAAAAAATTGCCTCTACATCAACAAGCAAAGAGGATAAACAAAATGAGAGAGAAGTGAATGAACTGAAGAAAAGGATAGATGAGAGAAACAATCTAAATATGATGAGGAAAAATACACTTCAAAAAAATTAAGACAAAGCATTGCGAATGGAAATGCACTGTGGGAACAAAAATTGGAGAAAGAGAAAAAGAAATGAAAGATTGGAGGCAGAGTTGGTGGAAGCAAAAAATGAAATTAACTCTTGTCAAAATAAGTTATTTGCATTTTGTAGAGAAACAATGAGGCATATGAAAAAAAATAGCTGGGATGAAATAATGTAGAGGATTTATCATTTTTGTGTGACATGTTTCAATTGATTGATGCTATCAAACTACATTATAAGAAGTTCAACAAATATTTAGTGGATATCAAAAATGTGCTGGCATTAGAGAAATTTGCAAATCAAGTTCAACAAACAGTATACAAAGCCAGTGATAATGATTTGAAATAAAAGGGGATTAATAATCAGCTTGCTACCTCAATGAAGTTGTCATCTATCATTGAAAAGTGTTTGAGAATGCGTGAAATAGAGGAATATTTGCATTTGGCTGCAGACAAGATGAAGAAGGTGGATGAAAAGGTAAGGAGTTTCACAGGGCTTAGTTTTGTTGGAAATAGGATGCCATTTAATTGCAAATCCTAAACATTAATTATTTCATGTATCTCCTAAGTTCTTGGAATGTGTTCAACAACACTAAGATTAGGATGAGATTAATTATTTGGATGAAATAAATCATGAAATTGACATTTGTAGTTATTCTTAAATAATAGGAGCATGTGGGTGCACACATGGTAAGGTGACACTCACCTTGAGTTAAGTTAACTATTCAGAGTAAGAGATAACACTTCTGAATGCATGTAAAGATCCTAGGAGTTAGGGTTTGATGTTTGCATGCATGAAGTTCATTTAGTTCAGTTCAGATGAGTTCATTCGATTCAATTCACTTAGTTTAGTTTATTTTAGTTTAGTTCAATTCAGTTCATTTCAATTATGGTTCAGTTATCTTCCATTGCATGCAAGTGCATGTTGCATGCATGTTGGTTATTTTGAGTTGCATGTAGTTAGCTTCAGTTAACTTGGAATGCATGGCTAATAACTTGAGTTGTGTGACAGATAACAAGGACTACCTCCAGTTAATAGGGGATGACCATTCTTGCATGAATGGTGTTGAGTAAATGTTTCAGTTAACAAGAAATCACTTAGAGCCAGCTTGGGCGCCCAAGATGCTTTCTTGGATTTACCTCTTTTGCATGTTGAGATATTTCTGAAGGCTCAGTTAAGAAGGATTACTTATGGGCACCAAATTTGAGGAAGAGCTTTGGAATTATCATTGAAGTGAAGGATGAGTTGTAGCTTCAGTTTGGGATGCCCAAATGGATGAAGCACATGTTTTAGCATTGTTTTTCACAGGATAACTCTATTTGAATGAGATATGGCGTACCTTTTAGGGATAGGGCTTGAGTATTGTAATTATAACGCATGTTGAGATTACAAAGCTGATTAAAGCCTATATATCTCAAGCAAGTTGAATAGAGTGTTAAAAGTTTTTATTGCGGGTTGTGAAGAAGATTGGTGAAGGAAAAAGAAGCATTCTCAAGCAAGAATTGGAGCTATTGTAATTTAGAGATTGAATAATAGAATAATTCTTGGTGGAGTTTTTTCCCGAAAGGGTTTCTCCACAGTACATCTTGTGTAATCTTTCTAATATCTTGTCTAGTTCTTCTATCAACTTCTGTCTACATTATACAATAGTAAAATGGATTAATCAAGATAATCACCCACAAAGAATATATGTAACAAAGGAAAAGCTTATTTAGATCAAAAATATTAAAATTTTATAGAGTATTAAGCTAAGAAAACACCTCAATTTTTCAACAGGTTTTCCATAGGCTTTTGACACAAATGAGTGATTCATTGGAAAGGATGATTTCAGAAAGAAGATGGAGAGTGCAAGGAAAATTGATTTGGACCAGTTTCCTCAAAACCCAGATGTGGTGAACTATTTGGATTCCATCAAACCACAGATAACCTTGAATGCAAAATTGACTGAAGAATTCAAGACAAGTTCCAATTTCAATCATGAAATGTTAACCAATCTTCAATTCAAATAACATTAGTTAGAACAAATGACAATAACACCACCTGAATAGTGGAAGTTGCTAGAAAAGGTGATACAATGATTTGATTTTTGATAATACGAGTTTCCAAGTTTAAACTCAGCTCTGTGCAGAGTTTTCCTTATGAAAGATTTTGCATTTTCAATGCCTCTATATATTTCTTCATGTGAAAATAAAAGATCTTAAATTTAGTAATGTGTTGATTTTCAATTATCTATATTATTTATTTAATCATTTGAAGAAAAAGTCTAGTAGTGGTTTATGTGTGATCAATTTTAAGTGTACAATAAATAAATAAACATAGATTAAAAACAAATCAAACACACCAATAAGACATTATATCAAAAATAGAAAATGGAATAAAAGAAATGCAAACTATATTTTCTGCTCTCGATGTTGTCCTCTATCTCCGGTGTTTTTGTCGATTCCAACTTGCTCTCAAATTGTCTGCTAGGCTCAACAAACAGTCTTCCTAGAGAATGAGATTAAAGATGAATGCATGTTATACTAAGACCTAATTAACATGTTGAAACTAAACATGATTTCTAGATTGTAAGATTACGAAATTATGAATGCTAAAGTTGATAATGACAATCCTAAAATGCTAGTCGTTTGAATGCAATTAATCACTAATGTATGTGTATATGTGTGTGTAACCAATGCTTGGATTCATAGTGGTATTTAAAGAGTTTTCAAAAGATTCTGATTGGCTAATGTGATCAACAACTGAAATCAATCTTTTCAAGATGAACGGTGAGAGATCTTGGAAGTCGAGAAAAAGATGAAAGGTTGAGAGAATAATGGAAGATGTTTCCTTCCCACAAAACCTTTCACTCAAAAATAGAGGTAACCTGTCGTTTGTCATCTTTAGTTATGAGTTTGTTTTGTAGTTGAAGATAAATCCCATAATTAAATAAATAAATTTATTTAATTACATGTGACAGATTTAGAAGTTTCCATAATTAAATATTTAATATTTAATTGTGTGCGAGAGATGAAAATGGACGGTAATTAAATATTTGAAATATTTAATTATGCATGAAATGAGAAAAAGGTGTTAAATTAAATATTTGTAATATTTAATTTAACTGTAAGATGAAGAAGGTGTTTGGAGGAATATTCCATTATTTGAATTTAAACATTCAAATTATGAATAATATGATAATTAATTTAAACAAATTATAAAATTTATTTAATTTAATTAAGAGGAAGATGGAAGATGGTAATAATTAAATAAAGTTATTTATTTAATTAATGTAGAAGAATTATAAAAGTGAACAATATAAATAAATAATTAAATTTATTTATATGTAGATGACTTTAGAAGATTAATTAAATAATTAATATTTAATTAATTAACAAGCTTGATTAACCATGACCATTTTTAGATGTATACATTTTGCCCCTCTTTGAAGTGATGTGTGAAACACATTGCTTCAAAGAAAATATTCCTGTCTTTGAAATTTGTTGTGTTTGATTTTGCCTGTGATCAATTTTTTTTAACTAATATACCCCTGATAAAAAAAAACATGTGTGATATTGATGATGCCCCCTAGGAAGGTAAATCACTGATGATGAGAAAATTGTTGATTTGATGATAAAATTTGGATGATGAGAGGGATACAGTGATTTAGCTCTTGATAATTGATTAAAAGATGCCCCAGTTTGAAAAATAAGGTCAGAGTTTGAGAAAAAAAGATAAAAATAAAAATAACATGCCACAAAAAGCCACTTTGGTTGACCTTTAAAAGGTGAAAGGGGTAAAAAGGGCAAGCCATTTTCACCATTTGACTTTAGGAATGTTTTGCTTTGACATTGACTTGGTGAGATGGAGATTTCATATCATAGACATAGATTCAAGCGGGCCCACCGATACCAAAGACCAGCCACTTACGGACCACCGGTGAGTCGATTCAATCCGCTTTGCTATGAATTTTTTTTTTTTTTCAGTTGATTTTTCATGCATTTTTACGCGGATTTAGAAAACAACAGTCCGTTTTAGCGTATTTAGGAAATAGAATAGCACTTTCGAAAACTTTTGTAGCGCATAGAGGGTGTAAAGTGGCGGATCTAGGATAGAAGTAGTTTAGTGATACAATACCCAAAGTAGTGCATTTAGGATGTCGGTAGGGAATTGGTATTGTAGCACATATAGGAAATAGATTAGCACTTTTAAGGTTTTCGCGCATCGACTAGATGAAATGGCGCATTCACTTAGGGGTTTAGCGCATATAGGGAATTAACACATAGGAGAGAAACTGTAGCGCTTTGGGGACAAAGAATGGCGCTTCTGGGGTTTTAGCGCATTAGGGGGAAACTTTAGCACATTTAGTGTTTTAGCGCATAGAGGCCACATATTAGTGCATATGGGGAATTTAGATAGACACTGTTTAATGAAAGTGATAAAAAAATGATGATGTATATTGCTTCTTTGGTCAATGGATAGATAAATTATCATGTCATCATATTGATATGGATAGAAATGATAGAAAATGTGATAAATAATGAATTGATAACTTTGTTTCCCTTAATAGAAAACAAAGAGTAAATAGCTGATAACTTTGTTTCCAAAGGGTAGAATGATTGATTGTATTTTGCTTGATAACTTTGCTTTAGAAAACATAGAGTAAATGATTGATATGACTTCTGATAAATTTGCTTTCTGCGATAGAAAACAAACAGTAGATGATGTGATTGAAAACATATTTGCATTCGTGACTGGAGTACAAATAGGATGATGATTTGATTATTGATAAATTTGCTTTCCTAAAAAAGAAAACAAATAGTAAATGATGATAGAGTAGATTGATTTGATATTCAGATAGATAGATTTTGCATTGATTTCATGATATGAGTCACTTAGATAAAACACTTGATATGGTTCACATGATATAATGCATTGATATGGGTCACTTGATATGGTTCACTGATAGATAGATATGGGTTGTGATTGCATGATGTTCAGTAGATAGATTGATTTGATATGAGTCGATGATATGAGTTTGATTGATTTTCCTTATGATGACCAAAAAAATAGGAGGTTTTCAAAAACCTCCATATTAGAGAGCGCTTCCCTATGTGGTGGGATCAGATATGAGATCTAACACCTATAGATATATAGTTGATAGTGGGATGTGGGTTGAGAAATTTATTATCTATGCCACCGATTTGGGTGAACAAGGGACTGTTGACCGTACTAGCAAAGAGATGGCATTCTAAGCATAATACCTTTCATTTGTTGATGAGTGAGATGATTGTGACCACCGAGGACATATACAAGATTCTAGGGATTCCAGTAGTAGGTACTCTTGTGGTTTATGACCACAAGGAGTTAGGTGGTATAGATGCACTTAGTAGGGTGTTTGGGGATGCTCAGATAGCAAGGTATTGGGTGCCATGGGCAGATTTTAGGGAATATCCGGCCTTACCTACCATTTTTGGTGCATTCATTGGAGGCTTCCTTTGTCAGGACCGTCGGTCAAAGGGATTATTAGTTGGGTGGGGGAGGATCATTGAGCTGATGATAGGTCAGTAGCAGAGATATGCCTAGAGGAGTTGCATGTTAGCTCATTTATACCATGACTTGCATCAGGTAGTATACAGTGGATCATCCAGTTTATCTTGTGGTGTTACCCTACTCTAGGTCTGGGCATGGGAACATATTGCTATTACGAGACCATTGTGTCCTAGAGTTAGGCCACAAAGCAGGCCATATGTGTATGCATATTCTATTGCACTTGTCCAACCCAAGCTGGGAAAGTTGGAGTATTGGCGATGGACACTTGATGATGTTGATTCAGTGATATGGAGGCCATACACAGATTGTGAGGGGTGGGATACTTATCATTTGGAGATGCCATTTGTATGTATGCCCTGGTATCTGATAGGTCAGACCCTATTCATTATAGAGATATTTTTGGCATTACGAGTGTAGAGATAGTTTGGATTTACTCAAGGGATGCCTCAGGGTGTTGCACACTATGGGTGGCGCAAGGATGATCCTAGATGGGGGCCATGCATTTCATATTAGGTAGCATATACAAAGTATACTAGTTTACAGCCTGAGGCATGGGCTTACAAGCCAAATATTACTGATGTAGGGATGTCGGATGAGTATTATGTGTATTTTCACACACACCCATTCCCTTGTTTGACATGTCCAGATGAGTGGGAAACCATTTTGATGGCTCAGCAGCTAGGGGGTAGGAGACATGAGGATGTGGCAGGGGGAGAGCAGGCGATGGGTGGAGGGGATGAGGAGAGTGGAGAGGAGGCAAAGAGTGGAGATGAAGAGAGCTCAGATGATGGTGGTGGGGATGATGACAGAGATGGAAGAGGGGAGGAGCAAAGGCCAATGAGGCAGAGGACAGATATCTTGGGTCGTGCTCAGATCATGTAGAGGCCAAGGTCTAGTATTGGACAACAGACAGTGATCAGGGTCTCCTCTACAGTGCAGCAGGCGCAGATAGATACCCTGTAGGCCCAGGTACAGATGCTTCAAGGGCAGTAGGAATAGTTGCAAAGCTAGTTGGCTTAGGCTCAGAGTTTGACAGTGCAGTTACAGGCACAACTTGCACAGGCATAGGCACCTCCTCCTACCCCAGACCCACTGGTGGCCCAGTTGATAGTAGAGAGGGATTCTTTTAGATGAAGGGTAGTAGAGGTACAGGGTGTTGCTTAGAGACTCATGGGCACTGTTGAGAGTGCATCTTTGCGAGAGGCCATTGCAGAGGGATTTGAGATTGTCAGGGAGGATGAGTACTACCGGGTTAGGTATGAGGAGTTGTGCCCTCCTGACCGCAGAGAGCCTTACCCTTGGTCCCATAGTAGGACTAGGAGCAGATCATAGATGAGGACACACAACAAAGGGGTTACAGGGCCTCAACAGGATCTTGATGTAGGGGGTAGTGGCAGGCCACCATCCTCTAGACCAGCTCCATCAGGGGCCTCTACTAGCCAACTGTGATATGTGATTTTGATTGTTGCAGTATTATTGATGTATACCATTTTTGGAGCATGTGTCTTATTTTTTGATCATATCTCATGTATCTCTCTAGAATTTGTAAGTCTCATTGAACATTGGACATTTGTATTTATTTTTTATGAGCAATGATATGCAACGGCGATGAGTTTTGATGATGTGCATTTTTGATGTGATGATGATATGGATATGCATTTGTTTGTATATATTATGAGATGGATTTTGATATGCATTTTAATGATTTTATGTCTAACCATGTGATGCACGATGATTCGTATGATGACGATTTATGATGTGTACTAATGATGTCGTGTAGGTGGATGACTTTATGATGTGATTAATGAAAATATGCAAATGGGATATATGATATGTTTATGAAAAATGATGTGGAAATGTAATGTATGCATGGAATGGTTGTTTTTGTTTGGATTTTTCAAATGTAAGAAATAATAATGATGTGATGAAAAATGGATGTTCTGTTTATGAAATGCATCATGAATGTGTAGTATGTATATGAAATAGGAATTATATGAAAGGATATGTGATATGGGTCAAATGTTATGTGAAAAATTACATGATACTTTAATGATATGAAAATGATAGATGATTAAAGATATGATATGAATGTAATGTGACAAATGATAAATAATAATGAGATGTATGATACGACGGTAAATGATATGTAATGAAATGTTGATGAAATGATAAGTCAAATGAAATGGTAATAACGATGATAAATGGTATGCAACTGTGCAAAATGAAAATGAAATGACTATGAAAATGATAAGTGAGATGTTAATGATATGAAAATGATAGATAATATGAAAATGATATGAAATACCTACTGGATAAATGAATGATAGAAAATGATAAATGATCTAAATGATATGAATGATATATAAAATGAAGATATAAAATGAGAATGATCAATGGTATGATAAATGATATGATAATGCATAATGATGGATAAATAAATGATAAAGGATCGAAATGGTATGAAAATGAATGATAAATGATAAACTATATGATATGTACAAGACCTAGATGAAATCATAATGATTAATGAAATGAAAATGAAGATAAAAGATGATAATGAAACAAATGTCCGAATGTCCTCTACAAATAGTCCAAAGAGACATGATAGCTACTAATGTTTTTATTCAGCCTTTCAAAACTCTGATGCAAATCTAGTATGCAGATACGTACAATGATCTAAATGATATGCGACTAAATGAAACCAACCATTTGTTGAGCATTTTTTTAGCTTTCTTGAATCATCATAGAGCATTTTAAAATGTTGGACTTGTATGTACAAGCATCACAGGGGAAATTAGTACTAATGATGACCAAAGTACAAATTTCATGATTTTTGATATAGCAAGTGAACACAAGCATCGAGGTATAATTGAATTGAGATGACCTAAGCATTTCTTGCATAAAAAGACAAAGATTAACCACTTTCTGATGCAAATGTGGAACTGTCATCAATGATACACCATAGAAATCATGTCTTGCAACATATTTGCACCAAATTGATAGTAAACCTCAAGACAACAGACAAAGAAAAATCATCCTCTTTCCTCACCATTCTAGTTCAGGACATCATCGAATGTACTCCAGAGATATGATATCGAAAATAAAACAACCATTGTTCAAAATATAATACTGCTATTCCAAACATTATTCAGATTTTAGATTATCCAGATTTGAGTCATGATATGGTACTTGCTGAAAATTGTTGTGATATGGATCAATGATTGGATAGTTGTTCATAGAATTTGATTTTTTATTCACATGATTGGATTTTATGTCATCATCTAGCTGTTTCAGTAAAACCTGAAAGTTGATTTCCCTCAATATGTCAACATTTGCCCCCAATATTGACACAACTTGCTAAAATGAATACGTACAATGATCATGCCATGGTAAGATGTTATCACTCTAGGAAAATGATGGCATTATGATGTTGATATGGCCCTAAGATGATAGTGAAAAGATACATGAAATGAAGGCTGAGAAGCTAAGTGTAGAATATGAACTAATAGGAGAGCTACAAATAGCATATGTTTGCTAGATTTTCACTGTCTGTCTTTATTGCATTTTTCTAATTTCTTTTTTATTTTTTTGTATTTTTCTTGTCAATAGACTGCTTGTTACTAGGTTTTCACCCTATGACGATTTTTTTTTAGGACATTTTCTAATTTTTATGGATTTTTCAGGACTTTTTCTGTTGTTTTTGTATTTTTTTAAAGACTTTTTCTAATTTTTATGGATTTTTTTTAGGACTTTTTTTGTTGTTTTTGTATTTTTTTCAGGAATTTTATAAATGATGATAATTGCTTCAGACATAATACTTTTTTAGGTGCATGCTATTGATGGGTTCATCAAATAGGTCCCCTTCTGGTGTTGATAGCTTGTATGCTCTTGAACTGTATACTGTGACGACCACGTACGAACCCAGCCAATTTGGTTCAAACTTTTCTTTCTTCTCTCTATCTAACTGATTTCATGGGTTTTCCTTCAAAACAAGATCACCAACCTAAAAGGTACGTGGCTTGACTTTGTGACTATAGCTGCGAGACATCATCTGCAGATATTCTTTCAAATGATCAACTGCTCGTTGTCTCTTCTCATCAAGGAGTTTCAGCTCTTGTAGCTGAGAGACTCTGTATTCATCATCTGTGATTAAACCTTTCAGTGATACTCTAAGTGATGGAATCTGAACCTCTAGAGGTAATATGGCCTCTGCTCCATAAACAAGAGCATACAGTGTTGCTCCTGTTGGTGTTCTGATGCTAGTTCTATAGGCCCATAATGCGGGATTGAGTTGAGCATGCCAATCTTTCCCTACATAATTCATAGTCTTCTTCAATATTTTTAGTATAGTCTTGTTTGCGGCCTCTGCTTAGCCATTCCCTTATGGATAGTAAGGTGTTCAATATTTGTGTTGAATATGGAATCTCTCACAAAGTTCATCAACATCCTGGTTCTTGAACGATCATCCATTATATGTGATAATGGAGTTGGGAATGCCATATCGACAAATAATATAATTGAGTATAAATGACGAGATTTGTTTGTTGGTAACCTTAGTGAGAGGTACTACCTCAATCCACTTGGTAAAGTACTTTTTTGCTATGATTATGAACTTGTGTTCGTTCGATGATGAAGGATGAATCTTGCCAACTAGATCTAACCCCATTGAGAGAATGGCCAGGTTGGCGTGAATGGTTGTAGTTCTTGTGCAGGAGCATGAATGAGATTCCCATGAATTTGGCATTTAGAGCACTTCTTCACGAAATTGAATGATTCCCTCTCCATAGTAAGCCAGTAGTAATCCATTCTAATCAATCTTTTGGATAAGGTCAGTCCACTTGAATGAGTACCACAAATGCCACCATGAAATTCTTGTAAAACCTTTTCAGATTCATCCCGTTCAAGACATCAGAGTAAAGTACCATCAGGACCATGTCGATAGAGGGTGTCAGTGATATGAGTATAGCGAGAAGATTGGCGGATAAAGTTGCGCTTTTGGTTACAGGATAAGTCAAGTGGTAAGATGTCATCTTTTAGGTAGGCATAAATCTTACCATACCAAGGTGAATAATTGGCAAATGATTTGTCTTTTAGGTGTGTCATATGCAGGTGTAAATGATTGTTCCACCAGAAATTTAGAGTGAGCCTAATTTTCTGGGAGTTGCAACAATGATGCAATCATGGCCATGGCGTCAGTTACCTTGTTATCTGTAGACACCTAAAAATGACCTAGGCCTGCAAGCTTCATTTTTACCACTTTCGTCCTAGCATAATTAAGACATTTAATTATGTCCTTGGTCCACATTCGACTATTAATTAAATAATTTATAATTATTTAATTAATTCATTTTTTTTATTCTTCATGATTATTAAATAAATAAATTTTATTTATTTATTAAATACCTCATTAATTGTCTAAGTCTTTCTTTAATTAAATAAATTCCTTAATTTATTTAATTCCCGCTTCGTCATTTAATTCTCCCTGATTATTAAATAAATGAATTACATTTATTTATTTAATATGTCACTAACTATCTTAATTAAATAAATGGATTAATTTATTTAATTAATTAAGTCTTATCTGCTAAATTAAATAATTAGATTTAATTATTTAATTTCCAATTTCATATTCTTCTCATTTTAAATAAATTAAATTATTTAAAATGTCATGTCAATCCTAATTGTCAGTCGTTTTTGATAAATAATATAAAAAAGATTATTTATTATCTCTCAAAATCCATAATTTGAATTAATTTAATTCAAATTGGTAATTAATCTTCCAAAAATCAAGCAATCGAGCAGATTCTTGATTTTCCAAATCTTATCTTCAGTCCAAATCTTATCTCTTTGATTTTTTGAATCTGGAAAATCAGGCAATCTTATCTTCTTGATTTTTCAAAAATCTTTATTTCTAATTAATTTGTCTCATTTATTCTCCACCGTTGATCCAATTTTATTATGACCGTTCGATTAAGGATTTTGCTCTAACCATAATTAGGGATTCTCAGGTTTAATCTGGACCGCTCATTTTAGGTTCTCATCATTAATTTATCTCGTCCGTCCATTCGAAATGGAATTTTCTATAAAATGCCATCTTCTTCTCATTTTCAGGGGGACACACACATGCTGACATTTTGCATACTTATTATAGACATTTGTTTTCACACTAGTTTTTCATATGCAATTTCATTATTCATTATTGTAGTCATTTGATCAATTGACATTGGTTTTAGACATAGGCATTGGCAATAGGCATAGGCATTTAGATTTTGAGTAAATCCTTCAAAACTTGCTTTAGTCTTGTCATTTATCATAATTGCTCATACACGAATCTGAGGGCATATTCATTTACTGCAAGCTAGGAGGTATAACGAAGGTGAAGCATGGAAGAGGAAGACTTATGGTAATATCATTCCTGTCGTTTTCATCATTTTCCTTGTACTTCGTTATTTCAATGGATTTTGAGTGTTATGATCTAACCATCTAACAAATCTATTTTTCCCTTGATTACATTATCAAGTCTTGGAATCTATATGAGCTTGATATCTATGAAGTACTTCTTGAAATCATCAACCATATTCTTATATGGCAACAGTTTGTCATCTTTGGTTTGACAATCATCATTTATCTAACTAATGACTAACTGTGAGTCACCATAGACTTGTTGGTGCATGGAAACATGAACCTATATGACCAAGGAATGGTATGTCCTTGAGGGGTGACAAAGAGTATGTCTGCCTCCGATCCATGTTGAGTGAAAGAACCATCAAAATATAATGACCATGGCTGTTTTGATTCTACAGTGAAGACATCAGCATCTAGAAATTCAATGTGCATGGGATGCTCTACTTGTAGTGGTGCTTCAACCAGTTGATAAGCGATAACTTGTCCTTTGATTTCTTTGTGGTCAACATAATGGATGTCAAACTCGCTTAGGATCATAACCCATTTTGCTAGTCTTCTTGTCAATGTAGCCTTGCTTAGCAGATACTTGAGTGGATCAACCTTTGCAACAAGATTGATTGTATGAGTTAACATGTAGTGTCAAAACTTCAGTGAGGCAAAGACTACTGCTAGACAAGCTTTCTCGATGAAAGTGTAGTTGAGTTCAAGACCTCTTAGTGTTCAGCTGATATAATAAATTGCATGTTCCTCTCCTGTAGAGTCCTCTTGTGCTAATAATTTTCCCAAAGATGTCTTTGTTGCGACAATATATAAGATTAATGGTTTGTCTAGATTTGGTGGTACTAGAACTGGTGGATTCATTAGGTACTGCTTGATTTTTTGAAAGGCCATTTCACACTTGTCATCCCATTTTAAAGGAACATTGTTATGCAGTAGATGTGTGAAAGGTACACTTTTATCTGCTAGTTGTGGGATGAACCTTTGTATAGATTGAAGTTGTCCCTGTAATGACCTTAACTAACTGATATTCCTTGGTGGAGGCATCTCCATGATTTCTTGTACCTTGGAAAGATCTACTTCAATTCCCTTTTTGGACACTATGTATCCCAAAAGTTTTCCAGATGTGACTCTGAAAACACATTTTTTAGAGTTGAGGCGATTTGAACTTTTCTAACCTTGCAAATATTTTGGATAATACTTCAAGATGTCCTTTTCTTGTGTATGACCTTACCAATATATCATCTACATAATCTTCCATGAATGTATGCATCATGTCATGAAAAATTATAGTCATAGCCCTTTGATATGTAGCCCCAACATTTTTTAGACCGAAATGCATGATGTTCCAACAATAAGTCCCCCATGGACATGTGAAATTTGTTTTGTCTTGGTCTTCAGGTGCAATCTTGATTTGGTTGTAACTATAAAAACCATCCATTAGAAAATACATGGCATGGCCAACTGTCAGATCAACTATAGTATCAATGTTTGGAAGTGGGAAGTCATCCTTAGGACATGCTTTATTAAGATCTTTGAAATTTGTTCACACTCTGGTACTTTTTTCGGGCTTGGACACAGGAACAATGTTGGAGATCCATTCTACATAGTCAATTGATCTTATAAATCCCACATCAAGGAGTTTTATGAGTTCTTCTTTAACCAATAGTGCAATATGAGGATGCATCTTTTTGAGTTTTTGTTTCATAGGTTTAATTCCTAGTTTGATGGACAAGTGATGCATTGTAAGATCAGGATCAAGACTTGGCATGTCTGCATAAGACCAGGAAAATTTGACTTGATTTTCTTTGAAAAATTACATGAACTCAAGTACTTCTTTATCTGTCATTGATGCAACTAACTCTAGAATCCTTGGTTTTTCTGTAGTTTCAAGATTAACTTCTTTTGTAGGCTCAATCAAGATAGAAGATTGCTCATTATAGTGCTCCAGGAGAGTGTCAAGTATCCTATCATCTGGTGCCTTAAAAATGTTTTCACCATCTGATATGCTCTTTGTTTTATCTTTTATTTGATCTAACACCGCCAAATTATGGTTTTCACCATTAGATCTTTCTTTTTTATTTTTATTTTTGTAGCTAGGAGACTTGACACTCTCCTGATTAAAGACTCTATGCCAAAAATTGCTAGTGGAACAATCATTTATGTCATCTATGGAAAGGAAGTTTACAATAAATTCATCACTTGGAAACATAGGTATATCAATAGGTTCAAATGAATCACAGTCAATGAGATCGGGATGGATCAAAGGTAGCGGGTCATCAAGTTACATGAAATTGGCTATGGTTATGTTCATAACAAAGTTATCTATAGGATCTGAAGTATGAGGAAGATCAATGATGGTATTGTTCTCGTGATAGTCTTGTTCATTTAAATCTAACTCAGTATCACTAGAATCATAGTTACCTTGTAGTTTAGATTCTTGTGGTTGGGTCCCTGAACCTTCACCTTCGATTAGAGTAGGTGTATACTTGTGTATAACATCAACCTTTTTGCCCCTCGAGAACTCATCATTGTAGATGGTGTCCCACTCGTATTCATTAGAGTTATTATCCATGAAATTCTGAATTGTTGTCAAACATGCTTCTCTTATATCAAAACCTTCTTGCAATGTGAGGACAACATCATGCAACTGCTTGGATGTTATTTCTTTAGTATCATAGCCCAGTCCTATTTTATCTTTTGCAGCAAGTCCTGGAAGGTGAATAGGCTCAACTACTCCTTTTCTCTTTCCGATTGGACCATTGCCATCATAGCCCATCTTTTGCATGATTGAATATCCATTACCATATTGATCAGCTGGTATTTTCACATTGAGAATTGTTTCATCTTCATCTTTATAGAGCCAATTGAGAACTTCTCTATCCTCAGGATCTTCCATTGGGAATTTTTCTTTGATAAATCATCCATTAAACTTTGTACATGGCTCTATTGGTGGTTGTGTTGATGTTGATGCTATAGATATATTTTGTTGTGTGATTGAAGGTTGTCCATGTGACTGAGGTGATGTAGGTAGATTAGCAAGACAGAGAGAGTACTCCCCTACTCCATTGTCCTTGAGTTGTAGTTGCTTGTCAAAGCTTTTGGTTAACTAGCTGATTTGTGTATCAACTTTGGGAGAAGTACTAATAGGAGCTTTTAGATTGTTAGGAACCAAAGTGTTTTTACTAGCTTTGATGTTGGCACAAGTCTAACTATTTGAATTATCAGTTGGTATTGTGATCTCCAAGGATGACCCAACAAGACGTTGTATGCAAGATCACGGTCTAATACTTGACAAAAAGTATTCTTGATGGCAGGTCCCACTCTGATCGGCAACATGATTAAACCCTTGGACGCTCTTTCCTCATCATCGTAGGATTTAATAGTAATCTTTCTTCTGGGATCAATGGAGTCCTCAGAAAATCCTAAAGCCTGAATTAACTTCATGGTACATATGTTCAAACTGGCACCTCCATTTATTAGGACGCATCTAACATGAAACTTGTGTATCATGACTTCTAAGTATAATGATGAATTATGGGGATGAGTCATGGAAACGTCATCTTTTTCATAGAATAAGATGCATGTGGGTGAGGACAAGTGTCCCACCATGGCTTGAAATCGGTCCACATCCAGATCAATGGATACAGTTGTTTCAGCGAGGGCCTTTTCTAGAATTTCCTTGTCTGCTGGAGAAATCTTCAGGAGTTTTAGGATAGAAATCTAAGTAGGAGTTTTTCAAAGTTGATTGACTAAGTCATATTGATGTTGAGGTGGGGGTACAGTGTATTTTGTAGAAGCACCCTTTAAGACAACCTTAGCTTGTGCCCTTATTGTTGTGTTGACTTTTCTATATTCCATCTTTTCCTTAACTTTTATAACATTGACCCACTCGTCGTCAATGTAGATATGATTGATTATATGATCGTTGACATGATTCACACTTTTTCTAGAAGACTCACCCTTTTGATAGTTGGGAAAAGGGTTGTGAAATGCTTTGTGGTCTTCATTTGATTTTTTGGTTTCCTTCTATTGTGATGGTGCCATTTTCAATTAAGTCTTGAACGACATTCTTCAAGGCTTGAAAATTATTTGTACGATGGCCCTTGCATCAATGATAGTCACAATAGTATGCATCATTCCATGATGGTGGCTTCACACTAGGTTCAAAGTTACATTGAGGTGGAAAAGTAAGAGCATTTTTAGCTATCAACTCTTTGAATTCAGATTCTAAAGATTGACCTAGTGGAGTAAAAGTTCTGCTAGAGAAGAACGAAGATCATTGTGGATTTGTGTTTGAGGTATTTCCTAAGGTATTGACATTGTTTCCACATTATCCTTGATTGTTGGGATTCCTTTGATTGGGAGTAAAAGTTTGATTCACATTATTCCTTGGAGGAGGAGGATTGTATCCTTGATTTGTGATCGAATTGACATTGTTATAGTTATTGTTGCGAGGAGCATTTGGAGTACTAAGAACAAATGGCTTAGTCAAGACATGATTTGCATCTACAACACCATCATTTACCATGTTTTTGTTGCGATTCCAAAACTTAGACTTTTAATTGTGTTGATTTGAAGAGCTAGGATTGTCCTTGTCAAGTTTTATTATCCCTCTCTGGACCAAGGCACCTTTAATGGTGATGGCATTTTCAATCAATTTTTGAAAAGAGGGAGGACAATGAAGATTAAGACGATAACTCATTTCTTGATCTATTTTTTTTATGAAAGTGGTGATATTTTCCTTTTTAGGAACATGACGTGGGTATCTAGCGAACAATCTTCACCATCTATGAAGAAATGTAATGAATGGTTCACCAGGGTTCTATTTAGCCTTGCAGAGATCAATCATGGTTATTTTATGTTGGATTTTGTAGGAATATTGTGATATGAACTCATTAATCAATTCCTCAAATTTCTTGACAAGCGGTGTGATTTTCGATAGCCATTCCATAGATTGGCCTCCAAGACTCCTAGGAAACAAATGCATCAAGTATGTGTCCTCATGAGAAAACTCTAAAGTCATATTTCAGAAGTCTCTGATATGATCGATTGGATCCGATTTCCCATTATAACGATCAAACTTTGGGATTTCACAATGTTTGGGAAATGGGATCATGTTGAGATGTCAGTCAAAAGGATAAGGACATATGTCATCAAGAGCATATGTCTTTGTTGTGGCTCCCCCTTGTAGATCTTCAATTTTTCCTTGTAGTGCTTTAATTTGTTGAGACAAGGCACTAAGATCAGACAAGGGTGTTTCATTAGGATTACTCTTTATGTTCTCATTATCAAAATCATGAGGCAATTTAGCTCCTTTTTCAACTAGATATACAAAATATTTTTCTTTGTTGTGCTCTAAAATATTTTCTAAAGCTTTGTGAAATTTGGGATCTTTCTCAGCTTCTCTAAGGTGATGTTCTTCATCCCTTTCATCATTAGTATCTACAGGAGTTCTGCTCATGTCTCTATTGAAATGGAACGGATTTTTTTCTCTTTCACCCATGTTGTCATTAAAAATGGGATTACGACTCACACTATAAAGGGGATTACTACTCTCACCTTCTTCTTGAGTTATTTGAATATGATCTTCTTGTTGAATATCCTCTTTTAGCTTATTGTATTGAGATCTTGTAAAATTAGGCATATGATTTTGAAATGTTCTTCTAGACTTAGATCACAGTTTGATAAGTGTGAAAATGATGATGTCTTGATCTAATAAGATGAAAATCTTATGATATGATCAAATACATTCCTAACTCTTGATTATGGCTTTCAATGATGAAGGATATTGGAATCCTATTGGGGAAGTTGAATCAATAATCAAAAAAATTGTTTGAAAGGTGCACTTTTAAGATTGGATCCTTGTTTTTGAAGAATGATAAGTATAAAAAATAGCCTAATTAAACTCGCTGAAGGATTTGACTGGGATGTGTTGGATATTCAATAGAAGGTTTTTGTAGATAATTGAAGTTGAGAGGTTGATTGTGATTGTGTCGTTGTGATAGAGCTCTTCTCTAGAAATAGGCTTGTGAATATAAAGGCTCTACAACATACTCGTTAGTAAATCCCCTAGAAAAATCTTGGTACCTATGGAGAAACTCACGGTAATGGAGCAAGATGTTTCAACTTTTATACAAAAAATCTCTATGTTGTAAGGTTTTCTTGTTACCTAAAGGTTTCTTAGATTTCTTGATCCTATTGGCAATCGACTTCCTAACAAATTTGGTTGATTTCCACTCTCTAAGCATGAGAGAAATGTCAAAATGCTACTAGACCAATGATGTTACAAGCTTAGATCTGTCAACAATAAAAATTCTAGAAAATGACATATGTGCTACTTTGTGCCCTTGATGCGCTATATAAATAGGAATATGCACTAGAGAAATAATCAAATGCACTACAACAAACCTCAAATGCGCTACAATATGTCTCAGATGCGCTACAAAAAAATGTTTTGACAGTGACCAAAAAATATTCATAGAATATTCATCTTATGCGCTAAAACACTCAATGCATGAAAATAGGCTCTAAATGCGATGAACTAACCAGTGAATGCGCTAGAACAGACCTCATATGCACTAAGATATACCCTAGATGCGCTAAAATAATTTTCCAAAGCAGTTTTTTGAACAGTTTTGAGTAGTTTCAGCTAAAAATTTGCATGTTCATTTTGGATGATCTTTTATTTGAATTAATGTGATTGACAACACAACAAACAATCTAAAAATAGTTGTTTGTAAACCCTATACTAAACATCAAGTGTATGTTCAATTTTTTTTTCAAAAAGTGTTTTCATAGGTTTTTGCACAAAACAAACAATTCAGGCAGACTCACTCTTAGTACTCAAGTAGGTCATCATAATAACCATAGCCCACATCTTAGAACTGCGTTGACTCACACAGTCATGTCATCCCTGAAGAGGCACCCATGTTTTTTTCTTTTCTAGGCACGTACTCAGAGTGACCTAAGTGGATACCAAATCCCCTAAGCAAACTGTCCTTGGTAGTTATATGGTGAGTGCCTTGGGGGCATGTTCTTCCCTCCCCTTGCACTGTGATTATTAGGATGTTCAAAAACTGACACGATTAGCTACTACACTAGGTTCGTAGTAAGGGTTTCCATTCGGTGCGGTAATAATAAACTCCCTCAGGAGACCTCCCAACCTTTAGAACAGGCTTTGGGGATGGTTATCTTGCACACTACTGGAAAAAGTGGGTTTCCCCAAATTTGCTTTAAATTTATAGTGGGATGGAATAGCCTGGCTTTGGCTTGAACCCACTTGGGTCGTTCTTCTTAGGTGAGTGCTTTTTCCCATAAGAGCAAGCCCTCTAAAGGATATAATAAAGCATTAAAATTGTAGAAATTGAAAAGGCAAGTTTGGTATTCTGATCACCCAGTTAAAGGGAGAGCATAGACCTATTGCCACAGACAAAGCAAACAATGTTCTTTTTAGAGCCAAAATGACAATGATTTAATCTATGTGAAGATGTTGCTTCACAACAAGCATGAGATTCATTTTAACTGCAAAATCAATGTGTAGTGACTACCCTAGGATTGCTTCTTTTTAAATTCCATGTCTATCCTAAGATTGGTTAATTTTAAATTGATGTGTCTACCCTAGGATTACTTCTTTTTAACCAGAAAAAGCTCTATTTGTGGAAGGCGTCAGGCTCAGAACTTTGTTTAGTTACAACCTATAAGTGCTAAAAGATCATGCAGATGCACTAAAAAAATAGTTAATGCGCTAAAACAGACAATAAATGCGCTGCAAAAAAGATTAAATGCGCTAAAAGGAATCCTAAATGTGCTAATCTAGAAATGCGACTTTTTTTTTAACAAAATTTTAATGCATTGATCTAATGTATGCACTATTATGATCCCTAGATGTGCCACTCTGTTCCCTAGATGCACTAAAATAGTTCCCGAATGCGTCAAAAGACCTAAAAAAGAGTTGAAAGAAGAACTATATGCTCTATAGAAACCCACAGATGCACTAAAACGCAAAAAAATTTAGAAAACCGAACTCTAGAATGCGAAATCCTATCAAAAATCCTATAAGTAGATGTCAAAAATGGGGGAAAGGCCCCACAATGGGCGCCAGAAAATGTGTGATCAATTTTAAGTGTGCAATAAATAAATAAATGTAGATTAAAAATAAATCAAACACACCAATAAGACATTATATCAAAAACAGAAAATGGAATAAAAGAAATGCAAACTATATTTTCTGCTCTTGATCTCGTCCTATCGTCCCCTATCTCCAGTGTTTTTGTCGATTCTAGCTTGCTCTCAAATTGTGTGCTAGACTCAACAAACAGTCTTCCTAGAGAACGAGATTAAAGATGAATGCATGCTATACTAAGACCTAATTAACATGTTGAAACTAAACATGATTGCTAGAATGTAAGATTATGAAATTATGAATGCTAAAGCTGATAATGACAATGCTAAAATGTTAATCGTCTGAATGCAATTAATCGCTAATGTATGTGTATATGTGCATGTAACCAATGCTTGGATTCACAAAGGTATTTATAGAGTTTTCGAAAGATTCTAATTGGCTAATGTGATCAACGGTTGAAATCAAGCTTGTCAAGATGAATGGTGAGAGATATTGGAAGTTGAGAAAAATATGGAAGGTTGAGAGAACAATGGAAGATGTTTGCTTCCCACAAAACCTTTCACTCAAAAATAGAGGCAACCTACCATTTGTCATCTTTAGTTATGAGTTTGTTTTGTAGTTGAAGATAAATCCCATAATTAAGTAAACAAATTTATTTAATTACATGTGACAAAGATTTAGAAGTTTCCATAATTAAATATTTAATTTAACTGTGAGATGAAGAAGGTGTTTGGAGGAATATTCCATTATTTGAATTTAAACATTCAAATAATGAATAATATGATAATTAATTTAAACAAATTATAAAATTTATTTATGTTAATTAAGAGGAAGATGGAAGATGGTAATAATTAAATAAAGTTATTTATTTAATTAAGGTAGAAGAATTATAAAAGTGAACAATATAAATAAATAATTAAATTTATTTATATGTAGATGACTTTAGAAGATTAATTAAATAATTGATATTTAATTAATTAACAAGCTTGATTAACCATGACCATTTTTAGATGTATACAGTTTCAACTACTAGATACACATTAAACGATTGTTGATGTTCATTGTTGTATATGCTATTAATACTATTGTTAATATGTTATTAAGCATTGAGTTGAGTGATGAATCACTAAGTACATGTTTAAGTTTTAACACAATTAAAATTAATGAAATTATTAATAATATGTTAATTTAGTCATACAAACCTATGATTCCATCAGAGCATTTTAATTAATTCTTTGAATTAAACTTTAAGGCATAGAAAAAATCATACATTCAACCAAAATGATTGAATACCAATAGAAGGTTCCTTGATCATTTTTCTTAATAATTCATATGACAAAATATAGGAGGAGAGAATATGTTCTAGAATATGCATTTTCTCAATCAAATGCTATCACTACTGTAAAACCATTATGCCTATGGCTATTATAGACTTGAATTCATACCTAAGACTCAACACTAACTCTATTTCTTTTTACTTGAATTACAAAATTATCTTACATGAGTTCAAAAGCTCTTTCAACCAAAGACCCGTGCAATTGGACTTGAATTCCCTTTTATAAGAACAAGGGAGCAAACAAGATTTGGGCCAAATTACACATTTAGTTACATTTACATTTGACATACATTTGAATTTTAATTTCAAAACATCCCCAAAGGCAGTTACATTTGCATTTCCAAATACAAGGGATAATTTCATATGAGACAAAAACCATTTCCATTTGTTGGTGAAGATTATTCCACCTTCCAAAAGGCTCCTTTAGTCGGTGCAAAGTAATATTTTCCATGAGTAAACACTATAGTCCACGTGCTTTAAAAACTTGTAGAAGAAAAGCATAAAGTGAAAGAGAGAATAAACCAAAGTAATTCCACATTTGTAATCGTTGTCACCACATTTGAATTTGAGAAAGTGCAATATTTGAACGTTGATATATCAAGGACTAATTTGTACTCATTCCAGACCATGTATTGCACTTCCCTGTTGAACTTTGTTATTGTAGACCACCAACCAAAATTGATGTCACCCACTCCCACTTGTAGCAATTTATATGTCCAATATGTCAATATAGTTGGACTTACATAATGCAAACTCCTCCTCTGTAGGCCAGTCAAATCCCATGACATAGTCTGCCTTTTTTTTTTCTGTATGGGCTATACGTGACTACCACTTGATTTGCCTCCTTATCAAAATCTTCAAGGAAAGTCATTGTATGCATGAGCCTATCCATATTGTTCCTCAACATAAACAAATCCATTTCATCACATATTTTTTTGGCCTAGGAAGCTATTGCTTGAGCTACCTAGTCCTTCTACTCTTGCAAGGACTTAACTTCACCCTTCTCATTTAGAATGTTTGGAAGAAGACCAAAATTCCAATCATTGAAATTCTTAACCAATTCTATAATCTTCACCTCTAAAGACTAAATGACAATCATCCTTTGAGAACTAGTTGTATCTGTTAGAAATATTAGGGTTGCAAGTATCTTTGGAGGCTTATCTGCATCACGAGAGGATGTAACGCCCATACCCCTCAGCATTTGAGCCCTTGGAATCCATTTATCCATTAAAGGAATAACAATTTCTTTATCTCTATCAAGGTTCTTAATGGAATCAAACATCAAAGCATAATTGGCATGAATACTGATTAATCTTTTCTCTACCCCCTTATTCAAGTGCTCAAGCATTGTTGTCACAATCTTCATATTATTCAAATGAACAACATCATCCATCCTATCTTCATAAGTCTTGAGCTTTTCCATCATCTCCTCCTTGGTAAATTCCTCAAATTGAGGTGCATCTAATGATTCAGGAGTTGATTGTGCCATTTGTATATCTTCAGATTCAATGGGGGTAGTCTCCTCATGATTTTGAGGAGGTGAAAGAATTGGGGGAGGCAAGATTACATCATGTGAGGTACCAAGCTGCAATGCTTGGAATTGTTGTTTCCACAGATTCATTTGAGTTTTCATTTGAGCGATCTTTTGCTAGCTCGAGTTGTACTCAGCAACCACCTCATTATATTTCATTCTAAATCTATCCCTTTCCTCTATTAATCACTCAATTGTGGATTTGGTGAATTGTGCCACATTAACATTCATGGTTGTTTCCTCCAAGGCAATTGTATCTAAAACTATTTTTATGATTAAGCCTCCTCTTACACCTGGGGCACATTCTCCAACTTCTTGTTCCAGGCTCTAACCATCTTGATCTCTCACTCTGTAGGTGCTTTGTTCAGGATTTTACCAGTTGATATCAAAACATTTTCAGAAATAAGCCTTAGACCAATGCCAAAAACCTTCTTAGGTCTCATCTCAAGATTTGTAAAAATTCGATTATTCCTCTCTTTCCACAAGCACCAATAGATGATGGGCGGACTTGGTTCCAAATTTCTCTAGGAATAGGATGTTGGAAGGGACCAGACTAGCCCTTAATGAAGGATTTTAATTCCCCTCACATGGTCCATTGGGTCCCCAATTTTTCAAAAGCCAGATCCTAGACTTCAAAAACAAACAAACAATGTAGTAATAAATGATTAACAAAATCTTCATTGCTTTTACATAACAAACACCTATTCAGGATCTAAAATCCCCTTTTCCTTAGGTTATCTTGAGTTAGGATCATGTTATGACAGGTCATCCACTAGAATAAATTTATTTTAGGAATCATGTGTTTGTTCTAGACCTATCTCCAATGTATGTTATGATTACCCTGGATTGACATCATAGTGTAAGTTTCCCTCATAGAAAGGTTTCCCAACCAATCTTTGACCCAAAAGAACTCATCCTTAAAGTTGGATAAAGTTATTCTAGTCAGGGAGAGCAAGTCTTGTAAGGACTTAGCCAACAACTTCAACTCTAGGGACAAGGGGCAGCAAAGAACAATTTCTTTCCAGATCCTAGCACCCAGTTGGCCATGAAAATAGTCACTCACATACATACCAAAGAATAGTTGTGCAGATCTCATTGGGTTCTTGAATCCAAAGTGCAATAGAGGGGAATAAAGTAGCCAAGGGTCCTAAAATCCGATGCAACTATCATTCCCAAGTTTCCATTTCATCCCAGAAGTGAGCAACCTCTTCATCCTGCAAATGTTGTTCCAAGCCAGCGAACTAGTAGGGTGATCATCTGAAAGGAGTTTATCATGCTCTGTTTCCAAGATACTTCACATTCATAATATTAACCGTCATTTTTGTTCCTTAATTGATCCCATCGAACCTTGGCTAGTAAGGATTTATTGGTACTTTGGACATTCTTGATCCCAAGCCCACCACAAGATTTAGGTAAGCAAAATTTTTCCCAACTAACCAAAGAAAACTTCTCCTCAGTCCTGGAACATAAGAAGTTCCTTTGTATTTTTTCAAACTTCTCCACTATATATCTAGGAATTTTAAAGATATCTAAAGGAAGTAGACAGGGATCCCTTTAAGGGCAATAGTCAAGAGTTGTAGCTTGCTAGCATGGCTAAGGATAGAACCTTTCTGCCCTTCCAACTTCCTTTGAATCCTTTCTAGAACTGTGTTCCAAAAGGTATGAGTAACTTCTTTGACAGTAAGGGGTATCCCTAAATACACAAAGGGGAGATCTAGCTACTCAAACATCCTAATACATCAGTCACTTAAGTCTGAAGTGCAGGAGTGTTGTTAAAGAAATATATCATACTTTTATTGTAGTTTATACACTGGCTAGAGCAAGCAGCATAATTGTTAAGGAAACTCTTCCACTTCCTAGCTTTGATCACCGACGCCTTCCCAAATAGAATGGTGCCATCCAAAAACTGTTGAATAACAACAAGTTCCAGCGAAGTAGAAGGTTTGACCCTCTTTATAGATCCCTCTGATAGCAGTTTGGTTATGTTCCTATTTAGCACATTTGCAACCATGATAAAAAATAGGGGGAGAGGGGGTCACCTTGTCGAATGCCCCTCCTAGCATTGAAGAAGCCAAAAGGGAACCCATTAACCAAAACAAAATACTTGAAAGTGTAATGCATTCCATCAGAAGGTTAGCCACCCTAAGGTCAAAGCCAAATTTAGATAGGACTTTGGGAATAGAGTCCCATACCACTTTGTCATATGCTTTTGAGATGTGGAGCTTGAATTTCGTACTGGCATTATTGCAACCATCCATGGAATGTAAAATTTCATAGGTGGTTATGACAACATCCAAAATGTGTCAACCCGAAACAAAGCCTTTTTGGGTAGGGCTTATCATTTTTTCCAACAGGGGCTTTAGATGGTTTGCCAGGTTTTTAGAGAAGATCTTATAAATGGTATTGCATAGGATGATGGGGCGAAAGTATGTCATAGACTGTGGTTCAACAACTTTGGGAACCAGGGCAATGAAAGTGTGGTTTAATTGTTTGAGGATCTTACAAGAATTGAAGAAATCCTTTTCCACTAGAACTAAGTCCCCCTCAACAATCTCCCAAAAAAATTGGGGGAACCTATCAAGACCTAGTGCCTTGTAGGTACCCGTACCAAAAAAAATCATCCAGACTTCCTCGGGAGTGACAACAATAAGAATACTAGTATTATCTTCCTGGGTTAGAGTGGTAGCGAGGGGGTCCAACAACAGATTGTTCAAAGCAGGATTGGGAGCCTCATCAAGAGCCAACAAAGCCCGTTGAAAGTATTTAGATGCTAGAAGCCCAATCTAGGTGGGTGAGTTGACCACCACACCCTAATCATTTTGATTTTTTTTTCTCTAATTCCTTTTCTTATGCTTTATGGTCAAGACATGGAAGAAATAGGTATGTATATCACCCTCCTATCGCCATTAAACTCTAGACATTTGTTTCCAAAATATCTCTTCTTTAAAATTTGTTCCCATTCCAGGCGATCATCTCTTTCTTGGTTATAGGTCAACAAACTAACATCCCCCTCTTCCATCTTTTTTTGTGTCACCCTTAGTTTATCCATTAAGACTTTTTTTTAAAAAACATCCCCAAACACTCTCTTGTTTGATCCCTTAACCATATTTTTGATATGTTTGAGCTTGTTAAAAATCCTAAACATGGGGGAGCCATGTACAGGGATATTCCATCATTCAACAACTTTATTCCTAAAATCTAGATGGGTATTTCACATGATTTCAAATTGGAAGGGAAAGGGTCCCACAACAGAGAGTTCCTTCATGACCAGTAGTAAAGGGTTATGATTAGAGATAGTACAGGGCAGGGCAAGCAAGTTGGCACTAAGCAAGGCCATCCAGTTGTGAGAACATAGAAATCTATCCAGCCTAACCTGGATCAAACCATCCCCAAATGCCTATTGGTCCAAGTGAAGGATTGACCTGGGAGGTCAATGTCAACCAAACTAGTGTTAAATTTTTTTCCAGATCAGACATGTCAAAATAGTCTGTTAGCCACCCATGCTTCTCTAAAGGATACAAAGGAGAGTTGAAGTCTCCAGCCACAAGCCAATGTGTCCCCCTATTATGGGTTATCTAATTAGTAAGATCATGCGAAAGGGAATTCCTAGCATTCCTTTGGTTGGGGGTGTAGACATAATGAGTGACCAAGAGCCACTAGGGTGAGAAAACTTAACACCCACACCATTCTGGCATTGGAAAATTTTAGAGCCAGTGATCTTGTTAGGATTCCATATCACAGACAAACCACCCGACGCCCCTTCAGCATCATTGTAAGAGAAAAGGGAACCTGGCCAAATATACTTAGCTATAAGTTCAAATTTTGTTTTCTTCATTTTGATTTCTTGTAGTAGCAAAACATCAATCTTATATTCCAGCACATAATTTTTCAGCGTTAGCTGCTTGTGAGAGCTATTTAGCCCCCTCACATTCCAAGACATGACTTTCATTTTTTATCTTTCTTTGCGGACACTTCCAATGTCCTCTATTTACCTATGACTCTCTTTTGTTGTCTCCCTATTCTTGGTTTGTCGCTAGTTGGGCCTACCAGGTTTAGAGCCACCACCCACATATACTTTGCTTTGCTTGCCCTTTTTCTTTGGGGTTGACCAAAACTCCTCCTCTATTGCTTTGTCCTGAGTCGAACCCAAAGAAGTAGTCTTTACTAGCTCAGTTGTTACTATACAGACTTCTTCATTCATGATTTCACCTTCTTTACCATCAATCTTCATTGACTTAGCTATTACTTTAAAACCCTCTACCTTCAGGATTTAACCCTCTTCACTATCTTTAGCCAACTCCTAGCTAGGGGACTTTACACATTCTAATCCTGACAAGGGTACCCTAATAGCCACAACACCGGGAAGTTTTGGGGCACCAACTAAAGAAGGAATAAAAGGAACCATACTAGAATCAACATAAAACAAATCCTCATGAGGAACAATCAGGGACATCTGGCCAGTAGACCTAGAGATGGTTGAGGAGGCATAAGATTTAATGGTGTCAGCATTGACCGAGGAATCTACATTCTTAGGGATATTTGTCTTGACCGAGAGTCAACAATCTTAAGAATGTCTGATTCGAAGGGGGGTGTGTGCAAGAAGTTGAGTCCACTTTTTGGCCAAAAAGTGGAAGTGTTTTCCCTGATTTTTAGAATTTTTCACATTTAACCTTAAAATTTGAGGCACTTAGAGATGAAATCTTTAAAAAATTCACTAATCATAAAATGTAACTGTACTCAGAGTCTAGTTTCCAAATGTGTAATTTATTTCAATACCTAGATGATAAAAATTGGTTTTCAATAGGTGTTTCTCAAAACCACTGTTTAAAAGTCACATTTTTTACCATACCATGATTGTGTACGTCATCCATGTTTTGACCTAAACAATCATATTTTTCTAAATCCTTTTGGGAAAAGATTTGTAACTCACTAAAGCACGTTTTTTTTTTGTAATGTTTTGTTGATTTTTTTGGTTAAATTTTTTTGGCCATATTTATTGTTTCGAAAAATCATCATGTACGTCACACATAAGATGACCTAAACTTATCATTTTTTGATTTTTTTTTCAAATTGAAAAGAATTGTCTGAGGTATGTTTTGGTGCAATTTGTTTTACAAAAAAATATTTTAATAAAAAGTTATTAAAATACTAAAAAACCTTGATAATTCAAGTTTATGAACTAATTTCATTAGAAATTAATTGAAAAATAGAAAAAATAATCAAATTATAAAAAAAATTACATATTTGGAATTTGCATTGTCTCATCTATAATGGGTTTTAATTTCGTAAAAAAAATCTACAAAATAGGTCTTCAAACATATGTCCAAAGTCACTATTTTTTGTGACATTAACATGACCTTCAAGTTGCAGGTCAAACCAAGTCCAAAGCTTAGGTTTGAGTCTCCAAGCCATTTCCTAAACCAAAAAACAAGCCAAAAACCCGACCAAAAAATCATATTTTAAAAAACAGGAACTTGTTTCATAAAAAAAATCTTTTTTTATGGTTCTATGAAACAAGATCCTGTTTTGTAAAACAAGATCCCATTTTGAAAATTTCCAAAATGGAAAGTTTCAATGGGATCCTATTTTAAACTTTAAAGATTTTTCAAAAATTGAAAGTTAAAGGATTTTCAAAAGCGGGATCCGTTTGAAAACTTGTCATTTGAAATTTTGTTTTTGGAAAAATTTTAGAACAAAATCCCATTTTTTAAATTTAGGCTTAGGATCCCAAAGCTAAACGAGATCTTGTTTATTAAAAAGCAGGATCCCATTTTTTCCAAGCCGATTTCATTTTTTTCCTAAGGAAAAAACTTCCACGTTTCATGAACTCATCTTCTTGCATTTACCCAAGGGTAAGTGTTAAAAAGGTCATCAACAATAGGCTCACTAGGGTTGGGTACCTGTTTCAAGGTGGACTTATAGTTTGAAATAAGGTGACTAGGTTTAGCACACCTTTGACAGTAGATCACAACATTCTCATAACAAACTTGTTGGATCCAAGAACCAAACTTAGAAGAAAGCTTTACAGAAGTAGGTAAGGTCTTATGCACATCAATGTTGACACAAAAACATGCAAAAACTAACTTAAATTTAGACCTGGTAATGGATTCTGAGGTGATTAAATGGCCCAAGGAGCCTCCAACACATTTGAAAATAGATTCATCCTAGTACTCTAGAGGCAGACCCAATAGACAGACCCACACCAGCACTAACTTGTTGAGATCAATAGTAGGATTGTACCCTGATTTCCAATGACACAAAGATAGACTATGCTTCCCATAGACCCAGGGTCCCAAGGAGAGGACTGAGATCAAATCTTTCATAACTATGAATTTGAAGAGAAAGAGATCCCTACCATTGCACAGACCTCCACACTCCCTTTTAGGTGCCATTTAGCAGAAGCCCATCTTCTAACCATATCCACTATAGGGAAAAAGAACAAGAATCTACCCACCACAACATTCTCCATTGAGGAGACAATCCTATTGCTAATAGCTTCAGGGATGGTGAAGTTGGTACTCGAAGCAGAAATCTCTTCTTTTGGTCAAGGAAAGGTTATCTTAGCACTCGAGCTAGTGTTGGTCAGCACGTTCTTCCACCCTTTAACCTCTGGGGTGACAAAGACCAACAGCACAAACCCACTAGACAAACCTACAATCATGGGAGCACCAGAAGCGGACAAACTGGCATAGACCATAAATGTTGATAACATTGTTTTAATAAAATTTATGTTAATAATTAGATTGACCATAAATGTTGAATTTAGCTATAGGTGGTTGAGGTAATTGGATTTTGTTGGATTTGGTTAGCTATACGGTTAGGGTATTGGGATTGCTATGCACTCTTTCCTTATAGTGTGCTTGACTATGGTTAGAAAACTTTGACTCTAGGCTTAAATTTGTATTGGACTATAGATTATATAGATTGACAAAAAATCCAAATAAATCTAGTTTATTCAAACCCAACTTTTCTTCCCTGTGCAATTGGATCAGAAATAAAATCCTTACAGAGGATATTAAAATAGTGATATCAACATTTATGATCAATCTAATTATTAACATAAATTTTATTAACATATATGATAACAATGCCCATCTCCCCTCTAGCTTTTATTTATTTATTTATCTTTTAATTAAATTAATATTTGTTATACACTAATCAGAAGATAACAATTAGTTATTTATATATATAGGTGAAGTATTCAAATGAAAAAATTTATGATCAGACATTTTAACAATGTCACCAAAGAAGCAAGAATGAAGTATTTGTATTTTGTTTCAATTTAATTAACTCTTTTGAAGGTTTCTCTTTACCTTTGTGTGGTGCTCTATTTATTAGCAGTGCTTTTGAATTTGGTGAGTGAATAAATATTTGTGCTATGGAGATGTTTTTCTTTCAAACTTTTGAAGAGGGTAAAATTTTGAATGTCTTTTTCATATAATTTTGATGAGGTAACAATTTTTTTTTTTTTTTTGGTGTAGATGTTTTTATGGTTTTTTATCTAATTGATGTCAAAATTTGGTGAGAATGTTTCATAATATATTTGATATTATTTAAGGGTTATAGAAATACAGGTGCTATTTTGAAGTTTAAATTAATGGAATTTATAAGTTTTTAGCTAAATGATAGATGCAATATTTTGTATCTTGTTTTCAATTTATATTGTAAGGAATTAAAAATAGAAATTTCATAAACAATATGGGGATTTCAATATTATTTTGAAGATTTAAATTAAGAAATCAAGAAAATAAGAAAGTAATTTTATACAAGAATTATTTAAATTTTAATAGGAAGTAAAAAAATTAGAATTATTTTATAATTAAGTGTTTTTATAAATTCTATATTTATATGTAAAACTAAAATTTAAGATTGAAAATGGAACTAATAAATAGGAGGATAAGATTTCAATTTATTTTAGCTCAATCTAATCCAAATAGAATTAAAAAAAGAGCTCTTTTTTAGAATAAGATTTGACTTTTTTATATAAAAGTATTTTCCTCAAATTTATGAGACCTCTCACTCGATAAAAATAAATCTTGAAACTTCGCTTCCTAATTACGCTGAGAGGCGTTCTACAGTCACAGTAAGGGTGGAAAAAACCTTTGTCAAGTTTTTGAAGTTGAATTTAAAATGACGTGCAGATGGCAGTACTCATGAGCAACAAAGTAACAATAGATTACAGTTGAAATGGTCTTTACTAGATGGTAGTGGAATGCATGTCGTGTGAAACAGTTGAATAGTGGAGAGTGAAAGGTCATATGAAACGACATGTAGTGGAAGAGCCGCCTATCTATTTTTAGCTACGAGTGGACTGCAATTGGCATTTCAATAGAGCGAGCATTTCTGTTTTTGCAGCAGCATTTCAAATCAAGTACAGAATGCAAATGAAACCTTGCATTCTATGTCTTCCCTATTTGCTACAAAATATCATGATTGTTTTTACATGTATGTCTACCAATCTGGCTGTAAAATATACTGTGCTAATAAATTCTTTGTTATTTAACTATTATAAAAATTGTATATCAATATTTTTAATGATTTATTTCTATCTTTATCAGGTACCAACGAAGAGCTAGGATGATACAAAGATTTGACAACATACTAAATAGCAGATTGTTGCTATAGCTTTTTTATCGATGCAAAAGGCAGGCTCATGGATGCAACAGATCCCAATCTTGGTGGTGAATATATTGAAGATGAGATAATTAACATATAATTCTATGAGTGTCTTTTTTTTTCCGTTTTTGATTGAGTTCAATTTTTTCATTTTTGGTTGAGTTCATTTCAGCGTATTTTATATATATTAATATTTAATATATATATATATATATACTAGTTTTTAAATCATGTAAAGTGTTGAAAATATATATTTAATGAAAAGTAATAAAAAAATTATGCATGTTTCTATTGGTTTAGATAGTTTAAGTATATTTGTTTAAATGATTAAAAAAATATTAATTTTAATGTTTATATTTAACTCATGATATAAATTAGAGAGGGTTTTTAGATTATCTCATTATATCTTTTAGTATCCATGTTATTTTTATTTATTTATATTCACGATAATACTCATGATGGATTAATTAATATTTAGTTTAGTAATGATATAGTTTTGAAATACTCTTGACTCTTTAATAGTTTTATTTTAATGTTCATATTTAATCATTTTTTCATTCCTAATTTAATTTAGAAAATCAAATTTTAGTTTAATTTTATAATATGAAATGATTTGTGTGCAAAAAAAAAACAAATAGAATAGAAACTGTTAAATTATTTTAAAATAAATAATTAGTTAAATTATATAGCCAATTTTGTATGTAAAATAAATCTATTTAATTTTGAAAAATATTCTTTTAAGATATATTTAATGAAAAATTTAGAAAAAATTGTACATGCAAGCAATTTTTTTCTAGGACAAAAAATATATATGTTGATAGACATTAAAAGTTAAATAATAAGAAGAAATGCATTTGAGAAAAAAAAAACTAAAATGAAAAAAAATAGAAGATGTCTTTTTTCCAAGTTAACATTCATACCTTCCAAAAAGAGTTTTTTTTTGTGTGCTATCAGATAACAGTAACAATAAAGTTTATGTTTGTTTTTTGTGTGTTGTCACAGAAAAATAACAATAAAGTTTATCATTTAGAGTTTTCTTGGATATCTCAGTAGCATTTGTATTTCCAAATAGAGATTTTCTGAACTTTTACAAAGACATTTCATTGTATAAAAATTTGAGATTGATCATATGATGAACTCAAAAGAAGATCTTTCCCATTCAAAAGTTGAATAAATAAATAAATAAATAAAAGTTGTGAGGGATGAAGAAAAGATAGATATCAATCAAGATAAATTTAAAAGATTGATTAGCCACTGATGTCGAACAAAGTTTGAAAACAGTTGCTAAGAAGGAAACTAAAAATAACATGTGGGCAACAAACAAACTTTTGTAAAAGACCAAGCTCTCAAAACAGGCTTATTGACAATCTGTTTTAGATAGCTAGGAAGTTGACATAAGAGGACAATTAAAAAGAATAACTCCTGAAAAATAACACATTGAATCCTTCAACATAAAATCCATATCAATCTCTTTTCTGCTTGGAGCAAGAAAGAGGATAATCATCAACTCTTCCAAAGTTCAAGCACAAAGAAGCCTTCCAAATCTCAAATTTCATAAGAAATTTGCAAAAAATCAACAAAGAAGCCTTCCAAATCTCAAATTTCATAAGAAATTTGCAAAAAATGAGGAAAAATGTATTCTACTGGATCTCAAAAATGTATTCTACTAGATCTCATGGTTTACACATCCTAAAAGACAACAATTCTTCAAAATTCATAAGAATCAAACTTAAAAGAGACAATGATCACACTTAAGCTTCAATTCCAAGAATGATCAATGAAATAATAAATGGAAAATTGCAAAAGTTCCAACAACAATTTCATGCAATCTAAAAATCACAACTATGTTCTCAAAGACTCATTTAGTTGCATTTGATCAACCCATTTATTTTCAGCTGTCAAGGCAATGTAAGTTCCATGGCTCTTGGACACCTACAAACTTGCAGTTCTTGTCCATGTAAATATTAAACAAATGCAACCTCCAAGGCCTTTGCAACAACAACAAAAGAAATGAATTAAGATCAAAGATAGAATCACTTTCCATTTTAATAGTCCCTAGATATCTCCCTTCACTCTTAGTGGAAATTTTATGATTCTTGAGAATTCTACTTATTTCTCCCTCAACCAATCTACAAATTCCTGCTTGAGAAATTTTTATACTTCACATCCTTGTTATATTTGGCATTATTTCATGCTACTAATCCTAGATTCAATAGGAGGGGAAACAATGACACTTGATAAAACATTCTGATTGCAAACTTGAGGAGAACAACCAAGTTGGAATTAATCAATCTCAAATTTGTGAGGCATAGCATAGCAAACCAAATAAGAAGAAAAACATGAAAAACACACAAAGAATAATATCATATAGATAAAATAAAACTAGAAGAATCTTAATAATAGAAAATCTATATCCAAACCAATATCATGTTATAAACATCAGCTTTGATGATCAACAATCAAGTTCTTGAACATTTCGCTATGTACAATGCAACTTATTATCACATTTTTAAAAAAATTACAGATTTCACCAAGGAAAATAGAGGAAATTCATGCAATATCCAAATCATTTGCACCTTCACTTCAAAACCAAGTGATGCACAAATCAATAACCAGAATTATAAGCAGGTCCATTATGTGTTGCCCATCGCATTTTCCTAAAAGTCTAAAAAATAGAAATGTAAAAATTAAGAAAAAAGGGGTGCGACCTCCTCTGTGAGGGCACAACCTCATCTATATAAAACTAGAAGAATCTTAATAATAGAAAATCTATATCCAACCAATATCATGTTATAAACATCAACTTTGATGATCAACAATCAAGTTCCTGAACATTTCGCTATGTACAATGCAACTTATTATCACGTTTTAAAAAAACTTACAGATTTCACCAAGGAAAATAAAGGAAATTCATGCAATAGCCAAATCATTTGCACCTTCACTTAAAAACCAAGTGATGCACAAATCAATAACCAGGTCCACTCTATGTTGCCCATCACATTTTCCTAAAAGTCTAAAAAAAGGAAATGTAAAAATTAAGAAAAAAAAGGGGTGTGACCTCCTCTGTGAGGGAAAAACCTCATCTAAGAGATAGGATGCAGGCCTAATGCGTCACAACCCTCTATGGAGAGAAACTCACAAGGGTCTCACCATAGGGATTGTCACCTCTCCTTGGAGTTGGGCTCAACCTTGCGTATCGCCACCATACCCATTCCTTTCATCCATTGCCCTTCAAATCCTGTCACCCCTCTAAACTTTGCATTTCCATTTTCCTCAGGGAATTCCTACAACTCTCTCATGGTTGTCTGCAATAACTCCTGCAAACACAATCATGGTCGCTTGTAATAGATCCTACACAGTTCAAAAACAAGTAGAAGAGCAATATCTAGCTACTAATTGATAACGCATGTGGCCCTAGAGAAGAAATCCACATTCTTGTCTGGATATTCGTAGAGAAAAATCTACGCCATGTTTTAGAATAGTTTTGATGGGAAATTCGTTGCTTTAAAGCTGCATAACTATGCTTTTTTTAAGACTTTTTTATTTTTCCCTTATATGTATGCTACAAGTCATTTCAACGTCAATTTAAATGCAAAGAATAAAAATATACTCAGGTTTTGCAATCCATAATGTGAGTGTAAGAAGCCTCTCGACTGTTAGGGTTAGAGATGGCAGATATCTAACAATTAAATGCATATTTAAATAATAAACATAGAAACTAAAACATACACAAAATAAATCATAACACAGAGAATTTAACATGGTTCACCCAATCTGGGCTACATCCACCAAACCGCAGCCATCCAATCCTTTTATTCTCCAGTGCAAAACCTATTACAATCTCGTGAATAATCGCGTTTTTCTTCATCCTGTAACCCCCATCCCAACCCCTTTTAACAAGCTTTTAGAAGCTTCCAGAATTAGGGTTTTACAAAGTCGATTTTCTTTCTTTTTCAGAGATTTTTCCTTTTTCACTAACGACGCAAAAAAAATGGCAAAAAAAATTTTCTCGAGGGCTGTGCCCCCAAATCCCTGCTTTTCGGGGGCTGCCGCCCCCAAACCCCTGCTTCTCGGGGGCTGCTGCCCCCGAACCCCCACCCGGGGCCCAGCCCAGCCCCAGACCCCGACGAGGACGGGGGGCCAGGGGGTACAGTACACCATGGGCTATACAGTATAGCATGATCAGTCGCCACATACCAACAATTCCCACTTAGAGA
>VDFB02000002.1:79761628-79942736 GCA_007258455.2 Sequoia sempervirens | reverse complement strand
TATTTAGAGTAAATAAATATGTTAAGCAATACATATAATTTATCGTATATTTTTAAGGTATTTAGAGAAACATGAAATAAAAAATAATTATTATATATTTAGATGTTGAGGAAGGATAGATAGATTTGAATGTGACATATATGACTACTAATTTAAATTTAAATTTAAATTTAGAATGGTTTAATCAATGTGACTATGTTGTTTAACTTCTAAACTTATTTATGGATCTAAGTCATTTTAACACATAATTATGATCTTTATTTTTTGAAACTCATCTTCTAATTCATTAATATTTTTAAAAATATAAATCAATAATTGATAGTAATTTTTTAAATAGATTTGGGAGCTTGATAAATGATGATCTTCTCCATATGAGAATTCCATAGATTAAAATCATCAATTTCTAATGGAGGTGGAAGACATGATGCAATAACAAACGTGATTAAAAAATAAAAATTGATGTAAATAAACATTCAATTAGGGTTAGGGTTCAATTACATTGAGGTTTGGGATTAGAGTCTAATCAGTGTTAGAATTAGGGTTCAATTAGATTAGGGTTTGGGTTTAATTAGGGTTCAATTAAGGTTCAATTGGGGTTAGTGTTACAATTAGGGTTAAATTAGCATTAGGTTTTAATTAGGTTTACTATCAGGGTTAGGGTCAAGGTTCACTTAGGATTGGGGTTAGCATTAGGGTTTGGATTAAGGTTAGAGTTCAATTAAGTTAAGGTTAGGATTTAATTAGGGTTATGATTACAATTAGGCATCAATTATGGTGAGGGTTCTATAATAAAGCTTGGGAAAAGGATCAAGGTTGGGGTTTAAATAGGATTACGATTCAATCATGGTTATTATTCAATTAGGGGTTTGAGTTTAGGTTAGAGTATAATTAGGGTTAGGGTTAAGGTTTAGTTAGGTTTAACATCCAATCAAGGTTAGGGTTAGAGTTCAATTTGGGATAGGATTTAACAAGGGTTATGATTAAAATAGGGTTAGGGTTCAATTAACATTACAATTAGGGTTGAATTAGAGTTAGGGTTAGGGCTAGGGTTCATTTATGGTTAGGGTTAGGGTTCAATTAGGGTTATAGGATAAATATTTTGGTTACACTACAGCACAATAGGCAATAAGTGCCTAAAATAGTGTTGGAATTTAGTACATTTGAGTTCATCAATTGGACACATCTCACAGCGCAAAGTTCGACGCCAAATTGCATGTTCACTTCAACACCAGATTTTGATTTGAATTTAGAGCCGAATTTGGTGTTGAAAAAATGGCGCAAGCAATAGCACTGCCTTTAGTGCCAGGAATAGCGTCGAGAAGTCAGACCAATTTAATGTCAGAAATAACACTTAAATTAGCGCCCAATTTGGCTTCCAATTTTGCTTCCATGCATGCTCCCATTGTTGCTTCTAATTTTGCTCTTAGTCATGCTTCTTGTTTTGCTTCTGGTATGACATCAAAAATAGCTTATTTTTTGGCTTCCTAATTGACGCCAAGTTTTGTTTCCATTATGGCATCCTTTTTTGCTTCCATTTTTGCTTCTATTATGACATCCTTTGTTGCTTCTAGTTTGGCTTCCAATTTTGCTTCTAATTTTGCTTCTTGTGTTGCTTCCAGGTTTGCTTCCAGTTTTGCTTCCCGTTTTGCTTCTAGGTTTGCTTCCCATTTTGCTTCCATTTTTGCTTCCATCTTTACTTCCAATTTTGCTTATAATTTTGCTTCCAGTATTGCTTCCAATTTTACTTCCAATATAATGCCGCTTGTTGCATCTAGCTTTGCTTACATTTTTGTGTCTTTTGTTACTTCTAATATGGCTTCTATTATTGCATTTGTTGTTGCTTCTAAAATTGCTTCCATTATTACTTCTTTGTTTGCTACCTGAATTGCTTTTGTTTTTGCTTCCTAGATAACTCCAAGTTTTGCTTCCAAGATTGCTTCTGGTTTGCTTCTATTTTGGCTTCCATTGTTGCTTCCTTTTTTGCTTCTAAAAATATATTTTTTTGCTTCCATTTATTGATTTAATATGTTTTATTTCAATTTAATTAGTTAAATATATTATATACGCATAAAAATGATCATGTCTATAATCCTGGAAATTAATTAAATATCTATTATTTAATTAATTTATCTAAAAGTCTTCTACATATGATTAAATTTCATTAATTTGATTATATTGTTCATTCATCTTATTCTTCCTTCATAATTAAATAAATTTATAATATTTAATTATTTTCATATGTCCACTTAATTAATTAAATAAATGCACTTTATTTATTTAAATTAATTATCATTGTTTGAATTTAAATTAAATCTTTTGATTTAATTAAGTTTAAATATCTCTCTTTCTTCTATTTTAAATTCTTCTTCTCAATAATTAAATGTTTCATTTAATAAATTTCATAAATGTGATTTAATTAAATAAACCTTATTTAATTAAAGATCTTATGCTTTCTTTCTACATCACAACTAGATATTTTATCTAATTGTGAAATCTTCTATTTTCTTCTCATATCATAATTAAATATTTTATTTAGATATGATATCTTTTGTTTTCTTCAAAAATCCTAATTAAAGCTTTATTCTTATCACAAACCTTCTTCTGCTTTTTTTAAAAGCTTAATTAAATATTTCATTTAATTAAGAAAAAGCTGAATATCATCCACAAATAAATAATTGAATTTTTATTTCATTATTTATCAGCTTTTAAATCTTTCTTTTATTCTTTTAAAGAAAGATGATTTATTATCTTCTTATCTTTTTATCTTTCATAAAAATAGAAAAATCTTGTTTTCAACTTTTCTTCTATTTTCTCTTCAGTTTCATCCATCTTCAGTCATTCGATCTGTCAAGAACTATCACAACTGTTAATCAAGACAACCAATCAGAATCCTTCAAAAAACTCTATAAATACCTATGTGAATCTAAGCATTGAGGATAGGTGATTAATTAGAGCTCATGCATTTAATCCATTTAGCATTCTAGCATCATAGCATCATGTTTACTTCAATCATGTTAGTTTAATTTCATATCTTAATCTTGCACCATGCATCATATTTAAATCTCGTTCTTTAGGAGGACAGTTTGTTGAACCTAGCACACAATCTGAGAGCAAAAGCTGGAATCAACAAAAACACTAAAGATAGAGGACAATAGGATGACAATCGAAACAGAATATTGAGTTTGCATCTCCTTATCTTTTATTTTCTGTTTTGAATATAATGTCTTATTAGTGTGCTTGAATAGTATTTAATTCATTTCATTACGCATATTATTTTTCAATCACACATTTCTAGCGCCCACTGTGGGGCCTATGCCCCTATTTTATACTTTTTTCTTGTAGGTTTTTCTTGCAGGTTTTCTGACATTCTGGCGCATCTAGGAGATTCAAAAAATTTCTATTTTGCAAGTACTTTAGTGCATATGAAGACTATTTCAGCGCATATGGAAATTTCTGATGAGCATCTAGGGAACAGAATGGCGCTTCTGGTTACAATTCATATAGATTCAAGTCTGCTTTCGTTTTAGTTTCGCGCATTTAGGAGTTTAATTAGCGCATATAGGACATCATTTAGTGTATTTAAATCTATTTCAGAAAAGTAAAAAAAAACTGCATTTTAGTTTAGCGCATATAGTGTATGTTCTTGTGCATCTAGGTTTTGTTCTTGCACATCTGGGCTCTGTTATTGCGCATCTGGATTATGTTCTTGCACATCTGGATTATGTTCTTGCGCATCTGGGTTCTGTTCATGCGCATCTAGGTTCTGTTCTTGTGCATCTGGGTTTTGTTCTTGCACATCTGGGTGATTTTATTGCGCATCTGAGTTATTTTTCTGCGCATATTTTATCTGTTTTGGCGCATCTAGGTTGTAACAGAGATTCTGAGTCTGACGCCTTCCACAGACAGAATTTTTTTCTTTTACTTGCTGGTTTAAAATGAATCAATCTAGGGTAGCCACCACATCTTTATCATGCAGTTAAAAAGAACTCCATGCCTGTTGTGAAGCAAAATCTTCACTTAGATTAAATCATTTTTTACTTTGGTGCATCTAAAATGAATCTGTCTACTCTTTTTTATTGTGCTTGAAAATGGTAGGTGACTATGCTCTCACCCTGTGCAAACTAGGTGATCAGAAAACTAGACCCACTTTTCCCTGTGTAACCTTGACTTGATAATCGAAGTATCCTCTCCCTTTGCGCACTTGTGCGATCCTAGGTGTAAGAGAAACGGTTATTGACTCTAGAAATTGGGCCTGCCTGGGGATTTCATCACCTCATCACAACTCAAACTGACAATGGAGCTAAGGCCAAGCTACCCCCGACCGGTATATAAATGTAAACCTTAAGGGAAAACCTAAGGTTGCTTGTGCGTATGTGTCATACAGACGGAGTTATGCTCCCTTAAACCCTGTTGAGCTTAACCTCTTCAGGCTGGAGTGCCACCTTAATGGTGATTAATCTCTTGCCCCATGTATGGCCACTCGAATGGGGGTCCTGAACTAAATACCATTGTTTAGAAAGCCAAAAATCTTTTATTTGCTAGTTCAACATCGGTCAGTGTGAAGCCTTCCACACTTTCGCAGTCTTTAGTAGAGGTGATCAGCTCACCATGGGAGTTTCATAGGGGTTAGAAGCTTGGTTGGCCTGAGAAGAGAGTGCACTGTAAGGGGGAGCTCGTGCAGCCAAGTTTCTGAATTCACACACTACTGATATGCGGTTGGGGAAACCCACATGGAATCTAGCGGATATTGTCCTAGACTAACTTAAGTTGTGCTTTTCTTATTCTGTGATTGGTTATGATCAACTTAAATCAGACTGTTTGCTGTGTTTTCAAGAACATTAATTTAGATAAAAGATCATCCGAAATGAATATGAAAAACTTCAGTTGAAATTTTTTAAAACTGGTCAAAAATTATCTTTGGAAAACTGTTTTAGCGCATCTAAGAAAAATTGCAGCACATCTAAAATCTATTCTAGTGCATACAGTTGCTGGTTCAATGCATCTGAGTCATTTTACAGTGCATTTAGGTACTTTTTTAGCGCATATACTTATTGGTTTAGCACATCAAAGGTTTTTTTCTGCGCATTCAAGGTATTCTACAATGCATTTAACTTTTTGTCCAGCACATATACCTTTTTTCTGCAACGCATTTAGGGAACAAAATAGTGCTTTGGTTTCTATCAAATTTTTGCACATACCCGAATTTCTGATATTTCTCTCCCATGTTGAGGAAGTGGAAATCAACCAAGTTTGTTAAGAAATCAGTTTTTAATAGGATCAAGAAACCCAAAACAAACTTAAGTTACAAGGAAACTTTGGACCGAAGAGAATTTTTGTATAAGAGTCGACACGTCTTACTTTATTATCACAAATTTCTCAGATTCCAAGACTACATCAGAGGATTCACTGATGAGTATGCTTTAGAACCATTGCAGATTCAAGCCTATTATCAAATATTAGCTCTATCTCAACATCACAATCTTAATCAACCTCTCGAATTTGGGAATATACCATCACCTTCAATTGAATATTCAACACATCCTAGTCAAATCCTTCATTGACCTTCATTAGGCTTACAATTTTTTTTGAAAATAGGGATTGAAAAATCTAGGAGTGCACCTCACAAACAAAATTTTGGATTATTGATTCAACTTCCCCAAAACAGGATTCTAATATCCTTCATCATTGGAAGTCACAAATCACGAATTCAGAACATATTTGATCGTATCATAGTTTTCTTTATCTTATCAGATCAAGATATCCTCATTTTTGCAAAATCATATGCTTGTTTTTACAAGATCCCAATACAACAAACTAGGAGAAGAATCTCAACGAGAAGGTCTTACCCATAACATTCAAGAAGAAGGTGAACATGGTAATCCTCATTATAGTGTGAGTCGAAATCCACTTTTTAGTGATGACAATATGGCTAATAGAGAAATAAATCCATTTCATAAGTACAAAGCCATGAACAAAACTCCTGTAGATAGTGATGATAATCCAGAGGAAGAACTTCACATTAGAGAGGTTGAACAAGACCCCAAGTTTCTTAAAGCCATAGAAAATATCCTACAATGTGA
The DNA here is from genome assembly GCA_007258455.2 of Sequoia sempervirens. Taxonomy (NCBI): domain Eukaryota; kingdom Viridiplantae; phylum Streptophyta; class Pinopsida; order Cupressales; family Cupressaceae; genus Sequoia; species Sequoia sempervirens. The sequence goes on along the minus strand of VDFB02000002.1, from coordinate 79,936,656 downwards.
CAAAGAGAAGTATTTTCTCTTTTTAGCCAATCAAGGAGCTAAATTGCCTAAGTATTTTGATACAGAGAAATTAAAGAGCAAAGAGGAAGAAACATCCCCATCCGATCTTACTGTTCTCACCCAACAATTTAAAGCACTTCAAGGACAAATCAAAGAGTTACAAGGGGGGACCACAACAAAGAAATATACTCTTGATGACATATGTCCTTATCCTTTTGATAGGAGTCTCAATATGATTCCATTTCCCAAACATTGTGAAATTCCCAAATTTGATTGTTATAATGGGAAATCGGATCCAATTGATCACGTTAGAGACTTCTGAAATATGACTTTAGAATTTGCACATGAAGACACTTACTTGATGCATTTGTTTCCTAGGAGTCTTGGAAGTCAATCTATGGAATGGCTATCAAAAATTACACCTCCTGTCCAGACATTTGAGGAATTGATCAATTTGTTCATAACACAATATTCCTACAACATCCAACACCAAATCACCATGATTGATCTCTGCAAAGTTGCACAAAAATATGGTGAATCTTTTACTACCTTTCTTTAAAGATGGAGAAGAATATTCGCTAGGTATCCATGTCTTGTTCTTGAAAAGAAAAAAATGGTTACTTTCATCAACAGCCTAAATTCTGAAATGAGCTATCGTTTAAATCTGCATTGTCCACATTCCTTTGAGAAATTGATTGAGGATGCCATAACCATTGAAGGTGCTTTGGTCAAAAGAGGGACAATAAAACTTGACAAGGACAATCCTAGCTCATCTAACCATTACAACAATCAGGACAAGTCAAAATTTTGGACTCACAACAAAAACATTGTAAATATGGTGTTGTGGATGCAAATCATGTCTTGACTAAGCCATTTGTTCTGAATACTCCAAATACTCCTCACAACAATAACTACAACAATGTCAATTCTATCACAAATCAAGGAAACAATCCTCTCTCTCCAAAGAATAACATGATTCAAAATCCTACTCCCAATCAAGGGATTGTCAACAATCAAAATTACCGAGGCAACAACAACAACAAAGGGAATACCTCAAACACAAACCCACAATGCTTTTCATTCTTCTCTAGTAGAAGAACTTTCACTCCACTAGGACAATCCTTGGAATCTGCATTTAAAGAGGTTATGAAAAAAAATTCCCTCACTTTACCACCTCAACGCAATTATGAACCTAGTGTAAAACCTCCATCATGGAATGAGGCTTATTATTGTGACTATCATAGGTGCAAAGGTCATCGTACAAACAATTGTCAAGCTTTGAAGCATGCTATCCAAGACTTAATTGACAATGACACTATCACAGTAGAAGGACAACAAAAATCCAATGAAGATCACCAAGCATTTCACAATCCTTTGCCAAATTATCAAAAGGGAGAGGCTTCTGACAAAAATGTGAATCAAATCGATGACACAGTAATCCGTCACCTCTATACAGACGATGAGCGGATCAACGTTATAAAAATCAAGGAGAAGATAGACTATGGGCAAGTTAATGTCACAACAAGAGCACAAGCTAAAGTTGTCTTGAAAGGTGCCTCTTCAAAATCCACTGAACCCTTCCCTCAACATCAATATGACTTAGTTAACCAACTTGAAAAACTCGGCTCAAATTTCCATTTTGGAACTCCTGAAGATTTCCCTAGCACATAAGGAAATCCTAGAGAAAGCCCTTTTTGAAACAACTGTATCCACAGATTTGGATGTGAACCGATTTCAAGCCATGGTAGGACACTTGTCCTCACCCACATGCCTTTCATTTTCTGACAAAGATGATGTTTCCATGACTCATCCCCACAATTCGCCATTATACTTAGAGGTCATGATCCACAAGTTCCGTGTAAAACGTGTCCTAATAGATGGAGGGGCTGGTTTGAATATATGTACCTTGAAGTTGGTTCGAGCTTTAGGATTTTCTGAGGACTCCATTGATCCTAGAAGGAAGATTACTATTAAAGCCTATGATGATGAGGAAAGAATGTCTAAAGGTTTAATCATGCTACCAATCAGAGTGGGACCTGTTATCAAAAATACCTTTTGTCAAGTATTAGATTGGGATCTTGCATATAACATCTTGTTGGGTCGACCTTGGATCCATGAAATGCAAGTTGTTCCGTCCACATACCATCATTGTCTCAAGTTTCCATATGATGGAAATGAAATCACTATATCAACTAATAATTCAAACATCCAAACTTTTGCCAACATCAAAGCTAGTCAGGATACTTTGGTTCCAAACAATCAAGAAGCGCTTGCTACTACTTCTCCTAAGAATAATACACAAATCAGTAAATTAGCCAAAAGCTTTGACAAGAAACTATAGTTCAAGGAAAGTGGAGTTGGGGAATAATCTCTTTGTCTTGCTAATCTACCTACATCACCTCAATCACATGGACAACCTTCTATTATACCACAATAGATATCAGTAGCTTCAACATCAACACAACTACCAATAGAGCCAACTACCAAGTTCAATGGACAATTCATCAAAGAAAAATTCCTCATGGGAGATCCTAAGGATACAACAATTCTAAATTGGCTTTATAAGGATGAAGAGGAAGCAGTTCTAAATGTCACCTTACCAACTGACAAATATGGAAAAGGGTATTCCATCATGCAAAAGATGGGCTATGATAATGGCCCTATTGGGAAAAGAAAAGAAGGCATAGTTGAGCCTATCCATCTTCCACGTCTTGATGCATATGATAAAACTAGACTAGGCTATGACTCTACTCCATCCAACCAATCACAGGGTAATGTCTTTACATTGCAAGAAGGTTCTGATAAAAAGGAGGCATGTTTGACATCAATCTTGAATTTCATAGAAAATAACTCTGATATAGATTCTACTGAATATGAATGTGATACCATCCATGATGATGAATTTTGGAGAGACAAAGAGGTAGATGTGATACACAAGTATACACCAACTTTAATCAAAGGAGAAGGTTCAGGGTCCCAACCACAAGAATCTGAACTACAAAGCAACCATGAATCTAGTGATACTGACTCAGATTTTAACGAACAAGACTATCATGAGAATAGTACCATCATTGATCTATCTCATACCTCAGATCCTACTGATAACTCTGTTTTGACTCTAACCATCGCCGATTTCACATGACCAAATGACTTGTTACCTTTGATCCATCCTGATCTCATTGACTGGGATCTAACTGAACCTATTGATTTACCTATTTTTCCAAATGACGAAGCTATCATAAACTTCCTTTCTGTAGATGATGTAAATTATTGTTCCACTAGCGATTTTTAGTACAAAGTCTTAAATCAAGAGTGTCAAGTCTCCTAGTTGCAAAATTGAAAATAAAGAAGAAAGATATAGTGGTGAAAACCAGAATCTGGCAGTACTAGATCAACCAAAAGATAAAATAAAGAGCGTATCAGAGGGTGAAAACCTTTTCAAGGCACTAGTTGATGGGACACTTGACACTCTCCCAGAGCACTATCATGAGCGATCGCCCATTTTGATCGAGCCTACAAAGGAAATCAATATTGAAACTATAGATAATCCAAGGATTCTACAGGTAGTTGAATCAATGACATATAATGAAATCCTAGGGTTCATGAAATTTCTCAAAGAAAATCAAGTCAATTTTGCTTGGTCTTATGCAGACATGCCAGGTCTTGATCCTGATCTCATAATGCATCATTTATCATCAAACTAGGAGCTAAACCAGTGAAAATAAAACTTAGAAAGATGCATCCTCATGTTGCACTACTGGTTAGAGAAGAACTCAAGAAACTCCTAGATGCAGGATTTATAAGACCAATAGCCTATGCAGAATGAATCTCCAATATTGTCCCAGTAGCAAAACTGGATAAACACATTAGAGTGTGAACTGATTTCAGAGATCTTAACAAGGCCTGCCCTAAGGATGACTTTCCACTTCCAAGCATTGACACTATAGTGGATTTAACAACTAGCCATGCCATGTATTCATTAATGGATGGTTTCTCTGGTTACAACCAAATCAAGATTGCACCAGAAGACCAGGAGAAAACGGCTTTCACTTGTCCGTGGGGAACGTACTGTTGGAATGTCATGCCTTTCGGTCTAAAGAATGTTGGGGCTACTTATCAAAGAGCTATGACTACGATCTTTCATGACATGATGCACACATTCATGGAAGATTATGTAAATGACATATTGGAAAAATCACACACCAGAGGACACCTGGAAATATTGTCTAAAATATTTACCAGACTGGAAAAATTCAAAGATTGCCTCAATCCCAAGAAATGTGTTTTTGGGGTCACATCTGGAAAACTTTTATTCAGAAAAGGGGATTGAAGTAGACCCTGCTAAAGTTCAAGCAATCATGGAAATGTCTCCCCCAAAGAACATCAGTCAATTGAGATCATTACAAGGGCGACTTCATTCCATAAGAAGATTCATTGCGCAATTGGCTGACAAAAGTCTACCGTTTACACATCTCCTGCATAAGAATGTTCCCTTTAGATGGGATGGTAAATGTGAAATGGCATTTCAACAAATCAAGCAGTACCTGATGAACCCACCAGTTCTAGTACCACCAAATCCAAATAAACCATTGATCTTGTACATTGCCACAACAAAGACATCTTTGGGTGCATTGCTATCACAAGAAGACTATATAGGGAAAGAATGAGCAATATATTATATCAGCCAAACATTAACAGGACATGAACTCAACTAAACTTTCATTGAGAAGGCTTTCCTAGCAGTAGTCTTTGCTTCACAAAAATTTTGACACTATATGTTAACACATACGATTAATCTTGTTGTAAAGATTGATCCACTTCAATATCTGTTAAGCAAAGCTACATTGACAGGAAGGTTAGCTAAATGGTTCATGATTCTGAGTGAGTTTGACATCCAATATGTTGATCGCAAAGCAATCAAGGGACAAGTTATCACTGATCAACTAGCAGACGCTCCACTGCAAGCAGAGTATCCCTTGCATATTGAATTTCCAAATGCTGATGTTTTCACTATAGAATTCAAGCAACTATGGTCTTTATACTTTGATGGTTCTTTTACTCAACATGGATCGGGGGTAGGCATTCTCTTTGTCACCCCTCAAGGACATACTATTCCTCGGTCATATAGGCTAATGTTTCCATGCACTAATAACATAGCCGAATATGAGGCACTAATCATTGGACTAAAGACAGCACTGGAATGGAGGATTACCGAGCTACAAGTTTATGGTGACTCACAGTTAGTCATTAACCAAATCAATGATGATTATCAGACTAAAGATGACAAATTGTTGCCATACAAAAAGATGGTCGATGACTTCAAGAAGTACTTTGTGGACATCCAGTTCACACAAATTCCAAGGCTTGATAACAAAGCAACTGATGCTATGGCCACAATTGCATCATTGTTACAACTCCCAGAAAATAGACTCGCTATGAATTTCTGGTGGAACAATTATTTACACCTACTTATGACACACCCGAATGCCAAATTATCTGCCACTTGGTAGGATCCGATTCACCATGGTATGGTAATATTTATGCCTACCTAAAAGATGACATTTTACCACCTGATTTATCTCGTAATCAAAAACGTAACTTTATCCAACAATCCTCTCACTATACCCTTATCGCTGACACCCTTTATCACTGTGGTCTTGATGGTACTTTACTTCGATGTCTTGAACGTGACAAATCCGACAAAGCTTTACAAGAAGTTCATGGGGGCATTTGTGGTACTCATTCGAGTGGACTAACCTTATCCAAGAAATTGATTAGAATGGGATACTACTAACCTACAATGGAGAGGGAATCATTCACTTTTGTTAAAAAATGCTCAAAATGTCAGATTCATGGGAATCTTATTCATGCTCCCGCACAAGAACTTCACTCGTTCACACCAACCTAGCCATTTTCTCAATGGGGGTTAGATCTAGTAGGAAAAATTCATCCTTCATCTTCAAATGGGCATAAGTTCCATCACAGCGACAAAATATTTCACTAAGTGGATCGAGGCAGTACCTCTCTCGAAAGTCACTGGAAAAAAAAATTCATCCTTCATACTCAACTACATTATTTGTTGGTATGGTATTCCTAATACCATTATTACAGATAATGGTTGACCTTTCAAGAATCAAGATGTTGATGAACTTTGTGAAAGATTTTGTATTCAGCACAGATATTCAACACCTTACTATCCACAAGGGAATGGCCAAGCAGAGGCCTCAAACAAGACTATACTAAAATTTTTAAAGAAGACCGTAAATGATTCAGGGAAAGATTGGCATGTTCAACTCAATCCCGCCTTGTGGGCTTACAGAACTAGTGTCTGAACGCCGATGGGAGCAACACCCTTTGCTCTGGTCTATGGAGCAGAAGCCATATTGCCCTTAGAGGTTGAAATACCATTGCTCAGAGTATCACTAAAAGGTCTCATAACAGATGATGAATACAGAGTTTCCCGACTGCAAAAGTTAGAACTCCTAGATGAAAAGAGACAAAGAACAGTTGACCATTTGAAAGCATACCAACATATGATGTCTCGCAGCTATAATCACAAAGTAAAGCCACGTACCTTTCAGATGGGTAATCTAGTTCTGAAAGAAAATCCACAAAATCAGCAAGACAGAGAAAAGAAAGGAAAGTTTGAATCAAATTGGCTAGTCCCTTATGTGGTTATCGCAGTCTACGGTTCAGGAGCATACAAGTTATCAACACCAGAAGGGGACCTGTTTGATGAACCCATCAACAGCATGCACCTGAAGAAATATTATGTCTAAGGTAGCTATCATCAGTAGAAAAAAGCCCTGAAAAAATTCAAAAACAGTAGAAAAAGTCCTAAAAAAATTTAAAAACAACAGACAAAGTCCTGAAAAAATTCAAAAACAGCAAAAAAGGTTTTGAAAAAAATTCAAAAACAGTAGAAAAAGTCCTAAAAAAAATTCAAAAAAATCAAAAAGAAATCAGAAAAATGCAATAAACACAGATAGTGAAAATCTAGCAAATAGACGCTATTTGTACCTATCCATCTATTAGTTCCTATTTTGCACTTTGGCTTTTCAGCTTTCTCTTTTTCCGCATCTTAGGGTTATCATTGCATCATCCTGCCGTCATTTGCCTAGAGTGATAAAACGTCTTACCATGGCTTGATTATTGTACATATTCCTTTTCGCAAGTTGTGTCGACATACAGGGCAAATATCAACTAGGGGCATGTACCTTTCAGAGCATACTAAAACAGCTAGACAATACCATAAAATTTAACCATGCGAACAAACAACCAACTCATGCAACACTTTATTTGATCATCGATCCATATCATGAACACTTTTCAAACGATACCATTTCATTGTCTATTGGATGATCTAAAAATCTGAATAATGTATGAAAGAACAGTATTACATTTTTGAACAAAGGTTGTTTGATTTTCAATATCATTACTCTGGAGCACACTCGATGATGTACTGAACTAGAGTGGCAAGGAACGAGAATGATTTTTCTTTGTCTGTTGTCTTGAGGTTAACGATCAATTTGATGCAAATATGTCACAGGACATTATTACCAAAGCAATATCATTGATTTTAGTTCGACATTTGCATCGGAAGGGTGGTTAATCTTTGTCTGTTTATGCACGAAATGCTCAGGTCATCTCGGTTCAATTATACCTCGATGCTTGTGTGTGCTTGCTATATCAAAAATCATGAAAGTTGTACTCAAGTCATCATTGGTGCTAATTTCCCCTTTGATGCTTGTACATACTTTCAATATTTTAAGATGCTCTATGATGATTCAAGAATGCGTATAACAGGCTCAACAAACTGGTTAGTTTCATTTAGTTGCATGTTAGTTAGATCATTTGTATATATTTGCATATTGGATTCACATCAGTGTTCTAAAAGGCTGAATGAAAACATTAACGGTTGTCATGTATCTTTGAACTCTTTGAGGAGGACATTTGGACATTTCTCACTTCATATCATCTTTTTATATCATTATTATCATTCACATCGTTCATTCATTATCATTTCATTATTACCATTTAACATTTATCACTATCATCTTTATTGTCATTTTATATCATTTTTCTTCTCATTTATCATTTCATATTATTATTATCATTCAACATTTATCACTATCTTTATTTCATTTTTTTTCACCATTCGATTCATTCATTTATCCTTTTCATATCATTATTTTCATAAACATTATCATTTCTTATCCATTCATTATCATATCATTATATCTTTATCATTTATCATTATCATCTTTATTTTATTTTCTGTCATAAGATCTTTATCATTATTTCATAACGTTATCATTGTTCATTCATTCATTTCTCACTTCATATCATTATTTTCTCTCATTTATCATTTCATATCATTTTTCATAACATCATATTTTTTCAATTACTATTATCATTTCCTTTTCTCTCATATCATTATCATCTTTATTTCATTTTTTTACCATTAGATTCATTCATTTATCATTTATTATCATTCATATCATCATTTAGCATCATTCCATTATCGTTGCACTCATTTGTTTCATATCATTGCATTCCACATTATAATTATTTCATTTTCATTACATTGCCATTACATAAGCATTACCAAATATATCATATATCTTTTCATCATTATCATTATCAGTATCACATTCATTATCTACCATTTTCATATCACAATTTCATGATACATTTCATACACATACTATTCATTTCTGCATTTGAAACAAAATTCAAAAATCAATATCTCATATATACATTATTACAATCAGTGCATCTACATCCTAGATCATCCATCTGCATCATATCATTAGATCATCCAACAACATAAGATTAGTTCGCAAAAACAGTAAAAACATATCAAAATCCACCTCATATCATATGTGATTAAAAATATAATCCATACCACATCAATAATGCATAACATATCATCATCAAAATCATCGCCACTGCATATCATCGCTCATCAAAATAATACAAATGTCCAATGTCCAATGAAACTAAAAAGTTCAAAACATGATACATGAGATATGATCAAAACTCAATATACATGCTCCGGAAAAAAATATGATAAACATATGTGCCAAAATATATGCTAGTTGGTAGATGCCCCTGAAGGAGGTGGCTTGCCACTACCCCCTACATCAGGATCCCATCGTGGCCCTATAACCTCTCTGCCATTTGTTGATGTCCGTGATTGGGTCCTCGTCCTGTTGTGTGATCGTGGGTAAGGCTCTCAACGCTCGGGAGGACACAACTCCTTGTATCTGACTCTGTAGTACTCGGCCTCTCTAGCTGCCTCAAATCCCTCTGCAATGGCCTCCCATAATGATGTACTCTCTATAGTACCCATGAGTCTCTGTGCCACACCCTCGGCCTCCAGTGCCCATCGTCTAAGTGCATCCCTCTTCACTACCAACTATGTCACCTGGGAATCTGGGGCAGGTGCCTGAGCCTGTACCTGTACCTGTCCCTGAGCCTGTGCTTGTACCTGCATCTGAGCCTGTGAAATTTGTGTTTGCAACTATACTATCACACTCTAAGCCTGAGCTAGCTAACTCTGTAGCTGTGTTTGCTATCCCTACAATGTCTGAACCTGAACCTGCAATGTAGCCATTTGTTCCTGCTGAGATGAGGATGACACCCTAATCACTTTCCATGGTCTGCCGCCAAATCTGGCTCACCGAATAATTTGTGCTCTACCTAGACTGTCCAACCTCTGCCGCCTCTCCTCTCCATCATCATCTCCCCTATCATCTCCGCCATCCGAGTTGTCCTTTTCACCATCTCCTCCACTCTCCTCCTCCTCATCTCCTCCACCCATCACCTCATCTCCCTCCTCCTCATCTCCCTCCTCCTCCTCCTCTCCTCCACCCATCGCCTGCTCTCCGCCGACCACATCCCCCTGTCCCCCAATGGCCAATGGCTCATCTGGTACTGTAAACCATGGAAATGGATGTGTATGGAAATAATGTGCATAATCATCAGTCATCCCTACATCCACAACCTCTGGTATGTATGTCCATACCTCTGGCTATAAGGTAGAATACTCTGTGTATGCTACCTAGTACCGGATACATGGCCCCCATCCTGGATCACCCTTGCGCCGTCCATAATGAGCAATGCCCTGTGGCATCCCCTGTGTAAATCCAAATTGTCTCAGCACCCATAATGCCATAAATCTCTCAATAATAAAGGGAGTCTGCCCTATCAGATATCGTGATCTACAGACAAACGACATCTCTAAGTGATCACTCCCCCATGCCTCACAATCCGTGTACGGTCTCCATATCACTGCATCTATATCATCCAATACCCGTCGCCAATACTCTACCTTGCCCAGCTTTTGCTGGACAAAAGCACCAGAATATGCATACACATAAGGCCTCCCTATTGGCCTATCTCTCGTGCAAAGTGGTCTCATGATCGCAATATGCTCCCATGCCCAGATCTATAGAAGTGTCACTCCACTCGCCAAGCTAGTGGATCCTCTATATACAACCTGATGAAGATCATGATACATGTCTGCTAATATTTAGCTCCCCCAAGCATACCTCCGTGGCTGTGTCACCAACCACTCCAACATCCTACCCCAACCAACTGCAAATCCCTTCGATCGATGGTTCGGTCCAAGGAAGCCTCCAATGAATGCAACCAACACAGCAACTAAGGCTGGATATCTACTAAAATCCTCCCAATCTACCCAATATCCACAAATGCTCGCATCGCCACATATCCGCTGCAGCACCTTGGTCCCACCAATCTCCTTGTGGTCATAAACCACAAGGGCACCGACAACTGGAACCCCAAGAATTCTATACACATCCTCAGGCATCACACTCATCTCACCAGTCAGCAAGTGAAAAGTGTTATGATCCGAGTGCCATCTCTCTAATCCCCTATTGATCCGAATACCTCACGGCATTGTCAACAAAGGTCCCAGTCTACAATCTGCTATCAACTATAACTCAGTTGGTGTAATCTCTCCTACTCGCTCCCAACATAGTGGGAACCACTCTCTAATCTGGAAGCTTTTGAAAGCCTCTTATTTTTTATCATCACAAAGGACACATTAATCAGACTCATATCATGTGATCTATCTATCCAGCAAATTCAATCAATGACCCATATCAAGTGTTAAATCAATTTATCTGAATATTCAATCAATCTACTCTATCATCATTTACTATTTGTTTTTCTTTTTAGGAAAGCAAATTTATCAACACACAATTCATTTCCTATTTGTATTTCAGTCATGAAGGCAAATTTGTATCCTCATTTTACTATTTGGTTTCTATCGCAGAAAGCAAATTTATCAAACATCTACTCTTTGTTTTCAATCGCGAGAAGCAAAGTTATCCAAACATAATCAATCAATCACTGTACTCTTTGTTTTGAACAAAGTTATCAAGCTATCTACTCTTTGTTTTCTATCTTGGAAGTAAAGTTATCAGTTCGTTATCAGATTTTTCTATCATTTTTATCCATATCACCATGATGGTACTATAATTTATCTATCTATTGACTAAGGAAGCAATTTAAATCATCATTTTTCATCACACGGGCATTCTTTCAAAAATTTCCCATATGCGCTACTCTGTTACCCAAATGCACTAAACCACATATGCGCAACAGTTTCACTCGATTGCACTAAAACTTTTCCCATAAGCGCTAAAAGTCGGTATGTGCTAATCTATCCCATGAATGCGCAACTTTAACACCCAAATGCGCAACTATATCTAATTTGTGGCCCTAGCCCTATATGCGCAACTCTATGCCCTATACGCGCTATAGGATCCTATAAGCCGATTTGAACCTATATGCGATACTCTATCTGTCGTAAGCGCTAAAAGACGCATTTTTAACCTACGCCTATATGCGCTACAAGATTTCCTATATGCGCTACTTAAATCTGTGAAAGCGCTAAAGTTTTTATCGAATGCGCTAAAACACGACTGACAAACTACAAATCGACCTAAAACATTTGCAAAATCGATTCAAAATGCGAAATTTGAAATCATAAACGGTTGGAATCACTCACCGGTGGTCCATACATAGCTGGTCTCTAGTATCGGCGCGCTCGCTCGAATCTATGCCTGTGCAATGGGATCTCTATCTTGCCAAGTCACTATCAAAGCTCACTTTTCACTGTAGCAGCAGGTTGAAAATGACACTTCATTTTACCCCTTTTCACCTTTTAACGGTCTATTAGGGTGAGAGTTAATGGCATTTTTCATTCCTTCAATATTATTTTTTTGCTGGGCCATTACAAACATCATTCATCGAGAGCTAAATCACTGTTTCCCTATCATTCTTGACATTTTATCTTCAAATCGGCTTCATATCCTCTTCCGTGATTTACCTCCCGAGGGGGCATCATCGACATCAAAATCAGAAACATATCAGGGGCAAAAAAAAATTATTTTCTTTGAAGCAATGTGTTTCACACATCACTTCAAAGATGGGCAAAATGTATACACATAAAAATGGTCATGTCTATAATCCTGGCAATTAATTAAATATCTATTATTTAATTAATTTATCTAAAAGTCTTCTACATATGATTAAATTTCATTAATTTAATTATATTGTTCATTCATCTTATTCTTCCTTCATAATTAAATAAATTTATTTTATTTAATTATTTTCATATGTCCACTTAATTAATTAAATAAATGCACTTTATTTATTTAAATTAATTATCATTGTTTGAATTTAAATTAAATCTTTTGATTTAATTAGGTTTAAATATCTCTCTTTCTTCTATTTTAAATTCTCCTTCTCAATAATTAAATGTTTCATTTAATAAATTTCATAAATGTGATTTAATTAAATAAACCTTATTTAATTAAAGATCTTATGCTTTCTTTCTAAATCACAACTAGATATTTTATCTAATTGTGAAATCTTTTGTTTTCTTCTCATATCATAATTAAATATTTTATTTAGATATGATATCTTTTGTTTTCTTCAAAAATCCTAATTAAAGCTTTATTCTTATCACAAACCTTCTTCTGCTTTTTTTAAAAGCTTAATTAAATATTTCATTTAATTAAGAAAAAGTTGAATATCATCCACGAATAAATAATTGAATTTTTATTTCATTATTTATCAGCTTTTAAATCTTTCTTTTATTCTTTTAAAGAAAGATGATTTCTTATCTTCTTATCTTTTTATCTTTCATAAAAATAGAAAAATCTTGTTTTCAGGTTTTCTTCTATTTTCTCTTCAGTTTCATCCATCTTCAGTCATTCGATCTGCCAGGAACTATCACAACCATTAATCAAGACAGCCAATCAGAATCCTTCGAAAAACTCTATAAATACTTGTGTGAATCTAAGCATTGAGGATAGGTGATTAATTAGAGCTCATGCTTTTAATCCATTTAGCATTCTAGCATCATAGCATCATGTTTACTTCAATCATGTTAGTTTAATTTCATATCTTAATCTTGCATCATGCATCATATTTAAATCTCGTTCTTTAGGAGGATAGTTTGTTGAACCTAGCACACAATCTGAGAGCAAAAGCTGGAATCAACAAAAACACTGAAGATAGAGGACAATAGGATGACAATCGAAATAGAATATTGAGTTTGCATCTCCTTATCTTTTATTTTTTGTTTTGAATATAATTTCTTATTGGTGTGCTTGAATAGTATTTAATTCATTTCATTACGCATATTATTTTTCAATCACACATATATCATGCTTCTTAAATAACTCATATGATTATAGAGTAAGTAATTTAATTATTTAACTCATATGATTAAATAACAAGATAATTATTATAGCATGATCATCATCTATAATTAAAACAAGTGAGTCAAATATCTATAATTTAATTAAATTTGACAACATCCATCATGAGCAGTAAATTAAAATCATCATACGTAATAAATATCCATCCAAAAATCATCGACCACTTTTAATATATATAAATTGACAAGTCAATACTGATAAGATCATCATCATATATAACTAAAACAAGTGAAAGTCAAAGATGTTGGTAGATCAATAACATGTCAAAATGATACATGTCCAACAATCAACATAAGTCAAAATGATAAATTATGTAACTCAAATTGATGCAATTCAAGATGATGCATGTCCAAATGATATAAGTGAAAATGATACATGTCAATATGATACAACTCAATAATATGGCACTGTAGGCCATGAAAATGATACATATGATAGTAACCATGAAAAGAGGCATCATAATGTGATATATCAGCAATGATCCATGATGCTATCTATATGATAATGAATTTCACTAGCTACTACCAGCAACTGCCTCATCATCATCACCATCATGATCATCATCGTCATCATCATCATTGTTATCGGCCTCGGTGTCTTCCATATCTGCATCATCATCATCCTCTGCCATGTGATTTGCACCGGCAGAACCAATATTTTTTGGATCTATATCATGATGAGGATCATCTTGATCTTTTGGAAGACCCGTGTTCTGCAAAAAAAAATATTTAAAATGAAAAGTTATTATTTATTTCATGCAATAATTTATTTTTTTGTTATATATCTAATATTATAACATATGAGATGAAACCATAATCATATTACATCATATCAAAGTACACATACAATAATAAAATTTCAAAAAAGTTACAGCTAATATGTCATTCCAATGATGAAAACATGCAACAATTCTAATAAACATTAGTAAAGATCATAAAAAAAATTGTTATACAATTTAACTATCAACTGTAAATTCTATTACATAACCTTAAGTGCCAACCCTCTACATTTTGTGCTATATATGATTATGTTTGCCTCGAAGATCCTTTGAGAGTTAACTAGTCTATATATCTTCTCCTCTATTTCAGAATTGGATATTTTTCTAGGACATTTTGGCACTGTAATATGCTTCAAAGGTTCTTTGAGAATTAACTAGTCTATATGTCCCTGTATTTGAGAGTTAACATTTATGGTTTAGTTTTTTGTTTGTAAGCAAGCTATGACTTGCAACAATACTTGAGCATACAGAGAATAGTTCTTCAAAAAAAATTGTACTTTGATTATACTATTTTTAAGTGACCTTTTCATGTATATAATCATATCATGTTCATGTATGTTAATATAAGGCAGCTATGGAGGTAGTTTAAAGAGATGGCCCTAAACTTTTTCCTCATCTTACAAAATTTTTAGGAATAGGAATAGGGATCGAATTTTGAGAGTCTGGTTTAAGTTTGAATTAAAGAAATGAAAAAATTGTGAAGGATGGAATGGATTTTAATGTATCACTTGGGTTTCAAAATTTGTAGTTGCAGACTGGTAATCCCAAAACATAGAATTATTCAATGCTCCTTGCTAACACTATGGTTGTTAAGGATAAAGGGCCTAAAAATGCAATTGGGGTTAGCTCCAAAGTATACACTAATTTTGCATACTCATTTAACAACGATGATGAAGACGAGGAAGTGAAACAAAAACCAAAGGTTGAGGTAAATGGAGGAGAATCAGTCATCTTGAAGGCAACCTTATGATGTGATAATTAGGAGATGACTAAAGAAGATCATCGCTGGCGATACTAAGCAAAACTTGCAAGGCAAAAGAATGAGGAGACTGCAAGAAGATTGGTTGAAGGGGGAATCAAGGTATAGGAGATGGAAATGGCTCTTCCAAGCCATCCAATGAGATGGTTTTTACAAAAATGTGGATGATATCCCTATTTCTAGAGAGCTCATGATTCAGGTTGATACAAAAAATGATGTTGTTTTGGTACCCATATATGGCATCACAGTTCCATTTCATGTAGCCACCATCAGGAGTATTACAAGCCAACAAGATGGAGGGAATTCTTATTGTTACCCATTTTTGTTACTTACTCAAGTTGATTGAGTTTAGAGTGTCTGCAAAATGAAAGTGAAGTACATTTATTATCTATCTTCCCTATATTGCATTCAATTGTATAAATAGAAAAATCAAAGAGATTATAAGTTTTAGTAACAAATTATTGCATTTATCCAAATGCATACAATATGGAAAATATTTGCACAAATCTTTTTGAAGGTAATCTTTATTGATTCAAAAGTACATATTTGTCTCACACAAGCCGTGAGACTTAACTTGTTCAATAAAAATGATGAATAATTTATACATCGATGGATAAAGAGAAAAGAATGCACATATAAGGGAAGAGGCCAGTCATTGCCTGATGACTGGTTTGATGTTTTTTGCCTTGCTTTGTCTCTCGCCTTGAGCTACCTTGTGTCTCTCCTCAGCTCCTTGCTCCTAGTTCCTACATCTAACAATAACAATGATGTTAGATTAGTTCTCTAAGCAATGAAGGTCTCTCACATTACATCTGCATGCACCCATGAACATATAAATTGATCCTCAAGTGCATTAAACAAGCATGTAAACTGAGAATGTTCAAGAAAGCAATAGGACCATCAAGCCCTTCAGGCATATGCATATATTTTTCTAACTTGTTTGTTTACAAGAAAATTATTGTTACTGATTGTTTCATCAATTTACAGCATGTGGGGTAAAATGTGACTCCCAAAAGGGTTGAGCCCAGCATGCTATCTTCTTGTACTTTGATGGAGATGAGAATTTAGAGTCTCCATGCTTGTAATTCTATTAGACAAGTATATATCATTCATAATAGTGAGTTAGTTAACTCATTGCCACAAATAATGAATGCTTGTTCAATAGGATTACAATGAAAAAAGAAGATAATGATCTTGAATATTCATCTCATGAAGATTCTATGGAAAAAACACATAAAATAGATATCATGACAGTAAAGTGTAACATTGAGCACAAAGATTCAATGTGAAGGGGTTAACTTGAGTCACGTGAAGTAAGAGATAAAGTGACAGTAACGTAAAGCATGATGATTATGAAACATTGTGTCACAGGAAAGTGCCTCTTTTGGTGACAATCCAAATAAGGTAAGCATAAATAACAGTGATATTTGAGAATAGAAACAAAATTCGTTTAAGGGAGGCAGTGATCTTGAGCAATGACAGTCATTTTTACTTGTAAATAGTCTCGCAGTGCTGCTAGCAAATAGCATAAAATCATGAAATCATTGTGATGAATATGAAAGGGGAGAATATTTTGTGGCATTCATGAATAAGATACACACTGATAGTCTTGTCTAACATGTTTTACTTACAGTATTAACCTCATAAGGTGATATGGATAGTGACTGTCATACAAAAAGATGACAGTGGTAAGTACAAAGAGTGGAGGATAGCCCCATTACAGTCAAAGGAAGATATAGATATTTATACCATGGAAATTAAGGTTACAAGTCTTGAATTCCTTATTCTCACTTAGAACAGTAATCTTGAGTCCTAGCTAATAAAGCATAGCTATCACTATGCATGACAGAGGTTGATAGTCTTTGAACAAGTTTTAAAAATGGCAAGGTTTCAAGGAATTTATGAATCATGAAGTAGAGTACAAGAATAGTTTGTTAGTACATTGTCCCCTATCAAGACATGTAACACAATCATGAAGACAAGAGGAGTTCTGGATGATTATCATCTTTCCACTATCCATGTGATAATTGATCATGATTACCAATGCATTCTGATTTAAGGATAGATGGAGAAAAGAAACATAATCAAAGTGGAAAATGAAAGTTAAGGAAAATATTTCGGCTAGATATAATGGTGTATGTGCAATGATAGAGATGAATTTATCAGTAGCTGGAAGAAAGTAAATAATAGTCCATGATACCCTGTAGTGAAATAATGTTTTAGTGCCTGGAATACAATTGAGCAGTGTAATGTAATCAAACAAATGAGTTCTATAATTATGGCATAAACTGTGATAGGACAGTCATATCAAAGCACTTAAAAGGTGGCTACAACGATGAATGAAAGGATTGTACTCACTACATGGTTACAAGAGCCTAAATTTGGAGTTGAATCCAAATACAATCATTCCAAAAACAAGCAAGAATCTGCAGATGTTTCAAATTAGGAAAAGAGCTTGGCTCCCATGACTTAGAGTGGAAAATCTCAAACATGATGATAGTTTGTTATATGAAGGCAACATATATACCAAGGTGTATAAAGAACATGATTCATAGGGAAGTGTAAACCTTTGTACAGGCCTTCCTATAGATTAAAAAGAAAATAATGCCATTAGGGCCATTGGAATGAAGAGACAATGTTTTTTAAAGGATTGTCAAAAGCTAACCATGGCAAAGAGCTGAGAGATGAGAAAGGCGAGCAACAAGGATTCTTAGAACAATTAAATCATAACAATGCACAATCAAAATATCCTGTAAGAACATGACATGTCAAGCCAGAGAATGTTTCAAATTATGATAAGCCTCATCTCACAAGTTTCAGGAGAAGCTTAGTTATAGGGTTGCTTATACTGTGATACCCACAAGGGTGTTTAGTGAAACCCACAGCCTAGGATTTTTACCTTTAGAAAATAAAATTAAATACAACTATTAAAACCACAAAAGTAAATCCCTTTCAAATTTCTCAGACAAAAATAAATAAATAAAATAAGTAGAGACTTTGTGTTAGGGCTTGTGTTTGGGCTCGGGTATGGTGAAACAAGCTCCTGTAGTATGAAGAGGTCGAGCCATATTCTACTTAGACATGTGTAATGAGGTCATGGTTTTATCACTTATAGGGGAAAAACTTAGAAACAGGTATAAAATCACACAGAGAGCTTATTTTGTTCGCTAAATCCTTATCCCTATAGCAGAAGCAATAATACACAAAAGTACATAATATTGAAATCATGATTACAAAATGGGAGTAACTCACAAAATTTTCTTGCACAAAGAGAGCTTGAAGTTGAGCATGAAAATATACAAGAAAGTCATAAAGCATTTCTATTATTTTCTGGATAAACAAAGCTCAAGGTATCATTTACTTTTCACAAAGATAATGAAGCTTACCTTGATGTAAACAAATAACTCCAGAAAGCCCTTCAGAAACTCTCATTCTAGCAACATTAAAACCTTGATCTGTATTCATCCATGACCTGGTGCCTCTCAGAGTTGTGGTGTTTTTTAGAACGCTAAAATGCAAATGAAGATGCATTTAGTGTTATCATGAGCTTTGACTATTAGGGTTTTCAAAACCTAATATGCCGATGAAATTTTAGACATTTTTTTTGTCTATCTTTTAAATTATATGCATCATATATCTAATGCATGCCCGTGGGATAAGATTTCAAGTCTTATGTCTTGTAGGATGTCCCCTTTTTATGCTTTATGTCTTTTTTTTATTTCTCCTTATAGGCCAAGCTTTAGAATTTATTTTTTGTATTTATTTAATGTAAAGCATTTGACTTTAATGGTGTTCTTTGTAAAGAACATTATGGATTGTGGAAACTTGATATCATTAATTTAATGGTGTTGTTATGAATCATTAAGTCAATTTGGTATCTTATATGAAAAAAAATTAAGTATTATGCTTTGTAAGTGTGTTTATGTATTTGTTGAGCTTTTATGCTCTTGCAAACATATAGGAGAAGTTAGAAGAGGTTTGCAAACATTTGGAGTGAATATAGGCATGTTGACTTAGTTTTGGAACACATGGATGGTATCTAGGCATTTTTCTTGTGCCTTTATGGAGGGTATAGTCATGCCTTGACTTTTTCTACATGTTGGAGCTCATTTGTTGAAGATCTTGTTGCTATATTTTAGGCTTTTTGAGGGCATCTGATCCCAACAGCTTCTAGAGCCTTTTTTGGTGGAGCTATTGGAGTTGAGAGATATATTCTCTTTTGCACTCATTTTAGGAGTTAGTTCTAACTTGTATTTTTCTGCTTTGTGACTTTTGTGAGTCCTTTGGAGAAAAGAGCATGCCTTGTAACTCACTATTTTGGACATGTTGACAGTGGATACCTTGATGATCAATGGAGATAAGTAGTATTTTTTCCTTCTCATTCTTTGTTTTATTGTGTGCATGCTAGTTGATTGATATAACTACTTGTGAATTTATTTTGTTTCCTTGTAGTTTTTTGTCTCAATGAAAACACCTTTTGCAGAAAATATGTATGTTGTAGGATATAGGATGTGTTAAATGTAGGTTTTCTAGCTATGAGAGATATCTTTCCTTCTAGAGGTGAACTGTCAGGCCTTCCTATGAAACACTAATGCAAGAAATATATTATTTTGGGTTGTGTAAGCCAACCTTTTCTATTGATTAAACTGTGTATGCAAGTTGTTTGCAAGTCTAATGAATGTTTAGGTGCATCACCATAGGATTTAATCATTTCTTTTTATGTTACCTTTTTCCCCTTTTCCTCATCAGATCATTAAATTAGTTTTAAGCGAGTACCGAAAGGAAGTCGACCTTCTCCAAAGGTTGACCTCTGCTTATAAGTAACCCACAACTTTAGAGGTCTTCACATGTTACACTAAATTGTTGAATTTCACATTCAACAGGGTGCAATTTTAGTAGATAACACTTATATAAGGATAATTTTCAATGTTCCAAGTATCGGCTTTAATGCCAACTACATGCCAACATTGAAATTCCCTAGCAGTATTTATGTTAAGGAAATTTTCTTTAGATCCAAGGATTCAAAGCACATCAACCATGTGGTACAATGATTAAATCCCATAGATGATCTTAGCAATGAAAGAGTCTAAAAAGGTAGAGAGAGCCACATTGGTTACTTAGGAGAAACTTCAGCTTTCAAAAACAAAGCCAATTAGGCTGGCAGACTTGTCAATCAGGCCAGCATTTGGTGGAAGAGGAAGAAAGATGACTAGAACTTTGGAGGCCCATCATAATGGATTTCGGTATTCAACCATGAGAGCAGAAGAGAGAGCTGATATCATGTATCAAAACATTAAGCATAAATTCTTCCAGCTAGCAAAGGAGATGATTACTTTGGTTCATTTTCATTTGCATAACCATATCATGGAGTGGGAACCAAGAAGACCAAGGATGTCTAGTTTTATGTGGAGGTAATGGATGTGGTCCAAACTTTAGGAGGGGAAAGAAGGTCAATGTATGATCTTGATGAAATTGATGAAGAACAACAAGAGAGGGACAAGAAAAGTAAAATCAATGCATAGTTTCAAGGATTTGTCAAGCGAGTAAGAGAGCTATGGGAGCAGCCTCATCTAAAATATTTTGAATGAGAGTTTGATATACCATTTAGAGAGCTTGGTTTTCATGGAGTTCCTTTCAAAGCCTCTGCTTTTATTGTTCCTACGGTAAACTATTTGGTAGAGTTGGAGGAATTACCTTTCTTAGTAATCACTATTAGTGAGATTGAGATTGTTAACTGTGAGAGAGTAGGACTTCAGAAAAAGGCATTTGATATGGCTATTGTTTTCAAAGACTTCAAGTGGGATGTACTCCACATTGACACCATTCCTCAATCTTCGCTTGTGGCACCAAGGAATGGTTGAACTCCATGGATATAAAGTATTATGAAAGAAAAATGAACTTGAACTGGTGACCAATTTTGAAGACTATTATTGATGATCTAGATAAATTTATTGAAGATGGTGGTTGGGAATTTTTGAATATGGAAGCTAGTGATTTTGATTTTGATAATTCAAAAGAGTCAGATCAAGGATATGAACCATTTGATGTAGAAAACGAATCATAATCAAATGAGGAAGTTTCGAAAGATGAATCTCTTGTGGAGTCAGATGAGGATGAAGAAGAAGAAGAATATTATAAAGAGGAGGAAGGTAAATCATGGGATGAATTAGAAGTTGAAGCCAAAAATTCAGATAAGGAAAAAGGAGACGACTTTGACAATGAAGAGGAAAGGTGGCGAAAAAAGGTAAAAGCACAAGAAAGTCTCGGGCACCTGATATTAGAGATTCAAGAGGAATGCATTCCAAGAGGCATAAGTTAGATGAATTTAGTTCATCTACATCCTTCTACTATTTATTCATGCACATAAATGGCTCAATTGTTTATGCAAATGATGCGTATATGTTAACTTGATCAGTGTTGTTACTTCGGTAGTTTGAGTTCTATGACAACCAACCATTAGGCCATTGTGTGCAAGAGCACGTTTGTGTTTTTAGTTAGGTTTTTTGGATAGCTCTACTAGGTGTTAAAGACATTCCATTTATCTTTTGAATGTTAATAAGTCTAGTATTACATGCTTCTCTATGTTGATCAGATTAGGTTGTAGGTTTTTTACTACTGATCTCTTTATTTATGGAGTTTTTTAACTTGGAAGATAGGAATTTACTACCTTTTTTAAATTAGATGCACAAATTAAGTGATTGGTTAGATATTCCAAGTGATGCAGACTACAAGGATGTGTTAGATCTATAGGATGCCTACCAAGATGCATCAAAACATTCTTACATGTTAAAATAATGGCAGCATCATGAGGAAGGATGGAAAAGATGCATGTGGAGCACTCCTTGAGATACCATGTTTGAGAGAAAAGAAGATAAATCAAATCAACATGGGACTAAGTTACTCAAATGGTACAACTCATAACTTAAATGAGGACACTTAAGAGATATTAAAATGCCATGATCATTAATTAAAATATGCGATGAAAATAAGGCATGAATGTCACCCAATGCCCTTTAAGGAAAACAATATTTTTTTCCTCAACATGAAATAATGGGACAATTGAGTGGGATCTAGGGCCAACAGAGAAGCACTTTATAACTCATCCTACGCATCAATAAACAACTCAACACAAGAAATACAAATTGACATATTAACACAACAATATCCAACTAAGTTATTGAAAGTCAACTATTGATACCTCGTTCTCCATCCAGATTACAAAATCGGCCCAATTTTTGCTTTGTAAATTTTCCTTTTCAAATTGCTTTGGATGTCGTCCATATTTCTCCTCCTATCAAAACATGGCACATGGACTAGTTAAACTAATTAATATGCAATCATTTACTTTTTCCTAGGGAATAAAAAAAAATCATTTAACATATTAAATATACTTACAAATGTACAAATCAAGGCCTATAAACCTTTCTGGCCACTGTGATGTGTGGCACAAAGTTTTTCAAGCCTAGCCTTGGAGGCCTTGTCCTGAAACATATACTAATTCAATTTAACTATGCACAAATAAAATTTAAAAATCATTTAATAAATTTGATATAATCTTATGAGCAAATTCAAATACTTGCGTACTCTCCTCACTAGACTTCCTTCATGCATCGAACTTCTCATATGCTTTTACAAGCTCTTTCCATACTTTGACACTTACATCAATTGGCCTTTTTTTGAGCCTTAGCTTGGGAGGGAGTTTTTTTATCTTCTTTGTTTGGTTGCACCAAAATCTCTTGCAATTTTGAGACATTCATAGCTTTATCTTCTTCATAAACCAACCTATCCCAAATTCAGTCTCCATGTCATGGATAACTACTTTTTTAAGGTGCATGGGTATCTTTGAGAATGGAAAATGTAGATGGTATTTGAACCATTGAAGGCATGATTCCTTCAACCTATCCATAAACATTTTTCCAGCATCTATCATTCAGACTTCCCCTGAAACCACATCGTATTCTATCTTGGTATTGTAGCTACCAATGCAAGATTTAAAACATGGTGTGGTGGAAGAAGTCTATGTCCCAGGAGTGGCTAGGATAGTGGAAGTCTTTAGTCCCTGTTGCACATTCCTAGAGTTTACTATTATTGATTTCCTCCTAGAACTTTTGCTCGATCCAAGACTACTTGGGGAATCAATTGATTCCCTTTGACACAGTTAATTTGGTTGCAATGTTTGAGGGGCTTCACTAGATCGTTCTTCTATGTATCTGGAAAGCATTGTCAAGTCCACAACATCCAATTTGCTCATTGCCTCTACCTTGAATATGGAAGCCAATGCCTCTTTATCTTTGTTAGTCTCATGTCCCTATATATATAATAAATTTCTTCTTTTAAATTTAAAAATAAAAAACTATAAACTATAAATGAAAGAAACAATGGAAACATTTACAAATCTATAAATTGAAAATCAATTACCTCATTGTGGCTAGAGTCTACTCCCTTTTCTCTCTTCCCTCTATTGCTTGACATTTTGAGGTGACCTAGGGAAAATTATTTTTGTCTAGTCTATGGAGGCAAACAAAGTACACACTATCAGGTATGAAAGTTTTCATCCAATTTGTGGTATGAAAGTTTTACCTTGAATGACTCTCTTTCTGGATTTAAATGTCTATGAATCAATTTCTTCCTTGGGAGGGAATCTATAGTTTAATGGGAAAATATAACAACCCTAAAGTGCCAACAAATGATCAAACCCTATTAAAATAAATTTGCAGGGAAAACATATTTGAAAGGATATAAATATATGCAAAATGAAACAAATGTACTGTAAAAAAATCAATGCTTGCACACCTATATAGAATGGTAATCTTTGGGGGATAAAAAGGGCGTGGAGTGTGGTTTTCTGGAGAGTTAACACAAATAGGTCCCATGCTTGAGTCACATCCGTTGATTAGAAAGAAAATGAATGTGTGTGCACAATCAATTTGAAACCACGAGCTCATTATTCTATAAAAGAATAAGTGAAAATTACTAATAGCTAATTTAAGTCATAAGGTCTCACAAATTTGAGGTAATGATCTATTATTCAGTTGTCATCTCAAAATCCCTATCTCCTCGTATTGTCTCGACCAACCTTTGTTCTCACGAGACCTAGCTGCAGTGGGGCAGATGTAGTTTAACGACTTGTCTTGAAAGCACTCAACTACTTTTTTAGGAAGGAAGCAAGAGAGTTGTCTTTAGAGAAATTTATGGAAGGAAGATCTAAGAAATTGAACCTAAATCCAAAAGCTTGGGATGTGAATGATAAGAGAACTGGGGCATTGAGGTTTCAAAAATGTGTTCATTGCTCTTGGATGCAGAGGAAATAATGCAATGTCTACAATTTTACCCTCCTCCTTTGCAACCACATGAGACTTGAATGATTTTCCTGTAAAAAAAATAATATTCACAACACTTTCTTCACAATCCTCTCCATTTAATCCGAACAAAAATATTTGTGGGAACGAAAAAAACAAATTATAACCTTACCTATAGTGTCACAAACTAAATCAAATTTTTGATCTACTTGTAGCCTTCCTTTACGTCATTTTTCCCTTTTTTCTCCTCTCTTCCTTCATGCTGCGTTTTTCTCTTGTCATCTCTTCCTTGACGCGGGAAGTTTTTAATTTTTTGTTTTTGATTTAGTAGTCAGCACTATAGTCGGCATAATTAATGCCGACTTTAGCGCCAAATTTTAGACCTAAATGTGATTTGTTTGGGGTGCCAAAGGCGGTGCAAAGTGTGCCTAATTTAGCACCTAGTAGTGCAAAATGATGTATTTTGCTTGGAAGTTATAAATAAATTGATCCTAAATTGACTTCATCTTCATATGTTCCAAGGGAGCAATCACGGTTCCCTATTTTATCTATTCCTTATCCCATGTCAATTTTGTGGGTGCAAAGCTAAAAGAGGTTAGATTTGTGAACTTATAAATGACCCACAAACTTTTAAAATTAAATTTAAATAGGCCCATTTTCACCCTATACAACTAGATGAGTCATCTAAAGTGTGAAATATTTCAAATTGCATGTTACAAATTTGTATAAAAGGACAAACCCTAATTCATTACTATCATCTTAGATATAGGGCTTATTGGGGAATTATGAAAAATCGTCTATGAGAACTAAATAATTATCATGTGACATTGACATTGCATCAACATCCTATGTGTATTGAATGCTTCCTAGAGAAATTTGAGCTCTAGTTGTCAAGATTCTGCATGTAAACTTTTTGTGAAGAGCAAAATGTTGCAATGTCCTATTTTGTTTTTCATAGTGTGTCTTAATGAAAAGCGAGTGTATTAACAAGATAATTTCAACAATATTCTCTTGGTACATAGTTGTTATGTGACTATTTTCATTGTTGTGTATTACAGGATCTAGAGGACACCATGGAGAGAGGATGTGGACGATGTAGATCTACTAAATTGCAGAGAGGAAAGTGGGTGGAAATAGATATGACAACGAAATCTACAGATACAATAGAGGTAAGAAGAGAAAGCAACCTCAACCAAGGAGGAAGGTGTTTATGAATTCACAAATGCTACAACATAGAGGAGATAAAGTCATTTTTGTGTCCATGAGGCCTCTGAGGTCAAACTTATTGGTTGAAAATGCACAGGAATGGTGATTAAATGCGATTCTATGATCAAGGGAAAAGTTTGAAAATTAGGATGGCCAAAACATGATATTAGTATGTGAAATATATGATTAAAGTGAGGTTTTGTGTTAGATATCATATTCGTTGAAATGATATAATTGGTTTACTAAACATTATTTGCTATTATGATATTTCTATTAGGATTCAATCGTGTAGTTTTTTAGTCAAACTCATTGACCCTATGGAAAGTATCTCCTACTTATCAATTATTTACTATGTTGTGTATTATAGGGGCAAGATGAGGCCATGGCAACAGGTTGTGTCATATCAAATGAGGACACAACGGATGAAGTGGGACATCAAGTACTCAAATTTGGACTTAACTTAGGAAAAAATGATCTAATGGAATTTTGTGATATGTCCATCTTTTTTCACAGTATTATTGAAATTTATAATGTATTATCCAATCTTGACATAAATTAATGCATGTTGTTGATTATTTTAGATGGAGATTGGAGCAAATGCAGAGCTTGGGCATTCAGCTAGAAAAATAAGAAGATATGTACATGGAAATGGACCTAAAACTATTAAATCATGTAGATGACAGTGGGTGGAAGAGGATATGACAATGGATCTTGTAGACGCAACAAATTATTGCACTGAACAAGAGGTTGGTAAGGACTATAGTACATGGGATGAATACTTTGAGAAAATTGTTGTTTGTGGATGTTCTATATGTCGTGGAAAGAAACAATTCAAACAAGCAATTGTACAAAGACATTACATATATGATGAGCTTCCAATTGGTAGTATTCCTCCTACAATCGATTCAAATCCAATAGGAATTGTGGTAAGGAATTTTCCAATTTGATATAAATAACATATATACTTCGTTTAAACATTGTTTTATATTATTTAAATAACTAATTTTTGTATTAATGGATACGTGTAGTATAAAGTTCTTGGTTTAAATTTTCCTGGATCACCGAATTCCATCCTAGAGAGGAATGATCATTTATCAGATGATACATGTAGCAAAAATATGTGCCAATATACTAGCTCAGAAGATGAGGAATTGATGAAAAGAAGTAAGATAACAAGAACTAGTTTAAAGATGCATAATTTGCTTAAAGACAAGGGGAAGGTGGACTACATACCCTAGGAGAATGAATGTGATGGAGATGATGACTTGTCCCTGAGTTTGAGATCAATTTACAAAGAGACATTTGATCGTCAACTATATTGCGCTTGGCCTAGTGATCAACAACTACCTAAAGTGTACGGGGTGTTTCAATTTTGGGGATAAAGCTACATGATACGACCCTCAAATATTCATGGAGTGAATCTAGGCCTCTTTATTTTCCAAAATGTACATGTGGGATCTAAACATAGAAATAATTCGGAACAAACCACTGGGAGATTAATGCCATATTATGGTCCATCATATTACAATGGTGAATGGAGAAGGCTAGCAGAATATAAGCCTAGCATTTCATCATATGGTCTAAATTCAAATATGTATACACATCATCTCCAATTGGAAAGTGGAAAAGAAATGAATAGAGGTCATCTTATGTATATAGATGGACATGCATACACACACAAAAATATTGAAGGATTTATAAATAGTAGTGTGTCATAGAAAAATGGCTCCTTATCATTTTCATGGCCTTTTAGGTCTTGTTTCATGGTGTTGGAACTATTTTGCTCTGATTTTATGTTGTAACATGGCTTGAACATGCTTATTTATGTACTAAAACTCAAAGAATGACGTCTTGTGAAGGTGTTGTGAAGTGTTGTAAGACATTTCTACATTCTTCTAGACTCTATTTATTACAATTCACCTAAAAATCACCTTTTTATTCATCAACAAGTCCTATTTTGAAGTGTTGTAAAGTCTTGTAACAAGATTTCATGCTTTTCTAGGCACATCTTCACTATTTATCCCTTTCTCATGCTTTATTTGACCCCTTTTATGCTCTCATATGCTTAATTAAGTGTATTTTTTAGTATTATCCTGACAAACAACATTAAATACAACATATTTCTTGACACTTTTTTTTAGGTCCTAGGTGGGACCCATTCGCCATGGGTGGTGAATGAGTCCCCCTTGGCCCCAAATTCAAAATATTTTTAATTTCCTTTCGCTATTTTATTCAAAATCACTTGATGTCGCCCTGTGATGAGGTATGAATGGGTAACTAAGGCACAAGTGTGTATAAATAAGTGATTTTCATCTCATTCTAACCCCCATTCATTAAGTTCACTTATCCACCTATTCACTCAAGTATTCAAGCATTTTACAACATCCTTTCAAGCACTTTGAAGCAGCCATTGACATTACTTCATAATTGCATCATCAAGTTTTTGGTAAGTTAATAGCAATTGCATGTTGTTAGTTGATCATTCCTTTGCATTTCATTATTTTATTGAAGGTTTGATTACCAAAATGAGGTTTGACAAAGGCAAGCTCCTATTCACTAACCTTAAACAATTTTTCCCTATTGCATGTTTGTTTGTAGACCTAGGTATGCAGATTTGACAAGCTTTTTGATGTTGAAGATTGGTTTATAAGTCAACTAGGTGCTTCAAGTCAACTTAAGTCTATTTCAAGCTTGGAGAAGGTTTTTTGTCTGTTTCCCGCAGAATTGACTTCAACAACTTGACAAGCAGTGATTTCTAGATCTAGTGTTGCAGATTTGTCTCCTAATTTTTCCAAAATTTGGGAGAGAACTGATTCACCACCTATGGCAAATGAGTCTCACCTTAGGACTAAAAATCTGAATTTTATTCGATTCTAGATCCCGACAGACAAAAACTTGCTTTTGACAATTTTTCACCAAGAGGAGGACTAATTCACCACCCTAGGTGAATGAGTCCCACTATGAAAAACCAATAATTTCCATCAGCATCCAAAACACTCCATAATCATCACATTTGATCCAGGGGCACTCAGATTCATCCCTTTCCTTTCTATTTTGCATAATTTCTTCATTTACTTAGTTGTTTGCATATCACAACATGTTTTCAAACATAGCTTAAATTGCACTTTTGCATTTGTTTTCATTCATTTAAATCAGCCAATTGCATTTAGTTACCTTCATTTAGGTTAGAAAATATCACACATAACATTAAATTGAATGAACCATTAGCATTTTTGGCCTACTTCCCTCCTTTTAAGTGAAAAACCCTAGAAGAGTTAGAGAAGCCCTGGGAACCAAAAATCAACGGTTCAAGTAGTAAGGGAAGGGACCCTACTGTAAGACCAAATTGTCAATTTTTTGAGGCTATAAATGATAAATATGGAGATATGGAAAGAGAGGTTGGTATATTGATAATGGTTGAGGCTATTATGGACCTTACCATTGGGGATGATTTATTGATTGATTACCCCTTCTTAAAACACACTCCTGCACGAAAGAAAAGGGAAGAATAAGGTCTCACCAAGGATGTTCTTAAGGGAAAAAACCAAAGAATAATAAATGAGTGTGGACAGATGTTTTATAAACTATGATTTCAAAATTGTGTTTTATTTAAATTATTGTATAAAAAAGGTAGTCTATAAAATAATGTTCCATTATTCAATTGATGTATATATGTTCATACAATTTTTATTTTTATTTTTTGAGCCATATTTGATTATATTTCTTTGAAATTGATACATTTATGATTTATCCAATTGTTGGAAAACATTAAATAACACTTGTGTTTGTTGATAGGTAGAAGATGTTGATGAAACACATACTAATACCCATGATCCAACTGGATTATTAAGATTTGGACGGGATGATCCAAACCATCCTTTAAATAATACCAAGGTGAAAAGAGAAAGATTGAAGAGAATACTACCAGCTAAGAAATTGGAAGAGATGATGAGATCCACATACACTGATGACATGCCACCTAGCCTTAATGATGATGATGATGATAGTGAAAATGCAGTGCATGAAGAAGGATTGAATGAAATGCTTACAGGTTTCTTTGGGGATGGAAACAATGATGACAATAATGATCACATGGTTTACAGTAACGATGATAGCAGGGGTAATTACCACCAACGTAATGTTGATGATAACAACTTGAAAGACTCCATCAAGCAAGTAGTGAAGACACTCATGTTCAAATCAGGTGCAAGTAGAACCTCAAAACTGGCATGCACATTAATATTATTAGAAATCAAGTCACTATTTGATTGGTTAGACAAAGGATTCACTACCCTACTAAATTGAGTTGAAATCTATTTCTTACTTTGCATTGTCAATTGGTGTAGATAATTCATAAACATTCATCAACTTCATTTATATTTCTTTAAGGGGATTTTAAAACCATATATTGTATATAAACAGTCCTAGTATAAATTTACATATCAAACATGTTCATCATAAGTCAAACATTCAATTGATTTAATCTATGGCAATCTTACAAGGCATTAAAAACTAAAATATTCCCTAAAGAGAATGTGTTTCCA
Source organism: Sequoia sempervirens (assembly GCA_007258455.2). Classification (NCBI taxonomy): domain Eukaryota; kingdom Viridiplantae; phylum Streptophyta; class Pinopsida; order Cupressales; family Cupressaceae; genus Sequoia; species Sequoia sempervirens. The sequence goes on along the minus strand of VDFB02000002.1, from coordinate 79,906,087 downwards.
TCAACTTGAAGAGAGGCACGTTTGTTGTTGGTTGAGTTGGGGATTGAATATAAGCAAATTCATTTATGTAAAAATGATTGCATTTTATATAGAGATGAATATCAAAACAAGGTAGAATTCTCTATATGCAAAGAGAAGAGATATCATACAGATGTACAAGTTCCTACAGTTCCAGAGAAGGTTTTACGTCACATACCAATTATACCTAGACTTCAATGAATGTTTCGTTTCAAGTCACTTGCACAATTGATGGACTAGCATGCAAATAATAGGAGTAAAGATGGATTCATGTGAATTCCAGTCGACTCCAAAGCAATGAAATACATAGAGGAAAAATGGTCAAGAAAATTCAAAGATGAACCCCATAGTATCAGGTTTGGTCTTGCAATTGATGGAGTGTGCCCATTCTCTTTCCGAAGCTTAAATTATAGTGTTTAGCTAGTTGTATTGATAGTATAAAATATTCCCCCATGGATGAGTGTTACAAAGGAGCACCTTATGTTGACTCTCATTGTTCCAAGAAAACATCAAGTTAAAAACATGGATGTTTATCTTGTGCCTTTTATTGATGAGATGCAATTGCTATGGAAAGGCATAAGAATGTATGACATATCGCATCCTCCATCAAATAGGTCCTTCATGTTTTACGGTGTGCTATGTTAGACTATTCATGATTTCCTAGGACTTGGTGTTTGTTTTGGTAAGATAAAATATTTACGTATTTACACTCATAATTTATTTTCATCCCAACTTTCATACTTAGCTTTATACTATTTTTTTGATGTTATTAGCATTACTTATTGAATTGTAGGGCTTTAAACAAAGGGGATATTTGCATGTCCAAGATGTGCATAACAATTTCAAGGGCAATACTCTAAAGATCTACATAAATTTATTTACACAAAAAACAGGGTTTTTCTACCACTAGATCATAAGTTTAGAAATTTCCTAAAGAATCAATTTGATGGAAATGTTGAAAATAGAGGACCTCCCATGATTATGGGCCCAAGTGATTGGCTTAAGAAGTATGAAGATGCTGAATTGAAATCTTGGGAGGATTTTTTTGATTAGGAATTCAATTGAAGAACCAAAACAAGTTGTAGTTAATATGCCAAAAGGAATGAAAAGGAAATCCATATTTTATGAGCTCCCTTACTGGAAGGATCTATTAATATCTCACCTATTAGATCCTATGCACATCTTCAAAAATGTCCTAGATTCTATATTTTGACATATACCAGGAAAAGAGGACACATTGTCTTCGAGGAGAAATATTGCTCTTTCATGTACCAAAATTGATAGAAAACATTTGTGGCCAAACAAGGAAAATGAAACATATGCAAAAGCTCCATGGATTTTGAAAAAAAAAGGGCTAGACCAACTAAAAAATTTCATCCGTTCAATAAGGACACCTATTGGCTATGGGTCATCATTGGCTAAAGCTTTTACAGTTGGTGGACATATCATAGAGTTTAAAACACGTGATTTTCATAATTTTATGAAAGTATTATATATCATCATTTAACATTTACTGGTAACATTGATTAAGTACTAAATATATTCTGATATTTTGTTGTGTGAGAAAAAATTACTAATGACCTTTTCATAAATGTGTTTGATAGCATCTCATGCCATTGGCAATTGGGAGGGTTCTTCTAGTACAGTTGACTTAAGGAATACCATAAGTCAATTGTTATCATTTACAAGGTATGTGGTTATATGAAATGTTCATGTGTGAGAGACATAGAGATATTATATTATGTTTTAATTTTTGACTAAAGGTTCATACTAATTTACTATTCTTATATTAGGTGGGTGACCTCCAAGGAGATCCACAAATGTGAAGTGTCAAAATGGAAGAAGGAAATTGCAGAAATTTTATGTGTATTTGAGAAGGAGCTCCCTACAAGTCCATTTACTTATACACCTAGTTGATGACATTGAATTGGCGGGTGTTGTATCAACAAGGTAGATTTTTTTCTTTGAGAGCTATAAGAAAACTCTAAAAAGATATGTCCAAAAAAAGGCACATTTAGAGGGTTGCATGGCTGAAGGGTATGCATTGAATGAAGCATTTTTCTTCTTGTTTGAATTCCTTGGTAAGGATTTTGAAGATGGTCCATGCTTTTGGGATGAAGAATGAGCATCAAATATTATTGATGGAGAAAAACCACATTCTAATGGTGTTCAAGTAGAAATTAGTAAGTAAATTCATGATTAGTGTGGCTATTTTTCTTGAAATCATTAATTCACTTTGTAATTTATTTGTCAAATTAACAGTATGACATTTGGATTTTGAAATAAACATGTTGACATGTAATAGGTGTAGACGAAAGTGTTATACTCAACAAGTTCATTCTGTATCACATGGAATTTATGAACAATTGGATTGATCTGTATGATAAAAAGAGAGAAGTGTTAGATGCAAGGAGACAATTTAAGAGATTGAACCCTAGGAATAATCCACTTCCCACTGATCTGCTTGGGGAATGGGGCAAATATTTCACACTAGAATGGGTTACTGAACAAATTCAAAATCAAATAGAAGATGTAGGTATAGATTCAAACATAACAGAAGATGAAATCAACATGTCTAGAGGATGTGAAAGAAAGGTACAATTGGAATTTTACAAAATGTTGTTTCCTTACAGTTTTGACACTATTAACTATTTTAATATTTGTCATTATATTTGGTTTCACTGAAATAAATGGTCTTTCATAGGCAAGGAAATATCTAGCAATGTGAGCATATGGTCAACATTATTGTGTAGAAAGTGTAGATGTAAAGAGACGATCCTTTGATTGTGGCATCATGGTTGACTTGAAGCAATCCAGTCGACCAAGCTCAAAAGATAAGAATATAATTGAAGGGAATTTACAATATTTTTGGAAAATACAAGAAATTATTGAGTTGGATTACCACTCTTTTAAATGTTGTATTTTTAAGTGTAGATGGTATGAAGCATTTGGGAGGACACAAAGACATGATGCCCATTGTGGATTGTTTTCTATAGATTCCTCATGCTTCCTACCGAAGGATAAGGAGCCTTATTTTCTACCAATTCATTGTGAGCAAGTATTTCTTTAACTCAAACAAGAAGCGAAAGTGATCATTAATCTATTAATTCATAGTTTATTATGAATATATACACGTGTTTATTAATCAATAAAATTGTTATAACATATGTCTAATATATGTATTTTGTTCATGTGCAGGTATTTTTCTATGAAGATATTTTGGACCCAAAATGGATATTTGTCATACAATATGATCCAAGATTAAGGCATGTATTTGATGAAACATTAGTGGATACTGAGCAAAACAATGATGACCAACAAAATGAGAGAGAGATATTAGAGAATATCAAAGAAATCGACATCCATGATGATGTTGAAGATGGTTATGTTCAGGCACAAGTAGACAACAATCCAAAGTTAGATGATGTTATGGAAGACAACAATATGGATGGTATAGAAAATGATGATCCAAATACATCTGGTAACGATATAGATGGTCTACAGTCAAATTTCAATGATGATGAAGATGATGCAGGTCAAGATGAGGATGATGATAATATTAAATACTTGAAAGAATATATGAACATTGACAATGATACACTGGATGACATTGTAGCAAGCAATAATGTTAATGACCAAGACTTCTAAATTTTTAGAATTATTTGCAATCCATGTTTAAAAAGGATGATTCTTATGGCCTAAACTTTGAAATGCTTCAGTAATATTATTTGTGTCGATACCAATTACCTATTCAAATATCCTTAAATTGTTCAATCTTTGGTATGAATTGTTAGTAGAAAAAATTAGGATTACTTGGATGCTTCTTCCATTCATTTTGTATCAACATATGTTCGTGAAGACACAAAAGTTAATAAAATATTAATGCACATAACTCACAATTATTTAAATAAGAAACTTTGTTAAGTTTATTATTTTTAAATAGTTTCCATTTTTATGTTGAACATAATTTTGAACATGTAACTGAAAACATCCACAATAAATGTTTTACTGTATTAGCATATTCATTCACATAAGCACAGTATTGAGGCTCAATAACTGATATTCATTCAAATATAAGAAGAAATAAGTATGGAAAACATAAGAAAAATACAGAATGATAACACAATCATGGAGAATCTCTAATAATAAGATGTTATATTTCATTCATAAGCTCAAAAGTTACACCAACAGAGTTTTGGTACACCCTTCCACTCATACCTTTATTATTTTTTATCAAAGTTTCTATAGAGATTAAACACTCAAAAGAGCCCAATTTACTATTCAATAGTCTAAACATATTTATAATAAACTTGGAGGGGAATTTATTTATAGGAGCATCACCAACCAAAGATTTAGAGTGATTCTAGTAGCATATAATTACCTAGAAACTTATTTATTTAAAATTAAATCTCAAGCATCATATAAATATAAGTAGTGATTACAAAACCATGATCTAAAACCACCAAAAAAAGTGGCATCCAAAAAACTAGTTAGAAAATAAACACCAAAATCCCAAGATGAGCTCATTGGATAAAAATGGCATATTAATTCAACATGTCATAATTGCATCATAAAATAATCATTGAATTAGGAATTCCATTATGGATTCATGACACATTCACCATTCTTGTGGGTCTATATGTGATAATGGGTCTAATAATTTTATGACGAAGTATGTAGAAAAAAATATACATGGTCATAAAATAACCTCTTTAAAAGGACTTTAACCTTGGGCAAGGACCAATTAAAGTAAACTATTTGAAAGGACTTTTAATTCACATCAACTAGAAACTAATCAAAGCATCCACACATTAACAACAAATGTGTTTTGATAAATCTTGAAGACTTAAATAACTTGAAAAGACCACTTTGGAGACAACAAATTAATAGATAAGCAATGAAAATTGACATAGTAGTTGAACACTGAAAATGGATTACAAATTATAAGTAGTCTACTCCATTGTATTACTTCAAAATATAAGCATTTGTAATAGAAGTCTTTTAATATGATATGGATGGGCATATTATGCAACCTATCTTCTTACTAATGCCTACTCTAATGGAATATGATCTGATGATGATGATTTCAAAATCGAGCCCTAGTTTCCCTATTTGTATGGGAAGCAAGAAGCTTCAAGCCCATTTACAAAAATTCACATTGGTTCATAACTAAAACATAATTAGCATAAACATAAAAATATTGAGAGTTTGTTGGGGGATGCATTCCAGTTCGTTAATCTCCAGCAAGCACCCGTGATCACCTAAGGCATGTTCAAGGATCATGCACCATGATTGTGTTTCAAAACCATCAAACTCCAGTCCCTGTTACTCCTCTCTTACTTAGCCTGTGCAATGAACGAGTTAATCTTTGACAAATGCTCAATGTACCCACTTTTGGCATGAGTGTCTGCATTATATATAATATCTTTCATGGCATACTCCAAATCAAAAATTATTCCAAGTTGTTGATGTGTTTTCTTAAGTACCTCATCTTCATCATTGATTGCATCAAGAACAACTAGAAAATAGTGGGCTCTCTCATCCTTCCATGTATCTTGATCTTTCAATTTTGTTTCCTTGAAGAAGTTGGGCTAGGCTATACTCAGTGGTTGACTAAAGTTACTTAACTCTTGTGTCAAGATGGTATGGAAATATTTATGGGATTTCATAAGCTCTTGATATTCTTGTAGCACAACAACGTTATCTTCCTTCTTTTCTATGATGTGAGACTCCACTTCCTTCATTTTGTCACTCAATCTAGTGTTTTCCAATAATACTGCATATGTTTTGTCATGAATAATCCAAACTTGTTCAACATGCTTATGCATATCTTCAAATCTCATGCAGACTATCTTTGATGCTATTTCAAATATGGCAATCTTGAGCTTTCCTTTTAACTCCTCTTGTTCCTTCTGAACTTTCTCATGTCTGTGTTTCTAATAGGTAGTTTCTGACATTGCTTCTACCACCTTTCATGCTTAACCAATGGAGAGTAAAGCCTTGAGGAAGAAGGCAGTCTATCTTTGTAGTTGATCAACTCCTACTTTATCCTTTCATTCTCTTTTATTGATCCCTTGTTATCCCTTCTCAGTTTCTGAATTTGAGCCTTGGTGAACTTGGCCACATTTACATTCAAGTTAGCAGTTTCCATAGGATCTGTCTCTCCTACCCTTTGCACCAAAATATGTCCATAAATTTGATCATGATCAACAAGGGAAGGCTTTTTGCCTGGCAAGCAAAGTGTTGATATCTGTAAAGTAGTACTATCAAGATTATATTTTGATCCAGTATAGATCTTATCACCAACTTTGTCTGTTAAGTGCAAGGTTTTATTCTTTCTCTTTAGAAATTTGTCAAACACAATGGTTGAATTGATATCCCACCCTAGAAAGAGCATAACCCCAGCTTCTTACAATAATGCTCTTCCTCTCTCAGCAGTCATGTTCTTCATCTCTCTATCAATTTCATGTTGAAGCTCTTTCAAAGCATATGCTTCCTTTTCAGAGTCAATGTCTTTTAGCCTTTCCCTTACCACCTTTCCCTTATACTCATAGATGAAAGCCTTGAATTCAAAGGTTTGGAAAAATGCATCATCTGTAATGAATCCTTGACTGGAACGGTGTCTCACATCATTAGATAGCTCATTAGAAGCTTCAAAGGTATTCACACTCCTTTCCAATGGCATTTCATATTAGGGAATAACAAGAGTGTTCATCTGTGTGACCTCTTCTTCCCCTTCAGTATAATCTTCAACCATGATTGGGGTGTTAACTGAGAAGCTTACTTATGGAGTAGGTTGTGGTGACAAATTCCCAATGGTGTTATATTTTATGCTTTCCTTCTAGAGCCAACATTTCTTCTTTTCTCAAATGCCACTAGAGGTACATCCTTTATTATTTCTTCTTCATGCAAAAGCAATTGCTCAACTCTTTCCATAGGATCTCAAATTTCATGAAAAGACTCCACATAGGTTGGGTTATTCTTCATTCTCCAAGCCTTAGCCATAACAATTCTATTTTATGTGTTGATGCCAAAATTTGACAAGGTAACAGTATCTTATGGGAAACTCAGTTTATTGAGGACCTTTTGCACTAAACTGAGTGACCTCCGTGTTTTTAGAGAAGTTGGCTTCTTCTATAATGGGGTTTTGAAAAGGGAAAAGGAAACAGATATAATAAAATAAATTCTAACCTAGGGCAATGTGCCAAGACTTAATGATAGGCACAATAAATCATAGATCTAAGGGCCTGATTGGTGTTTGTAGTGTTCCAAAAAAGTAGAAACTAAAAATTAAAGCACAGACAATCCATTCATTGACATAAAATAACATTGCATACATTCCTACCACCAAGAAGAGTCATTAGACATGATCCAGATCAAAAAACTTGCATTTAATATATATAGAAGTTCTCAAATGGAATGTCTAGACAATAGCAACACAGTTTACAGTTTTATCAAATAGCATGAAAGAACAAAAAGGACGAACAATTGGCATAGTCTGAAAGTCTTTTGCAATAAAATAAAATAGTAATAAAGGCCTGGAATCTTTTCCTAAAACCATTATTCCTTCAAAATTCTCTACCCTTCTCTCACAACAAAGAGAAGTATATATAGCAGAAAACTCCCACCGCTTTGAAGAGCAGTAACAAAAAAGATTTTGCGATCCCTGAAAATGATGCAGAAAAAAGAATATTCCCCAAGTCATTACAACATAAAAGAATCAAAAGAAAGCATATGGTCATTCCAAGCTCAATGCATCTCCTACAAATGATGGTGGTGGTCCTGACAAGGTTAAAACAGATAGGTGTCACCATCCCGTGCAAATGATTATGACATGTGGTGGCCAATCATTGCATTTGGTTTGCCTGATTCATCACCTGAATACGAGATCCGTCGAATAGGCACATGGCAACATTTCACTGCCCTTGTGAACCTTTATCCCTTGCCATTTAATAATTGCACCAAGGCTACATGTGTTGAGTGGGCAGAGCTCTATCCAAAAGTGGAGGAAACGATCATCAGTTGGGCGCAAAAAAGATGCATGGCAGCATTTCACTGCCCTCAGTCATTATTTCATCCTCTCACTGAAATATTTTTGAAGAGTAGACACGTAGCAAGAGTGCATCATAGACAACAATGTTGGGGCCTGACAAATTTCTTTGGGAATGAGAGCTTCATGGCACTCGAGTGGAGCCCGATGAGGAAGCAAAAAGGAACAATAAAAAATGACCATAGCTACGACACATGGAAGTATAGTGGGGATTCCCGAGATGCAAAGGAAGGGAAACCCTTGGGGTACACAGAGCAGACACATGGAGGGGGGAAGCAGACCTTGACAAAAAGCCAAGTGGATTTTCTGTGATGTGCAAGCTGATACTTAGAGTAAAATACACCCAAAGGGAGCTCGTTGAATATTTATTCATAGCTTTTGGCAACTACTAGGGGTGTTTCGCTTGAGGAACAAAGAACCCAAAATATCTTTGGTTTACATACCAGAGCTCCATTTCATCAGGTAATAGAATTAGATATTAGAAAGAGCCGCTTGTAGTGGTGACCATTCATCCTTAGATGGCCTTACTATGTTGCACAAATTCTCCTATGATCCGCTGAGATCAATCGTTTCTTTACGAGGTAGTGCATCAAGTAAACCGGCCTCTGCTTCACAATGAAATAGTAGTTGTGCAAGTGGATGAATCACTCCCTCAATGTTAGTTGTGATGGGAGGATGACGCAAATCCCTAAAAGCATCTGGATCATTCTCATTTTCTTCTATTCTTCAATGTTAGTTGTTTGTTGGAAGATAGAGTGGAGATGGATAAACTTGTTTGTCGTCTAGGTAGCAGCATCCCAATCCTCAATCCCTACCCTGTCGAGGTCTTTATCATAGACTGAGTATAGCTTGGTGAGCAGATCTTTTACTTCTAGAACCTTTTCCAAGATAAACCGTGGGAACTGCTCAATCATATCATGAGCCTCCTAGCTTAGCTTTGATGCTTTGGCGATGAATCAGAGGGTGGGTTGTAGTGCTAGGAAAAAAAATTAATCTCTTCCCAGTGAGAAATGTACAAATTCCTACCCAACGGAATAATATCCGGTTGTGCAGGAGAGGACAAGAGATAGCTTTTAAGAGAAGTGATCTCTATGTCTTTCAAGTTAATGGCCTTAGCCAACTCTACCCTTTTCCTTTTCTCAGATGCTAGTTGCTCCGTAGAGCTGCTCATTTCTTTATTCCAACTTTCCTCAGCTCAAGAGTGATTTGTTAAATGCATGTCCAAAGAGGACTTTGTCTCTTGAAGCTCTTGTTCTAATTGAGCTTTTAGGCCCTCAAATTTAGCCTCTTTTTCTTTTAACTTATGCTCATATCGAGCTTTTTGGTGCTCCAAAGCCTCATTCTTTTGTGTTATTCCTTGAATATACTCAAGGAAAAGTTGCTCCAACTCTTCATTATTTAGCTACAGATTTTATTTTGCCTCTTGATTCTTAGTACACAGCTTGCTTACCATAGTAGGGTCAATAGTCTAAACCTTCGCAAGCTCACCCTGAAGCCTATTCTTCTCATTCTCTACTATTAGTGCCCTTTCTGTCATACGTGCAACATCTGCCTCCAGGGATTTCTCTTTTTTCTCCAAAAAGATAGCCCTTTCCTTTACTGTTTTAAATTTCTTGTCCTTTTTTTTAAGCTGGCAACTCGTTTTAAGGAAGTCGGAGGTGACCACCCATTGTGTTTCCTCCATAATCTCAACCTTATCCTGTGGTTAGGCCACCTTCATGTAAAGCCCTACCACATATATTTCATAGTCTTCTACGCGCATCTCCCCCTATGGCTTGGTTACTCTCAGGTACATGGTCGCAAACTTCAGCTCTTGTTGGGTCTCATCATAAAGAGTTTGTATTTTTGGCTCAGCAAAAGTACTATCATCCTTTGCCTTGCGCTTTTGTATTCTACTTGCACATGCTTCCTTTCCGTAGTCAATTTGTGCCATGAATTTGACTAGCAACGAAACTAGTCCGCCTGTAAAAGGAGCACCAGAAGGTAGGGCATATGGATAGGTAATTCTGATAGGCCTTGACATTTTCTTTTTCTAGAGAGTGACAGTTTGCGGGGAGAAGTGGGGCACATTCCAAAGCTTGGTTTGAGAACTAGTAGAAGCGCTTGCCACTTGCCATGACTCAATTGGTGAATCGACAGAAGGACTCATGGGCTAGAATGGTGGAGTTGTTATTGTGGAGTCAGTCTGTTGTGATAGAAGAGGGTCTACAACAATAGCAGAAGTAGAGGTGTCCGTAGAGGGAATCCCTTCGGAAAGCGAGGCAAGGAGAGCTTGAGCAGTAGCAGTTGGTGTAAGGGTTCACAGAGGATTAAAGCTGGGTGGAGTGGTTTGTGAGAATTGGGTGAAACCTCCCGCATGCGTTAGATTAAAAGTGGGAAACAGAGGGCTAGTAATCATGGCAGGGATTTCCATGGAGATAGGGATAGATACCAAGGATTGAGAAGCAAGAGAAGGAGCGAATTTTACCTGTTGATTGGTCAATGACGGCTCCAGTATTGTTAGTGACTCTCCCTCGGCTTTATGCTCTTGGCTACTTGCAAGCACCTGTCTTCTAGTGGGTTCTTGTGGACCCTCTCCAATAATGGTCTTCGTACGCTGCCATTTTGCAAGCGGGGCTTCCCCGGCTTCGACAGTTACTACCAATTGTTGTTGTAGTACCTTGGCTACCTTAGCAGCCCAAGTGAGTGTATGTGAATCCCTCTATACATTAAATTGCACATTCATGGCTACATAGGCGGGCTATCTGGAGCTTTTCTCCTTCGGCACGAAGGACGCAAAAGTTGCCACTTCCTCTTCATGTTCCTCAGACTCATCCTCTAGGTCATCGCTCTTATTGATGCTAGAGACTAGGCTGGGATGGTCTTCATCCCACCATTTTTCAAATTCCTTGTCCTCCTTCAAGCTCTCATAAGGGGCATCCAATTGCCTTGTTTCTTGGTGATACTTCTAGAAAGCTTCTATCTTCTCATTAGTCCATTCCTCATCCTTCTGCAACTTGTTGTACATGGCGAATTCCATCTAGACATTATCTTTGGCCATTTCCACAACAAAGTAGAATGGATCTCTATTATCTTGTGTGGGAATATGTGCTAGTTCAACAAAAAATTCATCTTTAACTACCTGCGGGCTACGCCTCTTTTCCTAGTAAGGTCGAGGAACATGAGTAACCTTCATGTGTGGCTCTGACGAGTCATTAAAAGGGTTGTAATCCCATTTTTTACACACTAAAACCAACCCTAAATAAGCATGTTTATCCTGCAATAACTGATCTGATTGCTCATTTATCAGAGTCATTATTTTGAAATTCTTCGAACAAGTGAAGAATAATTTTCTCTTGTCACTTGGGTTGTTGTAGAAGGTATAATCAATGATATATGTCTGCCTATACATTTCAAGTGTGAGAACCCTATCTGTGATGCAGGCTGGGAGAAGGAAGGGTTGACCGGTGAAGCCCTGAATCTAGAGAATTGTGAAATCTGTTCCTAAGAACTAGTCACAAGCGGGAGTGAAACTCTGCATATATCTGGCCTGATCCTTGCTGAGCTAGACTATGTTACCTCCTTGTAAATATTGCAAAACCATAGCTATAAAATAATCTAAAAATGCATAATAATCATATGACATGGAAAGAAAGGGTGTCCATGTGGATATTGACTTCCTCTTCTTCTTTTCATCAAAAATTGATAATTCAAAATACTTGTCAAAGAAATCAGGGTTTTGATGTAGGAACATGTGAACCAGGAAGGAGAGAAATCTAAATTTTCCCTCCACTGGGTAATTTTTCATTTTCTGTATCATTTCTTCCACCAGGAACTCAGCAAAGTCATACTAGAAAGTATCGTGTTGTTTGCGGAATTGGAAAGTTGGCCCCAGTTGAAAGGTTTCCACCATCTCGTTAGAGTCTCGACCACACACAAAAGCTAGCATTGACATGGCATCTTGCATGTCCTCATGAAATGAATTGCATGGCAATGAGATACTCGGTAGCTTAGCACCTGGGATTCCCTTCTTACCAATCTCCTCTATCAGGAAATCTAAGCTCTTTTTTATTGCCTTCCACGTTTTTTCTCCTTTACCAGGGAAGGACTCAATTTTCTCCCTTCTTTTACTTGGGTCCAAGGTACATAACATATGCCAAATGGCTTGTGATTTGATGCGAAATCTTAAGTTTCGGCCCTTGATGCAGTGGGTGCTAGGGTTATAACGTTGAATGGCAGCATTGACTATCTTCAGGCAGTAATTTACCAACAGAACCATGTATTGTGGAATACCACTATACCAAACCTTCCTTGCTGTTGATGTGTCTTCCTTAGGTGACTTCACCCTTGCACAAGTTCCTTCTCTTAAGGATTTAGGGTTTTTTGTGAGTCGTGGGTCATAAATATTATCCCATTTCTCCTTAACCCTTTTTTGGTTTATGCAATCTTTGGGCCCATTCAGCTCTATTAGATTTGCCCTCTTCGGCTTGCTTAGTATACCAGGCATAGAATATGCTAAATATTCATAGATATACACATCTTCTGACAACCGTATGGTTGTAAAAAAATCCTGGCCAATCTCCTTCTTCATTTGCTATGATGAACTCTCCAACATTTTTTTTTAGATGAAAACTTTTGTAGGTTCTCAACTCTTTGTAAATTTTATTCAGCTCTGGATATGCTGAAAACTTCTCTACACTTTAAGCCTTGGCATATTTGAAAAGACTTTAAACATTAAACTTTTTCATGCAATATTTAGCTATCTTTTCTTAAAGTGGTAGAGGAAAGTGTGCTTTTTGCATTTAATTCGGCATGTACTATTAATTCCTCGGCTCGTGCAAAATGAATTAATTTCCATTTCGAGGCAGTAAGAATTCATTATTGTGTTTGGCAACTGTGTGATATGTTGTGATTTCCTTGAAACTTGAGCCATAAATTTTCCTTCTAACCTTGTGTTAGTATGTGCTGGAAATTAATATCCTGGATGAAATGATTAAGCCAAAGCAAACAACGATCATAGCCTAAAAAGATATGAATCCTGCCTTGGGCTCTGGGAAACGCCTGTGAGATGACACAATAGCCTACGGTCGTGCAGCTTACTGCCGATGAGTGCCACCATTTTAAAGCTAATTAACTAGCTCTTATTAACTTAGTACGCATTGAGTCATACTTCTGTAGATGCAACCGATCAGGAAATGCAAGCAAACACAGGCATGCCTTTCAAGTTGGCACTTAGTTATCATCACGTTTTCTCAAAATGGATTAGCATGCTTTTTCTCATTTTTCTATAAATAGGCCACTAAGTAGTGAGGAAATCACACTTACCATTTGAGTAGTTTTAACAATAGGTCACTGGCATAGTCTTTAGCTTTAGTAAGCGAGTTTTCTCATAGGCTAGGTGGTAGGCAAGTTTCAGTGTTAGTTAGAAGGTAGAAGCATTGTGTCAGTACCATGGATACTCCAATTAGGTTAACTTCTTACAAGTCACATACAACTTTTCTAGGAGAGATTTTCATTAGGCAATTGAAGAGAATGACCAAAAATAAACACTCCTTAGTTTTGGTAGCCATAAAATGGGTTATGGGTAGGGATTGTATAGAGTATGAGGACAAATACCGTGTGAACACTAATATCTGCTTGCACTTTTTTGCATTAATGTTAGACATTGGTATCCCCAAGCCTCTAATTCTAAAGTTGGTCAAGAAAATTTTTCCAAAAAAATACCTAAATGGCCTAGGTGAGATTGTAGCTCATGTTGCATATGGGGTAGGCCTGCCAATAGCCAGTGACCTCTTACGCTACATTGAGGAAGAAGTAGTCATTATATGGTTGTCATTTCTCAGTGGATTTTTCCATCAGACATGCAATGAGCATCAACACAGGGTTACCTAGGCCTTGCACTTTTTGTTCTACAACTACAATGTGATACCATTCTATGACGTTGATTGGTACACTGACTTCAGGAACTTGGTGTTCCCTCGGCCAATGGCGGTTGTTCCAAATGATTTTGCCTCTGCTGCTAAAGAACTTGTTGATGAAGATGCAATAGGTGTTGCCGTAGAAGAAGTGGTAGATGCTACCATAGATGCATCAATTGTTGCCTCTTGTGCTCTTGGATAAAATTCCTCCCTGTTTCTATTTTTTGTTGTTGAATACACCACCTGCTTACAATTTTTGTATATAAGCTTGAAAAAGGCTATAAATATAACATATATGAAAGAATAGCTTGTATAATCATATACTTTTTGAATTATGGCTCTCTCAGCCATTTTTGCAATGTAAAAATGAAAGAATATATATAAATCGACATATATCTTTATAAAAATCCATGGTTCTCTCTTCCATTCTGCATATCTATTGTATGGGCTCTTTTATTAGCATATGTGTTCATTTCCTTTGCACATGGGTGTATTATTTTTTAAATCTATAAAGTAATTTCACTGCTCTACTCTCTGTAATGACGAGTTGTTTCTTCCAAAACATGAACCAATTTCAAAAAAGACCGACCAACACAAAGGGAAAGAAACTAAAAGTATTATTCACATATGTACAAAAATAAAATTTGGCACTTAATGAAACAACTTAAGATGAATCTCATTGACCAGAATTCCCAAGGGTTCATGTTCCATACTTTCTAACTCAAAAGCGTTATGCTCTTTGCACTAAATGATTTTAAAGGGGACCTCCCATAGGCTATCAAATTTTCCATGTTGACCTGGCTTAGCAACCCTTTTATCATATTTCAGTACTAAGTCTCTGCACTTTAGGCTTTGGTCAGAAGCCTTCTTATTAAACCATCACTTGACCACTTGTTGGCATTTTTTCATGGCTATTAGGGAATTATCCCTTTTTTCTTGTACTTCTAATAGTTCGGCAAGCCGAACCTCCATGGCATCATTTTGTTCTATCTTGAGGGATTTCAATAGTTGAAGCGTTGGAATCTCCATAGATATAGGCAACAGTGCCTCTTTCTTGTATACCAACTCATAAGGCAAGGTCTTAAGGACTTGCTTATGAGTTATGTGGTTTTCTGAAAGCGTCGCTTGGAGGTTTTTATGCCATTCTCTCTGGTGTTCCAAACCAATTCTTTTAAGGAGACAGACTAGGTTCTTGTTTGTTGACTCTGCTAGGTCGTTTCCCTGCGGGTAATAATTTGATGATGTCTTAAGGAATATGCCATTTGTTAATACAAAGTGACATACCTTTGTGCCTAGGAAGGCTCTGGCATTATCAAAAATGATATTCTTCGGAGGACCTAACCTTGTCACCAACTCTTCGAGGAAATCCACTATCTTTGCCTCTATTGCGTTTTTAAGCAGAACAGCCTCTGTCCATCTTGTGAAGTAATCTATAGTGGTTAGAATTCACTTGTGCCTCACATTGGAAGCGGGATTGATCATCCCAATAAATTCTAGGCCCCATTGTGCAAACGGTTCATCCACCACTATAGGTTTGAGAGGCATTGTGGAATTCTTCCTTCTATCTGTAAAGAACTGGCATTTTTTGAAAGATTTTACCAAAGAGTGGGAGTCGTTGAAAATTGTGGGCCAATAGTAACCTATGCACATGATTTTGATGGTGGTGGTCTTAGCAAAGAATTGTTCACCTGCAGTGTTGTTGTGGAATGTGTCAAGGATTCTCCTTGCTTTTTCTGCGGTAACGCATCGCAGGAGGAGACCATTGAAATTCCTTTTGAAAATGACCCCTTCCACTAGCGCATATCTACAATTCTGAAGCCAATAGTATCTCCTCTTTTGGGAGGAAAGACCTAGTAGATACTTTCCTATTTGCATAAACTTCATCCTATTTGTTAGCCAACAACCCTCAGATTCTAGCTTATTTATCAGAACAAGCGTTGGTTGCTCTTCTTCGGCGGGTATCTCTTCGTCTTGCACCATGTATTCACACAGTCCTCTTCCTCAAAAAATTTTAGTGGGTTTGACCTTAATGTCATATTCAAGGATCTTGGTGATCCAATTAGCTCTTTTTTCTTTGATTTCTCCGTCCATGATATATTTGTGCACACTAGAATGCGTGACATAAATAAACACTTTGTTGCAGGAAATTAGATGGTGAAACTTTTTAAGTCCCTTCACTATTGCAAAGGCTTGTCTTTCGACAAAATTATAATTCATCTCATATTCCTTTAGGGTTCAAGAGTATAATTCCACTGGATGTTCTCCTTTTCCTTCATTATCCTTTTGAGTTAAGACAGTAGCAATATTGGACTTGCTACTGAATGCATACATTATAAAATCCTTAGATAAATTTGGATTAACTAGTATTGAAGCTACAGAAATAACATCCTTGAATTTTTCAAAGGCTACCCGAGCTTCAGTTGTCCACTTGAATGCTTGATCCTTTTTAATCATCAAATTGATTAGCTTAATTATTCCCGCAAAGTCATAAATAAACTTGCTAATAAAATTTACCTTGCCCAGGAAGGACTGAACACCTTTCTTGTTTACCAGAAGGGGAAGTTCCTTGATAGCTTTCACCCGCTCAAGGTTAATTGAAACTCCTTCTTTGGATACCACGTGTCCTAATAGCTTGCCTTGCGACACTCCGAATACACATTTTTTTAGATTCAAGGAAACTCTGAAATCTTGGCATTTTTGAAAAACTATTTCTAAGTGGTCGAAATGATCATCCTTAGATTTAGAAAACACAATAAGATCATCTAAATAGATTAGAATAAAATTATTGATTAGCTTGCTAAAAGCGATGCCCACCACCCGCTGGAATGTTGCCCCTACGTTGGATAAACCAAAAGGCATTTTAGAAAATGCAAATGTTCCCCACTTTGTAGTGAACGTAGTCTTGTGTTGATCCTCCTTCTTAACTCAGATCTGATTGTAACTGGAGAAGCCATCCAATAGAGAAAACATTTTCGATCATGCTATCGTTTGTAGGATTGACTCCATAGAAGGCAACGGATAATGATCCTTTAGGGATGCCCTATTTAGGTCTTGGAAATCCACACACAAGCAGATATCTCCATTCTTCTTTCAAATCAGGACTAGATTGGATACCCAAGTACTATGCTTGATTGAGAAGACAATTTGTGACTTAATTAGCTTGGTTAGCTCTTGTGCCATTAGAGCTTCAATTTTGGGGTTTATTGGCCTCTGCTTTTGTTGGACTAGTTTTTCACCTTTTTTCAACTCGATCGTGTGTCAGATGATGTCAGGATCGTATCCCCTCAGATCATTATAGGACCAGGCCACTACTCCATATTTCTCACAAAAATTGTTGAGCCTTTCTTTATCATGGTGCAGGACATCTTTCTCGACTCGAAGGTTTCTGCCATTTGAGACCCGAAGGTCTACGTAATCACTTTGTCTACCACAAACTTTTTTCTATCATTTCTTGCATCATCACAATCAAAAAAAAAATTGAGAGTAACCAATCCTTTTAGAAGCTTGTTGGATTTGAGTTGCATGATTTCTCCTTCATAAGCCTCAACGATATTTGGTTGAAGTTGATTGGAAAATTCCCCCTACTGCTGGATGAACGAGGCAATATGTTCATCACTTTCAAAAACTTTCCAACTTTGATCATTGTAAGGAATTTTCAATCAGACAATTACTCGTACAAAGTTTTCATTATGTATAAGGTTAGAGGTAGGATCAAACTGAGCACCAATCACAGCCATTTGGTCGGCGTCGCCATTTTGTCAACGGGGAACAATTTGGATGTTGAAAGCTTCAAAACTCTCAACCAGGTCCCATAATCGGTGTCGATAGGATCTCATGCAGACATTCTTTGCCGCGGAAATCCCCCAAACTTGGTTGACTACTAGTTTGGAATCTTCGAACACCATTAATTTCTTAATTCCCATTCACTCTGCAAGGCTCAAACCTTGAACTAATCCTTCATATTCAGCTTCATTGTTCAAACAAGTGAACTAGAAGTGGAAAGACCTTAGTATTTTTTCATTTTGTGGGGATATTAAACATATCCCCACTCTGATGCCTACTTTACATCTTGCTCCATCAAAGTACAACGTCCATAGCTCAGGTGCTTGGCCACCTTCGAACTCTTTGGCAACCTTCGAGAGCACTTGGTCTTCATCATAAATTACATAAGTGCCCAATCTTGTAGCATGATAATTGTTGAAAGGGTCACTATCCATGTGTTCACTCAATAAAGCATCTTGTTGATCATCCCAGTCTCCAGTCATCTTTTCTTCCTTTAGTAATTCAACGTATTACATTTCTTGCTTGTGATAGAGGTATGTGCAGCTTCAAAATTGATCAAGGCTTCATCCACTACATATTCAGAATGTAAAGCCTCCGATTCTATCTTAATTTTTGTGTCATGTTTGGTTATGAGAATCAGATGTGACCACTCCAGGGACAGGTATCCGCCCACCTTTGAAGTAAATTTTTGGGATAGACAAAGGTCGAACATGGGAGGAACATCTATGATCATAGTGTCTTGCGGCACTGTGATACTAGGGAAAGAAAATAGAGTTAAAGGAAGTGCCTTGATGACACCTATGGTTTCAACTTTGTTCCCATCAAGCTGCATTACTCCCCTTTTCATAGGTTTATAGCCGAGTCCTAAAGCTTCGGCTATTTGTTTAGGCATAACAGTGGTGCTAGCGCTAGAATCAATCATAGCATTATGCAATAACTTCTTCCCTATAATGAGAGTTAAGAAGGGTTGGGGCTTCAACTTATATGTAACTCCGACAGGGGATTCTTTTGTGTTGTTCATTAAGACTTTAGTTGGGGATAGTTGATTAAAAACCTCTGTGTTGGCTAACTACTCTGTTGGCATTGCGTTGACCTCTACTTGAAGTGCCTTCTGTAATAGCATTTTTTGCTCTGGGATAGCTAGAATGTCTCATAGAGACACATTAGTGGATGATTTCTTCAATTGTTCTACCACATTAAAAGGTGGAAAACTTGGAGGTTTCTTCTCCTTTGCTCTTGTTATGATAATTTCCTTTCGCAACTGAGATTGCAGTGGCGCAATGGAAGTGTTAGGTATCTGATTAGAAGCACCTTTAAGTTGTGAGTTGGCTAGATGCGAAACAACTAACTTGCTAGTAAATCTCCTCTTTGAGTGAGTATTATATTCAGATTGCACTTGCGGTGTTTTGGATATGGACGTATCATTAGCAAACACTATTTATTCTTCCTCCATCCATGAGAAGAGCGCGTGATTAGGAGCGATGTCAGATTCTTTCTCTAGAGACATCCCTTGCATTTGTGCGCTAAGAACCACACTCTCCATTTGTGGCGAGGCATATACATAACCTCTATGGTCTGGCGTTGTGTTGTGGCTACGTTGCTCTACCACCTTTTGTTGTAAGTTGCCACATGGACAGTTTTGGGGCATATGCGCATCGCTGCAAGGGAATCACCATGGATTGATGTCATCAATGAGGTTATTCTACCACATGGTTAATTCCCTACTCGAGCTTGGTGAAGTGCTCATTAGTAGAGTAGGCACCGACACCATTTGGTTGATCGTCAGAGTTGGTGGATTAGTGCGAGAACTACCTTGGTAATGATTCTACTGATATGAGGGTTGTCTACCTTGATAGTTCTGATAGGCAGGCTTCAGAGGCTTTGATTGGTTCCTCTTGAGGGTGGTTATGTCATTTTCCATAATCTACAACATTTCTTTAAGATCGCTCATTTCATCTTTGGAAGAACTGGATGTAGAGGGGACATTTTGTGGTGTTGCCGCATATGTGCACATTGACTGGGGAGTTGCAGGTGTGCTAGTTGATGCAAATTCTTGTGCAGGTATCGATATTTTAGGAAATATTGGCATGAGAGGCTGAGGAGGCAACTTTCTGCAATCTATCAAATGATTCCCAGCTTTGACAGCAACACTGTAAGCATATGGTAGAGTAGCTCCTCCCAAAGACTTGATCATCATATAAATGTTAGGATTGATGGACTTCAGATAAAATATGAACGCCAACTCAAGATTCGAACGTATAGTAACAGGGATCCTCTGCCAATTCATGTGGAATCAGGAATTGAAGTCTGTCATAGCCTCATGGGGAGCTCATTTTATGACCGATAGTTGATAATACAATAAAGAGTGATCTTCGTCATTTGAGAGCCTCTCATAGAATGGATCTTCGAGCTCGTTCCAAGTGCGAATATTGCTAGGTGGCAGTGTTCGGTACCAATCCAACACTTTTCCTTTAAAAGACACAACTAGAAGCCTTAGAGCTACATTCTGCGTCGTGATCCTATGCACCAGACACACGTCCGCCACATCTTGTAGATGTTCTGCAGGTGTTATTGAGCCATCTCTGGTAAACTTGGGTATAGCTTTCATAGCTAAAACTGAGATGACACCCCAAACAGTGGGTGCTACTGGGCCTACTAGGGGACTTCTGGCATCCCATGCCATGTAATTTCTATTGGTGACTGGCAACATGGTTAGAGGAATTGGTGGTGGGAGTGGAATGGTTACCAACTGATTTGTGGCCTGCACTATTCCTAGTGGAGATACTAGTAAACTAGGGTTGCTTGTGATTTCAGATCTAGTTACAGGTTGATGGATCATACACCCTTCTAAAGTGCAAATTCATTTAAGCTCAGTCCCACCAGGCATGCCAGAAAAAAGAAAAAACTATTGATGCCAAGATTTGACAATCTAACAGTGTCTTATGGGAAACTTAGTTTATGGGGGACCTTTTGCACTAAACTGAGTGACCTCTAGGTTTTTAGAGAAGCCGACTTCTTCTATAATGGGGTTTTGAAAAGGGAAAAGGAAATAGATATAATAAAATAAAGTCTAACCTAAGGTGATGTGCCAAGACTTAATGATAGACACGATAAATCATAGATCTAAGGGCCCGATTGGTATTTGTAGTGTTCCAGAAAAGTAGAAACTGAAAATTAAAGCATAAACAATCCATTCATTGACATAAAATAACATTGCATACATTCCTACTACCAAGAAGAGTCATTAGACATGATCTAGATCAGAAAACTTGCATTCAATATATATAGAAGTTCTTAAATGGAATGTCTAGACAATAGCAACACAGTTTATAGTTTAATCAAATAGCATGAAAGAACAGAAAGGTCGAACAATTGGCACAGTCTGAAAGTATTTTGCAATAAAATATAACAGTAATAAAGGCTTGGTGTCTTTTCCTAAAACCAGTATTCCTTCAAAATTTCAGACCCTTCTCTCACAACAGAGAGAAGTATATATAGCAGAAAACTCCCACCGCTTCAGAGAGCAATAACAAAAAAAGAATTGCGATCCCCGACAATAATGCAAAAAAAAGAATATTCCCCAAACCGTTGCAATAGAAAAGATTTGGAACCAAGCATCTGGTCATTCCAGGCTCAGGTGCATCTCCTGCAAATGATGGCAGTGGTCCCGACAAGGTTAAAACAGACAGGTGTCACCATCCCGTGCAAATGATTATGACATGCGGTGGCCAACCACAACATTTGGTTCGCCTGATTCATCGTCTAAATACAAGATCCGCCAAATAGGCACGTAGTAGCATTTCGCTACCCATGTGAACCTTTATCCCTCACCATTGAAGACTTGTGCCAAGACTACACATGTTGAGTGGGCAGAGCTCTATTCAAAAGTGGAGGAAACGATCATCTGTTGAGCACAAAAAAGATGCATGGTAGCATTTCGCTGCCCGCGGTTGTTATTTCATCCTCTCACTGAAATATTTACAAAGAGTAGACACATAGCAAGAGTGCATCACAGACAACAATTGTGGGGCCCACAAAATTTCTTTGGGAATGAGAGCTTCGTGGCACTAGAGCAGAGCTCGATGAGGAAGCAAAAAGGAACAATAAAAAATGACCGCAACTATGACACGTGGAAGTATAGCGGGGATTCCTGAGATGCAAAGGAAGGGAAACCCTCAGGGTGCACAAAGCAGACACATGGAGGGGGAAGCAGACCTTGACAAAAGGCCAAGTGGATTTCCTGCGATGTGCAGGACGATACTTAGAGTAAAATACACCTGAAGGGAGCTCGTTGAATATTTATTCACAGTATGCATTTATCCTCATTATCACTTGACTTTCCTCACAGTTCCTGATGACATCATCAATATGGAACTCATGCTCATATCCTTTTAGTTTTTGAGAAATTTTGGCATCATAGATCAAATGCTCAGGGTCAAATTTTTTTCTCTTGTTTCCTATCAGAAAACCATAATAATCCAGCTTGCTACCAACCAAGTCATACCCTGTATAAGCAATAATAGTGAAGTCACCAAAACAAAGAGTGGAAGGCATGAAATTTTTCCTTCCATAGCTTTTCAAATGCATGAAGGCCGAGTAAGACAATTGTCTTATTATCTCTAGGTATGCAACCCTATCTGGCATAGTCTTAGGCAGTAAATATGGTGTTGCCTCAAATCTATATACTCTAATGACAATACAATCTGCAAACGCATACCAATCTCCCCAATTGTGATTTATTTTTCCATCATGACCCTTCTCCTTTGGTCGGAGGAACCTTTGTACTTTTGGGGATAGATTATAGTCACATTTGTGGCCAAGTAATTTGTATAAGGGTTTGACAAAATGTTCTTCAAAGTACAAGTAGTGGGATCTCCCACATCTACTATCCCAAACTGATGTCCACACTTGCACTGGTCTAGAATTACTATCACTATCCAGATATTTTATTCTTAATTCTTCTCCCCATCTTCCCATCACTTCTCCTTCATACAGTATCATATGCATAAGAAGTGAATAGTGTTTGAAGTAGATAGCTTCATTGTTGTTCTTAATAGCATTAAGAGCACTATTAATGGCCTCAGATAGATACTCTACATAGTCATAAGGCCTGACATCCTGGCTTTGAATGTCTGCAGCCAAAACCATGGGAGCTATAGCCATGTTAGTAGGGGCATCAACTCCCAGTACTTGGCCAGCTGAATAGTATGTGTATTGATGGTATTCTTCAAACAAATCTATAGAGAATGGGGGCCTTTCATCACTAGAAAATATCCTAGGTTGATTCCCTGGACCTTTGGGCCTATGTAGAGGTAACTTCCACCTCTTATAGCTTATATCCATACAGTGATACTCTTCCAACAAGTCTCTCATCCACAATTTCATCTTTAGGGAGGTGTCCAATTGGAAAACCATACAAATATAATCCTGTGTTATAACCATAAACTATGACCCATCGTGTAAAGTGAATTTCCCTCGTTTTGGGATTATAATTCTTTTCTAGTGTTTTAATTAGTTCTATGTTCAAAAACATTTGGCATCACAATTTTTCCTAGATTCAAATTCCATGGGTTTGAAATTGGGCTATATTTGTACTTCTTCCTATAGTGATAGATGAACAAGTCATAACCCCTATGTGGAGTCCACACATCTCCCAAATTCTTGTGCTTGTCCTCTAGGGTCTCACATGATGGGTTTAATTGAGTTTTTCTCCTTGCTTTTGGCCCAGACCTAGGACATTGGTCTATTAAGTCTTGATTAAGTGGCCTACTTTTTGTTTTTTTCCTCTTTGCTCTTATTTTCTCTGGGGTTTTATCCATTTTATCCCTAACTGTGTTGTACTTCAAGCTATCTTCGAAAAATTACATTCAGCTAAGCCAAGATGTACTTACTTGAATGAATGCCAAAAATTCTGAGTTGCTCGCCTTCGTCCAACTTCATCCTCTGGATACTTAGCCGCAATTCGCAATGAATTTCGATTCCTTAGAGGCTATATTTATCGAAATTCAACACGCTCGAGCCAACTTTGGTTCATAAATGGCGCTCATGCCACCATTCCTATCAACTTGCGCATTAATAGCAGTTGTCTCTTTGATGACTTGATCATTCAAATCAATTTGATGATAATTATTTCATATTTTGTTGAAGAGACTTTAATCACAATGTCTATATCTCTCTTCGATATATCCTTGACCATCTTTTGAGAAGCATCTAAGAGACATTTAGATTTCTCTCTTCGATGTTGCGGGGTCTCTTTGATATTTACATTTTAGTTTCTTCCCTTATGGTCCCCCTTTTGTTGATGAGACTTGTGGATATCTCTCGCTGACAAGCCTATGTATCTTCAACATATCCTTATCTCTTCCTTCAACTGTATTACTTGTTGATGATCTCTATGTGACTTTGTCATGTCGAGGAGACCCACGGTCACCTCTCTTCGATGTCTCTTAGTCTCATCGATAACATGTGTTTACACTTGTGCTAGGATGTCGGGGAGACTTTTGATACTATCTATTCGATACTCCTATGTCGCCTCGACATATCCTTGTTAGGATTTCAATGAGACCTTGTCCAATGTTTGTTCGATGTCTCTATGTCTCATCGATATTTTGTTGCTTGAATGTCAAAGAGACTCTCTTACTTCTCTCCTCGATATGTTGATGTCTTTTCGCCACTGCCATTTGTCCGTGTTGTTAAATTACCAGTGACCTATCATTTATTTTATGATAATCTCTTGATGTCTAAGAGATGTTTTTATATTTATTGAATGTTGAATGCTCCATATAATTTGTTGGTGAGACATGTTAGATTTTCTCCTTGACATGTCCAAGTCTCTTAGACATATCGTTCTTTAGGCTGGTAAGAAGACATTTGAATATGTCTCTTAGACATTCAGGAGTCTCATCTACATTTCATAGCAACCCTTTCTGCTCACATCGAAGGACTATGGTGAGACTCTCTTCGATATAGCATTGTCTTGGCGACATGCCATGTGCTACTATGAGAACACTTCAAATAGGGAACTCACTTTAGTGTTATGACCAAGGGCCTTATTTGGTGGTTTATATTAGTGTCAACCATTATGAAATGGAGATGGGACATATGGTGAGTGTGGGGAGATGGGTGAAAACAGAAGTATGCAAAATAACCAAGGTGAATTTTTGGCTCCAACAAGACCTTTAATATTATGAAACATTAGTGGTACTTAGTTATCAAATTTCATTAAAGGATAAGTTTTATTAATTTTAATCATTATGTATGTAAATAATGTTATGAATATTTTGGTCAAATAATGTTGTTCCTATTTTTAGTTAATGACATCAACACATACTCTTCTAGGATATGGGAATTGTTATGGAAATTTTATCTCCTAAGTCTCTCACATTGGTATGAGCTAGTAATATAAATAACATTATGTAATTTTTATTTTATCTAACACCACTTAGTGTAAATAAATGATATTTATTTTTAGTTTGATTTGTTTCTTCATTCTTTCCATAAGAGGAGGCAACTCCACTTTGTGAACCTAGCCCATCTAGGTAAATGAAGAGAAGCAGAGGATCATTAATTTATGGCAAGTGATTATTTACTTATTTCATTTTATTCAAGATTTCTATACTATTGTATATATGGTTTAATTGCATTAATAGGTGAAGCTAAAAAAATTATTGAGCCTAGGAAGTCTACTAATTGGAAAATGAGAGCTACCAATTATGATATTGATTCTCCATATTCTTAACAAAGAAAGAATCATTGATCATTTAATGACACTCCATAATTACATATATTTTCACATTTATTGTATGCCTTCATGAAATGTAGATGTAGATTTTTATTCTAATGTATATCATTGTATATACCTATATGGATTTATATGTATGTATTTATATTTTACCAATGTGTACAATTGTATTCCTATATGAATTTATTTAGACATTCATCAAATGCATATATGACATTGTAGACCTTATAACACTATATGACATTTTCAAGACATTATGTATACCTTCATGGCCTTATTCATATATATATATATATATATATATATATATATATATATATTGCATGTATTCAAGGCTTAAATGGTTTAAATTATTTGAGTGGTTTGAATAATAAGGCTTAATATTACTTGTTAGGAGTGACAATAAATTTTTAAAATGGTTTCAACACTAACTACAAACTTAATATTATTTTTATTGTTGATAGTGATAAAAATATATATGATTCTTTGATATCAATAGCACCTATATATTATTTTTATTGTTGATGGTGTCGATAGCACCTATACATTTAAGGATTCATCTCTCTTTTTCTCTCAATTTAACTATTTTCTATTTCAATGTATATCCATCTTATAGCTAGCTAGTAAAATCCTTTGATTATTTTAGTGTTTGAATAATGCTTGTATACACATGTACAATGATAAGGGAGCCTATGTGAGGCTAGAAATTCAAAATTATCACTTGATAATTTTTTTGGTCTTATCTCTCTTAAGGGACATTGTTAGTATGATGTAGCTTGGAAGGATTAAGACACTTGGGCAGTGAAAAGACACATCCAATAGGAGTGACCTACCCACCTAGAAATTTTGACATTGTTAGTTTAGTGCCACAATATAAGTATATTTTACAATAGACATGGCTTTGAAGAATACAATTTTTCATATGTTCGTTGAGGTGATTGTCAATAGTGGTTAATTCCCTATCAAGGAAGGCTTCTGAAAAACTAGCACTTGAATTATTTGTTGGGACATATATTGTCTCTTCTTCATATTTTTTGTTCCTTTGAAATTATGATCAATTGCTATAGGGAAGCTAACATCTTGGCGGATGCACTTACTAATAGGCAATTGATTAGGGTTGAAGATTGTATAGGGTTGATGGTTTAGGGTATTAGGTTGAGGGTATAGGGTTGAGGGTATACTAGGGTTGAGGGATTAGGGTTGAGAGTAGAGGGTAGAAGGTTTAAGGGTCTAGGTTTGATGGTTAAGGGTTGAGGGTAGAGCATTTAGGGTATAGGTTTGAGGGTACATGGTTGAAGGATTAGGATTAAGGGTCCAATATATAGGGTAGAGGGTATAGGGGTTGAGGGTTTAGGGTTTAAGGTTGAGGGTTAAGGGATTAGGGTTGAGGGTTGAGGGTTGAGGGATCTTTTGATGCAAGTGAAATGTAGGAAAGAAATTGAAGGGCGTCGAATATTGGGGAAGGATTTTTTTTCTAACACCCCTAATCCCTCAACCCTAATCCCTCAACCATATGCCCTCAACCCTCTACCCTCAACCTGCCTCAACCCTTAAACCCTCTACCCTAGTATACATTAAACTCTCAACCCTCAATTCTCAACCCTCAACCCTCGACCCTCAACCCATTAAACCCTAAACCCTCAACCCTATACCCTTTA
Source organism: Sequoia sempervirens (assembly GCA_007258455.2). Classification (NCBI taxonomy): domain Eukaryota; kingdom Viridiplantae; phylum Streptophyta; class Pinopsida; order Cupressales; family Cupressaceae; genus Sequoia; species Sequoia sempervirens. The sequence continues at coordinate 79,878,940 of VDFB02000002.1, read as the reverse complement.
CCCTCTACATTAATGGAACCTCAACCCTAATCCTTCAACCCTTAAACCCTTTACCCTCTACCCTAGTATACATTAAACCCTCAACCCTTAATCCCTCAACCCTCAACCCCTTAAAACCTAAACCCTCAACTCCTATACCCTCTACCCTCTACCCTCTACCCTAACATACATTAAACCCTCAACCCTTAATTCTCAACCCTTAATCCCTCAACCTTCATCCCCTTAAAACCTAAACCCTCAACCCCTATACCCTCTACCCTCTACATTAATGGAACCTCAACCCTAATCCATCAACCATATATCCCCAAACCTAGTTATATATACCCTAAACCCTCGACCCTATACCCTCAACCCAATACCCTAAACCCTAAATCGTACTTAAACCATCTACCATCTTACACCCTCAACCCAATACCCTCTACCCTTGACCCTAATCCCTTAACCCCTGTACCCTCTACTCTATACATTGGACCCTCAACCCTAACCCTTGAACCATATACCCTTAACCCTCTACCCTCAACCTTAAACCCTCAACCCTCAACCCTTAAACCCTAGACCCTTACACCCTCTACCCTCTACTGGCCTCTACCCTATATATACATTAAATTTCCCTCAACCCTCAATTCTCAACCCTCAACCCTTAATCCCTCAACCCTTAATCTGCACAAAGTACTATGGTAAAGGCAAAATTTTCTTTGTTTATGATTATCTAGAGGAATAAATGGGTATATACAAAGGGAATGTTGGTGACAATATGGATCTTGTCACACAAATTGTTGTATTTCATGTTAAATACAATGAAAAATCAAAGGCAATAGATCTTTTGATACAAGTGAAATGTAGGCAAGCAATTGAAGGCCAGTGAATATTGGGGAAGGATTTTTTGTTCTAACACCCTTAATCCCTACTAGATTTGAACAATTAGGCACTAAATTAGGTTCTAAAGTAGGCACTAAATTAGGCATTACATCGGGCGCTAATACAGGCGCTAATGTAGGCACTAACTTGGGCACTAATCTAGGCGTTACTCTAGGCATTAATTTAGGCGCTAATGTAGGCACTAATTTGTGCCTAAATTAGCACCTACTTATTTTGATTGGCACAAAAAATGCCAAAAATAGTGCCATCCCGATAAATAGCACCAAATTTTTCAAAAAATTAGAGAAAAATACATTAAAATAGTGGGTGGAAGCAAAAAATGGAGCAAAAAAGGGGGCTAATCACAGAGATTTTTTGTAGTGTTAGAGTTAGGATTTTAGGATAAAACATGGGGTTATAGTTAGGGTTCAAGGTTAGGATTCAATTATAACCTTCATCCTAACTCTAACTCTAATGATAATTCTAACTCCAAACTTTATCTAAGAACCCTAATTATAATGGCATCAATAACCTTAATCCTAATTGTAACCCCAACCCTAACCCTAACTCTAATTTTAATTCTAACCCTATTCCTAACCCTAACCATAAACGTAACTATAATCCTAAACTTAAACCTAATTGTAACATTAATTATAATTCTAACCCTAAAAGTAACCATAATTTCAACTCAAAACCTGACCCTAATCCTAACTCTAACATTGATTATAATTTTAAATATAACCCTAACTATACCACACACAATAATTCTAACGCCAAACCTAACTTTAATTCTATCTCTAACCCTACAACTAACCCTAATATTATCTCTAACCCTAACCCTGACCCTAATTCTATATGTAACCGTAAACTTGACCTTAATCCTAATGATAACCCCACCCCTATTGTAATTCTTTCTCAAAGCCTAACCATATCGCTTATTTTAACTCTAACCCTATCACATCCCTAATCTTTACCGTAACCCAAACTTAACCCTAACCCTAATTTTACTCCTAATATAATCTCTAACCCTAACCCTACCCCAAATCCTTATTATATATCTAACCCTAACCCTAATCCAAACCTTAAACCTCATGTTAACCCCAACCTTAATTCTATTTATGTCTCTAACCCTAACCCTAACCCTAACCCTAACCCTACCCATAACCCTAATTATATCTCTAATCATGACCCTAGCCCTAACTCCAATCCTATATCTAACCCTAACCCTAACCCTAACTCTACACCCAACCCTAATCTTAATTCTATCTCTAACTATAATCTTAATGTTAACCCCAACCCTAATCATAACCCTAACCCTAATCATAACCCTAATCCTAATGCTAACTTTAACCCTAACACTAATATTCTCCCTATCTCTAATCCTAACCTTAACCCTATCTCTAACCCTAATCCCAACCCTAATCTCTAATCCTAACCCTATCTCTAATCATAAGCCTATCTCTAACCCTAACCTTGAGGTTAACCATAATCCTAATACAAAACTCAACCCCAATCCTAATTGTAACCCTAATTAATTAATTATTTTTCATGTTGTGTTACGAATGCTACTAGCATATATATATATATATTTAATAATATATATAAAATATGTTGAGATATATCCTTCTCGAGGTGTCTACTTTTAAATCAATTTGTCACATTAAAGTGCAATAGATACCTCAAGAAGGATATCTCTCAACGTATTTTATATATTATTAAATATATATGCTATTTAATTTCTTGTCTCTTTTACAAAGTTAAAAATATTTTAGACATTTAAGCATCTAACTATAATATAACTTATGACACATAACATAATCAATACAATTTCAAACTTTTACTTTGTTGAGACATTTTGCAATTTCAAACAATCTTAGGGAACAATTCATACATTGTCATAAAATTATTTGGTGTACCCATTGCACACCAAAGTGTGCAATTGCTAGTTATACTATTTATACGAAATGCATGAGGAGACACATTAAAAAACAAGTGACGCAAGCATCGAATTCTTGCCAATGAGAAGAAAGCATTTAGATCGAAAGGAGAATGTAGGGAAAAATGTAATGAATAAACTTATAATCTGTATTAAATCTTGGTAATTTCAACCACTAAATCTATAGTTTGTTAGGGTGTTTTTATTTCTTTAGTTATAAATTTATCTCTATGTTTGACACTTTGAATGCCCCTTCTTCGAAGAGAAGAGCTTAGAAAAAACATGGGTTTCCTACCAAAATTAATAGTGGGAGATGCAACCTCAAGAAAGGAGCAAAAATGTCTCAAGTTTATCTTGACATGTCTTATATACTTTGCTTTGGTAGCATGAATTGTATATGGAGCAAGCCCCCTTATGTATTCATGATTTATTACTTGCGCAAAATTGGTAGATGTTATATTTTGAATTTTCACCTGACATGTGCCAAAAAAAACCTAAAATATTGAATGAGATTGTACACTAATTGTTTGACAAAAAAAACCCAAAGATTGAAAAAAACTATATTCAAAATTGGTAATGTGATTGATTTTAATTATGTCTATGTGACCAAATATGTCTATTATAGACTTTCCGACAGAATTCCTCAAAAGAATGGAGAAACCAAGATTACATTTCCCGCAAACTATTCAACAAGACATCTTAAAGAAAAATAACCCAATATTAGATTTCATACAAACTATTGAGCAAATGTTGCATTGAAAAGAATGAATAATAACAATGTGCATTAGAGAGTCCAGTGCTTTGTCTCCCAATTAAGAGGATACGCTATCTTAGATTGCACAATATTCTATTTTTAAAAATTTATCAGAGAGAACAAAAAAATGGGTGATGTATAAGTGATTCAAAACATCAAACAAATAACTTCTCATTTTTATCAAGGTTTTCCATTAGCTTTTTTCTACAAAAGTTCCATGCTTTGTCTCCCAATGCAAAGCATGCAACATTTTAGAGACCTTTGTTATTTTGATTGCATACAAACTGCTTGACAAAATGACTCTTAGAAAAAAAGCATAAATAACAATATGCATTGTACAAGAATCCAATGTTTTGCATCTCAATATAACAATTTAGATGTTTTTGATGGTGAGCTAGTGTCATACAGGGCTCAAACACTTGCACTGCTTATTACATTTGCTTGGGTTCAAATCGAAAACCACAAAGATCATCACCCCTTTATTACTTAGATTATATACAAACCAGTTGACAAAATGTTCTTAGAAAAAAACACAAATAATAGTATGCATTGTACGAAAAACCCAATAATTTGCAGCTCAAATTCTGAATACAACAATTTAGATGTTTTGATTGTGAGCTAGTGGTGACCAGGGCTCAAACACTTGCACCGCTTATTACATTTGCTTGGGTTGAAACCCAGGCCACAAAGATCATCACCCCTAGAAAGTGTATAGCATTACCACAAGGGTTGCAGCCAAAGTGAATGCAGTCCTGCCAACCTATGAAATTCTCTAACCACATACAAGAATAGAATTTACCACTCAAAATATTAAATACCTTTTCCACTCAAAAATTTATACACTAGTATATTTCAAATTGCATACAAAGTTTTTGACGAAATGTCTAACAAAAAATGACAGAAATAAAATTTCTTATGCAATAGTTTGAATACTTTTGGAAGCTAGTCTATATCAGATAGCAAACAAACTATTTCACAAAATGCATGAAAGGAAATATTTTCATACACAATTTGATGTTTTGCTTCAAATACAATAATTTAGGGAATTCTCAAATGATATAAGACAAAGTGCACCACTAGAAAATACCTTTACCATGCAACAATTTAGTGACTAACATATATTGGGTTGCATATAGTTTTTTTGACCAAATTTCTCACAAGAAATGCCAAAAATAGCATAAGTTACATGACAAAATAATGCTTTAGAAGGATAGTATATGTTAGAATGCAAACAAACTGTTTGACAAAATGCATCAGAGGAAAATATGCAAAAGCATTACACAACCAAATTCAAGTAGAAAATATGCAAGACTACTATGCATATATCACTATCTTAAATTAAAAAATTCCATAAAATTCAATGGTAGTTATTTCCTACCATTGTAAGAAGTAAGAGCACTACACAACTAAACTCAAGTCATAAGTGTATTTGTATTAGAAAACAAAATTTGTATTTTGTTCATATTTTCCATGTAATAATGATGTAAATTGTAAAGTATTAGTACACAACAAAATTTACACCATATACAAATATCAAAATTTAAAATAAAAACTCCACCTCTTTCATTCACATTTCCAAGTTATTGTGTAATACAAATTTCTGCACACTGCAGAGACAAATTCAACTTCTAACAGATGACAAAATACATGTTTAGTACAAAAAATATGCATAGCATTAATCCTCGTGAGAAAAAATTTCCAACAAATTGCTCACATTTTCCATGTCATTGCAACACATTGATACAATACTAACATTGAAGAGATATTCATCTAAAAAATAAATTCCCCTAAAATTTTATTCACGTTTTCCATATAACTATGAGGAACAAAACCACCACACAACCACATTCAAATGACATATGCATATCAGGCTCTTAAACCAAATTCCAACCATTTTGTTGACATTTTGTTTATCCTGAATGATAAAAAAATATAATATTTCCGCACAAATAGCGGAAATAAAGAGTAGGGCACAATAAAAGCCTCAAGAAAACCCTTCTATAAACGATTTAACAAATAAAAAAACAATAGTAAAATTTGTAATCACTAAAATCTCCACTAAAGTTAGCTGCGTTTTTTTCTAATTCAAAACAATAGTAAAATTTGTAGTAGCTAAAATTTCCTCTAAAAGTTAACTACATTTTTTAGTAATAAAATCCCTATTTAGTGGGCAAACAAATTATTTTTTCTTCCACTGAAGAAATTAATTACTATCAAGGTGTTATTGCAATAGAGTATTCATTTTCAAACAAGATGCAAACTGAAAAGAGATTTCAAGGAGAGCCAAGTTGCGAGAAACGCAGAGGGATTTACGAATATAATCAAGCCCAAATTAAGGCCTTCTTCACCAAAAGGCTTTCTGGCACATGCTATTTAAAAAATATGAGCATCAAGACAATAGGAGCAGTAATTAAAATTTAAAAATTGTGATTAACTGCTTAAAATTTTTACCCAATATTTCAAATACAAGTTTCAACTTTTGCAATGCACTTGTGCTTGAAAAAATCTAAATATGCATTGTAAAATGAGAAGAAACTAAAAAAAAAAAAAGTATTTATCACCTCAAGTTACTCATCTATGGTTTTGAACTCTGCAACTACGACAACACCCGCTCACTATAAACTCTCGTAGGACAGGGACTTGTAGAATAAAGAGTAAAAAAAAAACATGCACAAAGTGATAATAGTAACCCATAGCAAATTGCTAGACTTTAATTACGCCAAGAGGTGTAACCCTACAATGGCAACACAATCCCTATAGAAGGTCAACACATCTGTCACCAAAAAAAAACAAAAAATCCAAAAATTTAGGAATCTTAAAATATAAAATATTTCTACAAAATTCTTTTCTAAAAATAAAAAAAGATATAATATATATTAAATAATAATATAATACATAGTATATATTATAATAATTAGGAGATCTTAAAAAAAAACAATATCTCTTCAAATTTCTTTCCTAAAAATCAAAGAATTATATAATATATTATATTAGATAATAATATAATACATATATTATATTATAATAGTTAAGAAATCTTTAAAAAAATATATATCTTCAAAATTATTTTCTAAAAATTTAAAATTTAAAATAATAAATGTAAAATCTAGAAACAAAGATATATTTGTAAAAATATATTATTATATATTAAAATATATAGTAATATTATTAATATTATATATTATATAATGTAGATATTAACAAAAAAAAAATCCAAAAATTCAGGAATCTTAAAAATAGAATATTTCTTCAATATTCTTTAAAAAAAATTAAAATGTAGATAATATAATATACTATATATTTTATATATGATAAAATGTAGATATTAATATATAATGTATATAATATATAATAAAATTAAACTTCAGTTTAGGATTAGGTTTAGGGTACAGTTATGATTGGGATTAGAGTTGGGGTAGGTTATAATTTATGGTTATGATTAGGTATTTAGTTAGGGTTAGGGTTTAGTGTTCAGGTGAGGGTTAGGTTTAGAGTTAGGGTTAGGGTTAGGAAAAATAGTTCTAGAATTAGGGTTAGATTAGGGTTTATGGTTTATGGCTTATGGTTGGGATTAGATAAGATTAGGATTAGTGTTTAGGGTTACAATTAGGGATTTGGTTAGAGTTAGGGTTAGGATTATGCTTTATGGTTAGGGATAAGGAAAGGTTAAGGTTACAATTATGGTTAATGGTTCGATAAGGGTTAGCATGAGGGTTATTTTTTTAGAAATTTTTGGATTTTACAAAAAAGCTTAGGGATAGGGTTACATTTATGGTACATTGAGGTTTAGAGTTCGTATTAGGGTTCAATTAGGGTTATGGTTTGTAATAGAGTTAGCTTACAATTATAGTTAAGGTTATGGTTAGTGTTATGGTTAGAGTTACAATTAGGATCAAGGCTAGAGTCAAGGTTAGTGTTAGGGTTAGGGTTAGAGTTATAGTTAGGATCAGGGTTAGGGTTAAGATTACATTTTAATTATGGTTACAATAAATTTAGGGTTTAATTACAAAGGGTTATGGTACAATTATTAGTATTAGGGTTCAATTAGGGTTGTGGTCAGTATTAGGGTTAGGTAATAGTTAGGGTTAGAGTTATGGTTAAGATCAAGGTTAGAGTTAGGGTTATTGTGAGGATTAGAGTTACAGTTAGGATCAGGATTAGGGTTAAGGATATGCTTTAATTATGGTTACAATAAAATTAAGGTTCAAAATTTATAAAGAGCTTTGGTACAATTAGTGTCAGGGTCAGGTTAGGGTTACAATTAAGGTTTAGTTACAAAGGGTTATGGTACAAATAGCTATAGGGTTAGGGTTTGGTTGGTAATTTTATCTTAATTAAATTTATTAGGATAAGAGTTGAATTATGTTACAATTTAGGGTTATGATTAGGTATTTAGTTAGGGTTAGGGTTTAGTGTTCGGGTTAGGGTTAGGTTTAGAGTTGTAGTTAGGGTTAGAAAAATAGTGTTAGAATTAGAGTAAGATTAGGGTTTATGGTTTATTGTTCAGGGTTGGATTTAGAGTTTTTGTTATGGTTGGGATTAGATATGAGATTAGGGTTAGGATTAGGGTTAAAATTAGGGATTTGGTTAGAGTTAGGGTTAGGATTATGACTTTGGTTAGGGTTAGGTTAGGGTAGAGTTAGGGTTCAATTTTGCATTATGGTTGGGATTATGGTCAGGGTTAGGGTTACAATTATAAATAGGGTTATAGTTGTGAATAGAGTTGGAATTAGGGTTACAATTAACATTATGGTTATGGTTAGGTTTTAGGTAAAACTTAGGGTTAATTTAAGGTTACAATTAGGGTTTATGGTTTAGGGTTATGATTATAATTTGGATTAGGGTTAAGGTTTTGTACTAGGGTTAGGGTGAGGATTAGGGTTTAGGGTTAGGGTTGGGATTAGGATTATGGTTAGTGCTAGGGTTACAATTAGGGATTTGGTTAGGTTTGGCGTTTGAATTTTTTATTTGGATTATAGTTTAGGGTGTAGTGTTTGTCTTTAGTTTAAGGTTATAATTAGGGTTAAGGTTAGGCTATGAGTTAAGCTTAGTGTTAGGGTTAGATTATAATTAGGATCATGGTTTAGGGTTTAGGGTTAGGGCTATGTTTATGTTTAGGGTTACAATTAAGATCATGGTTTAGGGTTTGGGGTTTGGGGTTACATCTATGTTTATGTTTAGGGTTGTGATAAAAAGGGTTTGAATTATAGTTAAGGTTAGGGTTTTGAGAAGTGTCAGGGTTAAAGTTAGGGTATGAGTTAATCTTATGATTAGGGTTAAGGTTAGGGTTAGGTTATCGTTATGATGTTAGGTTTCAAGAAAAGGTCTAAATTTAAGATTAAGTCATAGTTGTCCATAATGAACATGAGAAAAAAATAATCTAATTTTTTTTGTGGGAAAATACTCAACTACGACTTCAACTTAATTTTAGAGATTATCGTATTTACCCTAACCCTAACCATAAACCTAGTACCAATCCTAAACCTAAAGGAAACACATAACCTAACCCTAACCCTAACCCTAACCCTAACCCAAACCCAAACCCTAACCTAAACCCTAAACCTAACCCAAACCATAACCCAAATCTAAAAACAACCCCTAATTGTATCCCCAATTCAAATATTTACCTTTCATTAATCACCTACATTACATTAAGATAAAAGTACCAACCAAACCCTAACCCTATAGCTATTTGAACCATAACCCTTTGTAATTGAACCATAATTGTAAGCCTAACTTGACCCTGACACTAATTGTACCATAACCCTTTATAAATTTTAAACCCTAATTTTATTGTAACCATAATTAAAACATAGCCTTAACCCTAATTAAAACATACCCTTAACCATAATTAAAACATAGCCCTAACCCAAACCCTAACCCTAACCCAAACCCAAACCCAAACTCAAACCCAAACCCAAACCTAAACCCTAACGCTAACCCAAACCATAAGCCAAATCTAAAAACAACCCCTAATTGTATCCACAATTCAAATATTTGTCTTTCATTAATCACCTACATTAACCATAATCATAACCATAAATATAATTGTATGCCTAGGTCCCTAACCCTACCCCTACCCCTACCCCTAATAGTAACCTTAAACCAAATAATTAAATAATTAAAAAATAATATAATAGTAATATTATATATTAATAATCAAATAGTACCAATATCAATAATAATGTAATTAAATTTAAAATATAATAATAATTTAGAAATTATAATAGTATAATACATATATTAATAAAATAATAATATAACAATATAATAATTATCAAAATAAAATTTGTAAAAGTGAGAATGTGCAGAGTAGGGTTGAGTAACTGCGAGGAGGTGAAGCATGGTGATTCGGCACAGGTTGGAGCAAGGCAAGCAAAATTATGTTGGGGAGATGAAGTGTTGAGGACAAGTGAAGTAGAGCAGACTTTGGATCATACACCACAGTTGGTCTTCGAAGGTGGAAGATGGAGAGACAAATGCCATATGGCGTATTGCCCACAGGGCGAATAGGAGAAGATGGAGGGTAGGCCAGTTAGAACGCGTCACGATACTCTAGAAACTATTGTGGAAAATTGGGTCCCTTGGCCAAGACATAATGGATTCGGAGGGAAAAAATACTCAAAAGGATGGATAACTTGGCATGGAGGAATTTGAGGAACAGAAGAAGAATTAGGTGTGAGCGGCCATATCAAAGACTCAGGAAGGAGTGGAAAGCTGAAGAAAAGGGCAATGCAAACACACCAAATTCAAAGGCCACTATTGAGATCAAGGTCTTAGAGGACATAAAGCCCGACATGAAGATCCTTAAAGAATTTTCCTTCATTTGCAAATTCATCGGAGGTTCACCTGATAGAGCATCAATTAAGCTTTGGATTAAGGAGAGTTGGAAGACAGAGGTTTTGTTACGATTTCTACAAAAGGATTTTTTCCTAATTGTTTTTACCGATGAGAAAACCAAAGCGAGAGTGACGAAAGAAGAGATTTGGTTCATGGAGTAAATGCCTCTGTACATGCAGCCATGGAATCAGAATTTTGATCTAGTCAAAGCACGACCTTATGATCACCCTGTTTAGGTTAGACTGTACAATCTCCTAATAGAATATTGGGTAGGTGAGTGCTTTGAGAAAATTAGATGCTCGTTGGGCATTCTTATGGAAATTGACACAAACATTCTGGAGGGCAACATGTACAAATATTCCAAATTGAAGATTGCGGCGATTGATATCATCCCCAACAACATCTTGTTATTGGGCAATGGGGAATAGTGGAGGCAGGGAATTGAAATTGAAGAAACAAGGTATTTCTGTCTTGTTTGTGGTTCACGTAGTCATGGCTCCATATATTGCACTAAATATTTGGTGGAGAGAAGAAAAAAGCCAACTTCGGGTGTTACACCTCCTGATGACATCGTGTTCCAACAAAGCAGTTCTAATAACCGAACATCATAGGCAGGAGGGAATGAGTTCCTAACCAAGGCCTCGATGGGATCAGCTAGATGCCCAAAGTCTATACTCAATAGTAAGGGCGGGGAAGATTCAAATCATGCGAAGGAAAGCAATAAGGTAGAGGTTGGCATTGGAGATGAGATTGTTGCCAGGGCAACTGTTGATTTGGACTCAAATCCTGACATAGAGGATGAGCTGGATGTAATCGATGATAGGTGTATTTCCTAGTCTGCATTTAAACACATGGGTCTGGGAAAGATTGACACTTTAGGCAATACCTACGGTCGAAAATCCTCCAAACAACTTCGGGAGGAAGAAGTGGCTACCAAGAAATTCACGAGCACTACCAAGTTCTTGAGTACCAAGGGAGGAAAATCCTCCCTTGGGAAACAATGAGGATTACAACTTGGAATGTTAGGGGCCTAAAGGCCCCTAATAAACGACGCCTAGTTAGGCGTCAAATACAAAAATGCACAAGCTGTATAATTCTACTACAAGAAACTAAGTTGGCAGGGGAGGAATGTTCACAATTTCTGAGATACTATTGATCTTGGCATGGCTATTTTGAGAGCTCTTATGGTTCTGTGGGGGGCCTATGTATGCTTTGGAAAATGGTGAATGTTTCGGTGGAAATTATCATATCCTCTACAAGATGGATGGCAACGAAAGTCTTTGATCTAGGCCTAAACTACAGTTTCCCACTTATTAATGTATATGGCCCCATAAAAACAGAGGAAAAGGCATTGGTTTGGAGTTCGATCCTAGAGTTTATGCGACTGTTTCCCAAGGAAAGAATAATCGTTGGTGGAGACTTTAATGCAATCCTAGATTTGTCTGAAAAAAGAGGCGGAGTCAAAAGCATCTCACAAACAATACTGGACTTTAGAGCCTTTGTGGCAGAAGTGGGGTTGATGGATTGCCCCACAGACAATGGTAGCTTCACTTGGACCAACCGTTTAGAAAATTTTACTCCCATAGCTGAGAAACTTGACCGGTTCTTGGTGTCACCATCATGGTTCAATTTTGGCTGGTGCGTGAGTGCTTGCATCTATCCTAACTCAATCTCTGATCATTTTCTTATGGATTTGACAATAGCCAATGGTAGTGATAGAGTGAAATCGAGCTTTAAATTCTAGAGCATGTGGTGGAGAGACCCAAGCCTTATGGAGTTGTTGGAGACGTGGTGGAAGGAAATAAGGGTGAGAGGCTCCATAAGCTTCATACTGAAAAAAAAATTGCAGGCATTAAAGCAGAAGCTCAAAATTTGGAATAAAGAGAAGTTCCAGAACATCTTTGTTGAAAAGGCTAATGTGGAAGTCGAGCTAGAGACACTCAATGAAAAGGTGATAGTGTTTGGCATGCAAAATGAAGAATTTATAAAAGAAACTGAATTAAAAAGGAAACTAGCTTTGATTCTGAAAAGACAAGAGATTTACTGGAAGGATAAATCAAGGGAGGTTTGGCTAAGCGAAGGTGATGCCAACTCTAAATTCTTTAATTCCTCAGTCTTGGCGAAGAAAGCAAGCAATAAAATAGAGGAAATCATTACAAGCAATGGTCATACTACCAGGGGTTTGGCTGAGGTAGGCAAGGCTGCAGTAGAGTACTTCTCCAACCTTCTGGGGGAACAAATGTCTCATGGGGGCTAGGTGGACTATCTTGACTTGATCAATTCTAGAGTTAGTGAGGCCAACAATGTGAGGTTGTGTGATAAGATCTCAAAGGATGAAGTTTGAGCTACACTCTTCCAAATGCATCCTGACAAGGTGCCCGACCTTGATGGTTTTACGACCAGTTTCTTCCAAAATTGTTGGGATTTTCTAGGTGAGATCTTTGGAAACTCGTAGAGGACTTCAGGAAACTAGAAGATTCATTAAAGATCTGAACAATACAATTATTGCACTGAATCCGAAAAAAGCTAAGTGTTCCTCTTTCGATGACTATAGGCCTATCTCATTATGCAATACCATCTATAAAATCATTGCGAAAGTACTGGCCAACATGATTAAATTATTGCTGGGGAAGATCATTTCGGTTGAACAAAATGGTTTTGTGTTAGGGAGAGAGATAACAGATAACATTTTACTAGTATTGGAGGTTGTTCACACCCTTAGCACAAACAAGCAGGCCGAAATGATTATAAAACTTGATGTAACCAAGGATTACGATAGGGTGTGCTAGCCATTCCTCATGGAGGTTATGAAAAGAATGGGATTTTGCAGTCATTGGTACGACCTAGTGTATCAATGTATCTCCTCTATATGGTTTTTTGTTGTTGTAAACGGTTCATTACATAGCTTCTTCCAGGCTAGTAATGGACTTAGGCAAGGTGACCCTATTTCACCTTTCCTTTTTGTCATTATGGTTGAAGCCCTTGGTTGTGCGATTAACAATAGACGCCAGTGTCGAGATTGGAGAGGTGTACAAGTTGCACCAAACATGGCCCCAGTCACCCATACACAATTTGCAGATGACACCACTCTTTTGGGAAAAGCAAGTATGAGAGAAGCTAGATGCATCAATCAGGTGCTCAAGGAATATGAAATACAATCGGGTCAACAGATGAATAAGGAAAAATCATGTGTTTACTTCTTTAATACTAGACCACAAACGCAACAAGCTATTTCTGCTATTCTTGGAGTTAAGAAAGGGAAACTACCGTTTAAATATCTTGGTGCACAAATCTTTGAAGGAGTTTGTAGAGTGAAGCATTGGGGTGAGGTGGTTGAAAATTGTAGAAATAAAGCTATGGCATGGAAGAACAACTGGCTCTTAATGGCGAGGAGGATAACTATGGCTAAGACCATTCTTTTGGCAATTCCAATTTACATAATGTCCTGTCTGGAAATCCTTGGGAAGACAATAAATGATTTGGAAAAAATATTAAAGAATTTCTTATGGGAAGGGTCGAAAATGGTGAATAAGATTCATCTCCTAGGATGGGACGAGGTCTGTAAAGTGAAAATCAACGGTCGGGCTGGCCTGCGTAAGCTGCGCCTTCAAAACAATGCATTAGGGGCCAAACTAATCTGGAAAATGTATAAAAACCCCGAAATATTATGGTGTCAAATCATGCAGAGGAAGTACTTGGACAACCTTGATCCAACTAGAATTTGAACGGTTGTGAATCTTGTTGGTGGCTCGACGCCAGGGCATTGCATTTCAAATTGTTGCTCCCTAATTACAAGTCACCTAGCTTGGCGGGTCAGAAATGGGCATAAGGCACTGTTTTGGTTAGATTCATGGAACGACTACAAAAGCATAGCATAGATCTTTGACCTAGACCAATTTATTGACAACTTGCAATCGTCCTATGGCTCCACTGTGGCATATTACATTCAGAGGGAGAGCGTACAGGTTGACGACACCTTTAAGTGGATTAACTTTATTTCACTTTCAATTCCACATGAGCTGGCAGTTGCAGTGAGTGGGGAAGTTGATAATAGATTGTTAAAATGGAGTAATTGGGAAGACACGATAATATGGTGTGGTGCGGCCTTTGGTAATTATTTGGCTATAATGGGCTATCAAATCCAATCAGCGTAAGCTAAGGATAAGTCTTAGATGGAAAAAAATTGTTGGAAGAAGGAAATTTTGCCTAAGGCCGGGGCATTCCTTTGGGTGGCACTCCATGGGCGCTGCTTAATGGCTGAAAGATCGAAAAGAATTGGAATTGTTGGACCAACTAGATGTATCCTCTGCAAGCGTGCGAAAGAAAATGTGGACCATCTGCTCTTATCTTGCCTAGTTGCTGCCTCATGTTGGGATTGGTTGCAAGCTTCCTTTAAATTTTTGGGACCAAGACAAAATAAGCTATGGAACTTTCTTTCTAATTGGCCAAGAATGAATAATGGTGGTTATTGGAAAGGAATTTGGACTTTGGCCCCATCCTAGCTAGTGTGGCATTTGTGGAAAGAACGAAATCAACACATTTTCAAGGAGAAAGCCTTAAATTGAGAGCAGCTAATTGCCAAAATTCAAAATGCTATTTATTGAAACTGCCAATAATAGAATCTAAAATGTCATTTTCAAGATGGGACGAAGAACTTCAGAGATTGTGTCGTTGAACTCAGAATTCTGAAGGCATCCACTAATAGCAGAACTAAAATCAATAGGAAGGATATTCATTGGATTTGCCCGGTTCAGTTGAAATGGAAATTGAACTTTGATGGGGCCGCAAAGGGTAATCCCGGAGACGCTAGGGATGGTTGCATTATTAGGAAAGCAAGTGGAGGTTGTATGTGGGTAGCCTCGAAGAAACTCGGGGTTTTCTCCAATAATATAGCAGAGTTGGAGGCTCTATGGCTTGGTTTGCATCTCTGCATTCACAATGGCATAAACTCTGTAGAGATTGAGGGAGATTCATTGCTTTGTGTCTGAGCAATAACTTCTGGTAATTCTTAGAACTAGCGGATTGATAGTTGGATAGCCCCAATCAGAGAGTTGCTAAACAAATTGACGGATTATTCATTGTCGCATGTTTATAGGGAGGCAAACAGGGTGATAAACTTACTGGAAAATCGAGGGGTGGTATAAGATGCCAAGCTAGTGACGAGTTCTGCAACAGATCTCTGGCCTGGTCTGCAGGAAATCTTATTCGATGATATTATTAGTAATAGTGTAGGCACTTCTACTCCCTCCAAATACCCGTGAGTTGTGTACTAAGGTTGTTTTGGCTTTGGTTGGAGTGTTTGGTTTTGCGTGGTCTTACATTGTTATTGGTGCACCATATGGGAAATTCTTATTCCATTGGGCAATGTTGGGTTGGTGTGGCTATTTAGGGCAGGAGGGAATGTCCTGTTTAGTAAAGTAAAAGCGATTGTCAAGCGATGGTATTCCAGTTCGGGTTGGCCTGCGTGTGCAGTAAGGAGTCCCTACCTACACAATGCCAAAGACTCTTCGTTGTCTAGGATAGGGTAGTGCTAAATGCACTCACATAGATTGTTTCACGGGTGTTAAATGTTAAACACCACTAGTGTGATGGAAGGGCCTATGAGACGATGATTGGGGCCCTTGTGGACATATGCGAATCCAAAGAACGGGTGTCTGTTCTCCTTGATCAGATCAAAACGTTCATGCACTTGCGAATGCAACCTTGAAGTTGAGGATTGAGGGTTGGGTTAGATTCTTACGTATGTTCTTTGATCCAGAAATGGTGATGGAGGAGGATGTGGCTGGTGAAGGAGCTGATGCTGAAACTTCCAACCAATGTAAGGAGGCTCTGATGAAGTTTATGACAGACGTATGGGAAGTCTTCCGGAATGGGGTGAAGAATGCGAATTTAGAGGCCTTCTCCTGGTTCATGGCTTCTGACCTGTCTTGGCTTGGCGATGGGAGCCTTTGAAGGCTTACAATCATGGGTGGTTTTTTGGTTATGATCTACCAGGCTTTGGAATAGTAAGCTATGTAGGGGCGATTTTGTCTGTTCATTTCTTGTTGCTCGGTGATGGATGCATCAGTGCCCAGGATGCCTTCCTTCGTGTTTCTTGCGGACTCTCTTCATGTTGCCTACGGGCTCTCTGCACCTATGTTAGTATGTACTTGGGAGCTACCCCCATTTCTTGGTAGCACTTATCTACTAAAAATAATAATAATAATAATAATAATATAATACTAATATTAATAATAATATAATATTATCATTTAATACCAATTAGAAATAGTTCAAAAAATAGAACTTGAACCAAGCATAGCCTCTGAGGGTGAGTTAAACGAAACTGTAACCTTCTTAGATAAATGTTTCTTCTATTTGTGAACCATTGTCCAAGGAGAATCAAAAACTAAAATTGAGAAATTTTGATCAGAAGGGGAAGACTCCCCTCTAGAGTAGCAGACAAGAGGAACACCATTTACTTCAGGTGAAGCATCTGAAACCAGGTTAGGAACAACCAAATCTAGAGGCCGCACAACAGTATCCATAGGAGGAGAATCAACCATCACATCTAAATCAAGTGGAGTAGAATGAACCTACACAAAAGGTTTTGGAACTTTTTCCAGGACAAGGGCAGCAGAGGAATCTATAGGAGGAGTAACAACCACCTCATCAATATTATTTTTCTTCACAGAAGGAGAAGTAGGCCTTGAGTCTTCATTAGAAGAAGTAGAATCAACAACATGACACACTTAAGTGTTCATAGAGAGAGTTCTTCCACCAAGTAGCAGAGGAAGCAATGCGAGAGCCATGAGAGCAGTCACGAGCCAAGTGACCAATAGAAAAACAACGTTTGCAATGAAAAGGGAGATCCTCGTAGTCCACCATATGAGACCATGACCAACCATTAACCTGCAAAACTATCTCACCAGGTAGATCCTTTGAAAGATCAACCTCCTCTAGGATCCTAACAAAGGAGGTGTGAGTAAAATTCTTAGAAGCCATATCTGCTTTCAAGAATCGACCAATAGCATTACCAATGCCCTCATAGGCAGACGAGCACCAAAACTATAAGGGAAGATAAGGAAATCTTACCCAAACAACCACTACATCTAAGGGTTCATTCAAAGGGTTAAAAAAATGAACCTAAGGTCTAATGGAGATGGGATGAGAATCCCAAACCCACAAACCATAGTCTAAAATAGCCTGCCTATCCTTAGGAGAGTTGAAACTCACAACAAAATAACCCCTAATAGAAGGGTAAATCTCCATCAGACCATCAACCAGAGGAGCCCAATGGTTGGTGATCCAAAGTTGCAAATTAGAGAGGGAAGGCCACAAGCGGCAAAATCTACAAATAAGTGCATTTTTGGAATAAAAAAAATATTTTCAACAACTTCCACACCTAGAGAGACAATAGGAGCAACATCTGCACACAACAAGGGACACACAAAGCCCTCCCTTGGATTCTTTAACTTCACAACATCAACAAATGATGGTTGGGGACTAGGGCGAGCACACAGGCTCTCGAGAGAGTTCATGGACGCCCCAACCGTACCCACAACATCAGTTGGGGACGAACCTACAACCACAACAATAACATTGGTTGGGGAAGAACTTGTGACCTCCCCACATCCAATCGTTCGCTTTGCACCTTGAATGGAGCCATTCCCAACCACCGAAGGGCACACGCCACACAACAAAGGAAGTGACGCTGAGGCACCAAACACAACATCTTGAGACACATCCACAAGAAGGGGAGAGTTAGAGAGATCGACAACCAAATTGCAGCTAGGTAACAGGGGTTGCACAACCGGGCGGGAGGTACCTAGGACAAATGAATTCAAAATCTGTGTTGGGCGGGAGAGACCAGAAGCTTCCATCGGATTCTATGCTAGGATATTTTAGTCTTTAGGATATAATATTAATATGTTAAATATATCATTATAATTCATATAATGCAATATAATATTAATAAATAATAATATAACATAAATAAACATCACAATCATAATATAATAAATCTCAATTAATATTGATGTCTTTTGTTGTTGTAGTGTTGTCGTTGAAACTAGCATATATACCTTATATATAATCTATATAATATATGTTGAGATTTATCATTTTCGAGACTTTTTTTTTCCAAAAAAATAGAAAAGCATGGAAAAAGTAAAAAAAAATACGCCTCGAAAATGATAAATCTTAGTGTATATTATATAGATTATATATAAGGTATATATGCTAGTGTATATTAAATAAATAAAGTACACTAACAATGTGTAGCCTCCACAACACCTCCACCAGCCAAATGCCATTTAATGCATTAACTATGCATTGATGAATCTATATCTTTGTATTTTCCTAATTTTCTTAAACAAAAATGATTTAAGGAGCTACTCACACAAATAAAAAAAGAGATAAATGTTAATTTTCAAATATAAAAAATAAGTTTTAAAATTCAAACTATACAAATAGAAAGTAGTATGTGATTGACCGATGCTGTACCACAAATACATATCGAAGAGTAACCTGCTTAACAGTAGGAACTTATAAATGCCAAATTCGTCTATATACATAGATATAGGTACTGAAATACGAGAGGAGACACATTAAAAAATAGACGCCAAATTCGTACATAAATATAGGTACTAATTACTAACTCCCATACAAAATAAATTTTAGGCGAGACGGGAACGGGGAAATACAGATTGCCCTTAAAATCCGATTTCTGCGTAGACGCTCGGAAACCTGTACGTCACAACTTTCAACCAAAGAATATTCGAATCCGTTAATTCTATCACTATAATAAGAAGTGATTTAATTAATCTAATTATTCATGTAGAAAATGTAGAGTGTTTGAGTCAACAAAACTATGATATTTACAATAAATCCACTTAGCAATTTACTTTTGGGAGACGGAGAAAACCTAAATATTGTCGAGCGGACTAATAAAATTCTGATTTACTGCTGAGTCATCATGACAAACGACAAAAGCATAATAACTAGGATTTTTTTTCTATTTTTCTTGACGATAATCTTTGTTTCAGCAATTGATGTCTTTGGGGTTAAAAGAATTTGAGATAAGGTGACATTTAGTGCTAAAGAGAGAGAATGGTAACATTTGATGCTAAGGTTTGGCTCACTTCCCTCCATTGCAATTTGCTGCCGCAACGGTTTGCAATTTCCTTGCATCGCTTCAAATGCTAACCTTTGATTGACTTCGACCCCCGTTGCTTCGAATTCCCTTCGATTTTCATACTTTTTTCGTCAAATTTTCCTCGGATTCCGCTGCTTCATCATTTTCTGCATGTTTTGTACCCGCGCTTTAACCGTGGCGGGGTATTCGCTTCCGCTTGGGGTTTTTAGTTATTTAATTCTTGTTTTGCTGCCGGAATTCGAATTCATAAGTGTTGAGTTTTGGCGGAATTTCGGGTTTTGACAGGAGACAAGGTTTTGCCGGAGAGATAGGCGGAACTGTTTTCAAGGTATTCGACTTTTCTGGCTTTTGTCTTTTCTTTGTTTTGAAAATTTGAATTATTCTAGAATTAAATCTCAAGGCTTTACTTTGGGAATTTTCCTGAATTTTCACTCAATTTTTTATGAAGTCGTACGAAACGTCGCTGTCGAAGAATTTTTGCTGCAATATTTATGGAGACGCCTGTAATTCGGGTGCGGAAGTTGGGTTGAATTACGTGCAAAACTAAAAAGTTCTTTCTGTTTTCATTAGCAATTGTTTTTAATGGCTATATTGAAGAGAGAATCTAGGGTTTGGGGGGTTAGTAGAGAGACCAGCACATTGAGCGACGAGGACAGTCGGGCGCATAATGTTGAGGCAGATTCATCAGATTCATGTGAAGGGTCCGATGTTGGAGAGATAGGTAGCGAGTTGTGCAGAGTTGGGAAGCACAATTGTAATATACCATACGAGCTTTTTGACCTGCCAGACTTGAAGCCTATATTGTCTCTGGATACGTGGAATTATTGCCTCACCGATGAGGAGCGCTTCAGTCTTTCGGCCTATCTTCCGGATATGGACCAGGAGACTTTTATACATACTTTAAAGCAGTTATTAGCAGGGGAAAATTTTCATTTTGGCAGCCCGTTGTTTGAACTTTTTGAAATGTTGAAAGGGGGCCTCTGTCAGCCAGCGGTGTCTCGCTACCGGGAAGGTTTGGAGTACTTGCAGAGAAAAGAACACTATCACTTTCTGAGAAAATATCAGAACAATATGGTTGAAAATCTTACGCAGATGAAAGAAACTTGGCAAGATTGCACAAACCTAGGCATTGACGAGAGGCTCCACATGTGGAATTCATGGAAGAATTTAAAGGCATTGGCGTTGTCTCAAGCTGAGTCACAGTCTTTGTCACATAGGCATTCAAAGCAAATGTTGGAACTTTTGAAGAAGGGAAGACCAGGAAAATCATCAGCCTGGTCTATCAAGAGTTCAAACTTTGCCAAAGATGACAACATGTTGGAGGGCGATCCTTTTCTGCTCAAAGGAAAGGGATTAGGTACTGAATATTATGACCAATGTTCATTGGCAAGAAAGTTGCCTCTTAAAAGTCAATTGTACAGCCACTCGCTAGAGGGGATTGAGAAAATGGGAAAAACAGCCCCAAAAGGAGTTCTGAAAATGTCACCAAAATATAGTCTGAGGAAGAATGGGCAGACTGAAAAGCATCTTGAAAGTGATCAGAGGACACCATTTTCTGAAACATGGGATTCAAAGACAGATTGCAAGTCCTCATCTACATTCCCACACATCAGCAAATGGGAAGTGGATAATCATGTTGAAGAGGCACCATATACCATGCGGAAGACTAGAAGTAGGATAAGAATCAATGGCTTAGAAACTTCTTTCAATAACACCAAAGGACCTCAGTCTTGGAATTTATTGAATGAAAATTCAGGTCTAGTGGAAAGTCCTTTAGAGCATTGCAGAAATTTGGGAAGGGTAAAGAAGAAAGAAATATCAGACAGCGTGGGTCTAAAAGAGGTGCCAATTTTTGATGAAAACATTGGATGTTACAAAGGAGGAAATGATTTTGCCAGAAGAAACAAAGGTTTGGAAAATCCAGAAAAAAGTGGACAAAGGGCAAAGATATTAGCAGAGCACCGCCGAGGGCCGCTGCAAGAAATGCCAAGGGAAAGAGCAAGTATAATATCTTCTAAAGGTTTAAGTAATTATCCTCAAGAGAGAGACATGTTTGATGTTTCTTTGTATGCTGAGGGTCAGGTACAAAGATCAGACAAAAAGAAGAGAAATCCTTTTGATTGTCATAAAAAGCCAATCAAACAGTACCGGGAGTCATTTGATCAGGATACTGTTTTAAGTGAGCAACGGGTATTGCCTTTTGGGCATGAAATGATCCTTGATGACAAAGAGCTAGGTGATAAAGAACCACAAATATATGAAGATAAAAAAGGGAAAAAAGAATGTGGTAAAATCTTGGAGCAACCGAAGAAAAATCAATCGTTAAAAGGGTTCCTCAGATTTACAGTAAAGCAAAAGATTCTCCCAGATGAACACAAGCTAGAACATCACCCAGAGTACCGTGGAGGTCAGTCAGAATTTGTTGAGAATCAAAGAAATGTATTGGAAACTTCTTTGTCTCTAGATAAATCGAGATCTCATGAAGGGAAGAAAAAGAAAAGAAAGAAAAGACAACTTGATGATGTAATGACTTTTGATCTAGAGAAGATACATGAAGAATCTTCAAGTTTTGATAGCCCCAAAGAAGGCATGGAGACTTATAAAGGATATGAAGGGGCAATCAAAGACACAATAAAAAGTGAGACAAAAGAAATGTTTTCACCCCAGAGGCAAGGATCTGAGGATACCTTTTCTGGTGGTACTGATGCAAAACCTGTCTCAAACTCACATAGTGTTACTCTTACAAGCTTACGCCACCAATCGGGTAAAGGTACAATACGGCAGAATAAAACTAAGAAAAATACAAAAGAGGATATTAATGTCCTTGATGCTGGAGTGTCATACAGCTCACATGGTGATGCTCAGTTGATTATAGGAAAGCAAGCAGAAGAAGAGCCACGGATGAGCATGGCTAGTAGGACCTCAAAGGAAGATGCTGACATCCTAACGAGGGTCACAAAATCAAATGGGATGCACAATTCTAATCTCAGTCGACACCAGCAAGTGGGTAGACTAAAGCCCTTGAAGAAAGGGGCTAAGAAGAAGTTGGAGAATTCCACAATCCTTGATGTGATGGCCAAGTCCCATGGAAGTCAGGTTAGTCCTCAGTCCACTATGTGCTTGGATTTAGAAGAATGTAAGACTGCAAATAGAAAAGCTAAGAAAGTTGAGGCTGATCCTGAAGCTCTTGATGGAAAGCCAGAGTCAAATGCACTGCAGTGTAATGATTCTCCAAGTTTGTACCAGCCATCAGATGAAGACAAATCTGAGGAAAAACAAATTTGTAGGAAGATGGATAAAGCCACCGGATCCTTAATGTCCTTATCTTTGAAGCAAGCTAGCATAGCTGATAAAGTAACATCAGATGCAAAGGCCATAAAGAAGTCCTCTCCTCTTGTTATGCCTCCTGTTGTTTCTAGTTTCTCATTCTCTATCATACATTTCCTTTCTGCAGTTAGAACAGCTATGGTTTCACCTACGGCAGAAGATATTTCAGAGGTTGTAAATCATTCTGAAAAAAGTGATGGGGAAAGAGAGAGTTCAGATCAGGAGGGACAGTTTATAATACAACGTGATGGGAAGGTTGAGGAACAAAATTCTGTGATGCCAAACCATTCTCTTGATGGCCAGAATGACAAGTGCATGAGAGGTTTAGTTTCCAGTCATTTAGAATGTGAAAGACAAGCCATTCCATATTCTATTCCTTTCCGAGAAATTGTGAAGCGTGTTCAAATGAATCCAGGGGATCATTGTGTCCTTGAAATACAAGAGCCACTGCAGGATCTGGTTCGTGGAGTCTTGAAAATTTTTGCTTCAAAGACAGCACCTCAAGGAGTTAAAGGATGGAAGCCCCTTGCAGTCTATGACAAATCCACAAGGAGTTGGTCATGGCTTGGTCCTGTAAATTCTAGTTCGCCAGGACATGAGTCCCTTGGAGTCCAAACTTCTTCTGAAGCATGGGGTATTTCTCAGAAGATGCTTTTAAAATTGGTTGAGGCATTTGCAAATTGGCTGAAGAATGGGCAAGAAACTCTTCAGCAAATCGTCCTTCTACCTTCTCCACCACCACCATCAATGCTGACTTGTCTAGATGAGAAGGAAAGATTTCGGGACTTGAGAGCTCAGAAGAGCTTAATTACTATCGCTCCCAGCTCTCCTGACATGAGAGCCTATTTCCGTAGAGAGGAAGTTCTACGATATTCGGTTCCAGATAGGGCCTTTGCTTACACTGCTGCAGATGGAAGGAAAGCTGTTGTTGCTCCATTGAGGAGATGTGGTGGTAAGCCTGCATCAAAGGCTCGGGACCATTTTATGCTTAAGCCTGATAGGCCGCCTCATGTGACAATACTATGTCTTGTCAGAGATGCAGCTGCTAGATTGCCTGGGAGCATTGGCACAAGGGCAGATGTTTGTACACTCATTCGGGATTCTCAATATATTGTAGAAGGCGTATCAGATGCACAAGTTAACCAGGTCGTTAGTGGAGCTTTGGATCGTTTACATTATGAGCGTGATCCATGTGTGCAGTTTGATGGGGAGAGAAAATTGTGGGTTTATTTACACACTGAAAGAGATGAAGAAGATTTTGAAGATGATGGGACATCATCGACAAAGAGATGGAAAAGGCAAAAGAAGGAAAATGTTGATAACTCCGATGTTGGCCCTCATAATGATAGCATTTATCATTGCAGGGATGAGCAGGATGCTTGTGGTTCAGGCCTTGGTTTTGATTTTTGTTCTTCTAATTATAATGGTGAATCTTCATCTATATATTCTGGTGGCAAGGCAGAACTAGTGTACAATAGAAATGGCTCTTTAACTAGTCCCCGAGTTCTTAGAAGTTTCAATGAATCAAATATAGAAGAGGGTATGGTACCATTTATAGAGCTTCCTCCATCCATACACTCAACTCCTGGTAGCATGCGTGAAAGTCATCCAATGGGGTGGGAGGTGCTTGAACTAAATCCATTGAATAATGGATCAAATCTTAAAACTCGTGAGAAGATATCCAATGGTGATTTTGATAATGACACCTTTAGCAGACAGAGAGCCACTGAACTTCTAAGTACCAGCTTGTTATGAAGATCCAAATGATATTTTTCAAAGTGTTAGAACTTGGAAACATATCTGGGATTTTCAAGGTATATTAGCTTCTGTTGTTTCCACATTCAAGATTCTTCATGATTGCTTTTTTTGAAATTTTTTCTTTTGGCATGGTCTAGTGATGGTAAATTCAGAGTCATGATTCATTTATGAACTCTTAGATGTCTATGTATAGCTGTGTGATAGGATATTATAAAATTTAATCAAAGAAGTGCTTATCTCATCTTGAAGTTAGACAAGGATAATCACTGAAGATATTCCTCGAGGAGTTCCTTTTCTGTTGTTATAAATGAGTAAGTAAAAATAATAGTATACAGTCAAGAAACCAAATCCTTAAGTTCCCTTTTACCATCAAGAATCAGGACTTATATAATTGATAGGGCTGCTGTGGATAAGTATGAGCACATAGTCAAAAATCACAATAGAAAATACATGTGCTTATACAAACATCACATGCACATTAATATGAAAAATTGTTCGATATTATTTTTGTCGGAGAATACATAAATCTATTTGTTGATTATAATTAGCCCATAGAAAAAAAAATATAAATAATATATTGTCACCTTGTCTTCCTCAAGGAAAATAATTTTTGTTGACTTTGATACCATGCAATGTAAGTTTGACTGTAATGTGCACCAACTAGGCTCAAATTTAATTTTTCATCATGGGGTATTTTTGTTGAAAATTTACGTGGAGAAGAGAACTTGCTGGTTATGCTCTTTGTTTTATTCGATAATGATTTTCCCAAGTGAAAATGAACTGTAAAATATTCCTGTATTAAACAAAAACGAAACTTCCTTAATAGATTTACAAGGAAATGTTTCTGTTAGAAATATGTATACTGAATTAAAAAATAGAAACTATCTAAACTAATTAAAACGAAAGATGAATTAATATTACATTATTTAATATTATTTAATTTTCCCTTAATGGTCATAGTTCTAACAACCCACAGCGGAACGACACCTCAGAAACAATTGCCTATACTTCTGCCAACTAATCTCATAGAAACTGCAGAAGGGTGAGATAACGAACTATCACAATTTTGAATGATGTTGTAACAAATTGCCCCTAATTAGCCAGAACAAAAAAAACAATATGTGATTTTGAGGAAAAATCGGAAACCATTTAAACTTTTGAGATGAGCACGACGCTTAGAACAGACTGCAAGAAACCACGATTTTTAACAAAATCGTAAAATTAAATCTTAAGTTTACAGTAGCATCATTTTTTTAGAAAAATTGCGGCAAAAAACCCACAAAGGAATTAGCTGTCCATGTATCCTAAAAACAGATCAACATACAAAATATAAATTTTAAGAAAAATGGTAAAACCATTTCAGATTCAAGTTACTATCAAAAATTTTGACAATTTTTTTGACTATTCAATTAATTTAATTTTTAATTAATTATAAACCCAATAATTAATTTTTTTTTTTTTTTTTTAGAAAAAATTATAAAAATTATAATATAATTTTTTGTAATAAATTATTAAAAACATATAATTTTTAGAAAATTGGGTAATGTACCACATCAAAAAATCACGCAGAAAATTATAATTTAGAAAAAGAACGACATAACTTAATCTGAGAAAAACCTCAAAGAAATTTACAAATTAGTTATAGATGCGCAATTTCATAATACAAAATTGAAATTGCTGGGAAGCTAAAAATTCCATGGGTTTGAGATGGACAAAAATTAAGATGAATTATAAGGAGAAAAATCATATAAAGTTAAAACGATCAAACAAAACAATAACCACCAAGAGTAGAAATCCACACAAATGAAAGATTGCATACAAACACCCAGGTCGCCGGCCACAAAGAATTGATGTACATTGGGACTAAAAATACCTTTGAATCTTGAGAAATCGTTCCAAAAATTCAAAAGCAAACAAAGGTCATTCGTTCAAAAGTTTTTGAACTTACAAAGTTCTCAAACTTCAGACTACAGAGGTCGCACAACAGAGATTGTTGATGCGGGACAATAAAAGCTTTTGAACTGTCTACACAACTTTTATGCATAAAAAAATGATGAAAATCACAAACAAATGGAGCACAACATAGGAACCAATATTTTTCAAAAATAATAGTGATTTTGACCATTAAAATTAAAAATTTAACCCTTCAAAATCAACCAGACCCGTTTTTATACCTGATAAAATTTTTTTATTATTAAATAAGAAGAATTTCAAATTAATTTTAAAGAGAGATGTTTTAAAAGAAACGATCATAGACTGAAGACAAATTTAGAAACTATCTAAACTAACTAAAGACGACTAAGATGACCATTAATATTACATTATTTAATATATTTAATATGAACATCCCACATTCTTTCTCAAGGGATGGCTTGGTGATTAGATTGAGCTTGATATGAGAGGAAGCAGCCATTAGAAGAACAACCAGAGTAAACCGGATAACAACCCACAAGGAAAGGACTTACACTTCTCTGTAAGAATATAAAATGAGAAAACTCTTTCCTTCATTAAAAAGAAGTAAATTTATATTACTCCATCTGTCTTTGACAACTACAGTTCCTCTTAAAATATAGGACTTCAAACTTGTATGTTAGATTCTTGAAGCAAAACACTATAATAAATAAAGCCACCTATCATAATCTCTATCTTCTTATTTTCATTCTCTCCCCTGCTTTTATCCTCTATAACCATCCACACATTTATCTGTCTTTATAGAATTGTCTCCAACAACACATACCAAATAGTGCTGTTGTCGTCTAATGAAGATTTACTTTTGAATGGTGCTTGATTATTAACTGTTTTTGCTTTTGTCCATGACATCAATCATTCTAATTATGCAAGTTTCATACAGACAGATTTTCTGAATCTGAGCTGATGACACTTTATTTTTTTTGTAATTTCTTGCATATAATTGAGCTTCTGACTTTGTGAAAATTGGGCTATTTCCAATCTTGGAAAATATCAAGTACATACTATACCTGGTTTAGACCTTTATCCTCAGTTAGTCTGAAACAAAAATTACTTTGAATCAAGCACTTGGATTACTTATTAGTTATTGACATGTGGAATTGTTTAAAACTTATTTTGGTGGTTTCTTTACTAGAGTTTTTGGAGGTATATGATTTGTGGAGAGGGCAACCATGTTATGACTAAAGAGACTTAGTGAAATGTGTGCTACAAATATCTGGTATGAGATGCGATGAGTTTCAATTTATTGAGATCAAATTATTAAGTTAATTCCTTTCTTCTCACGCAAAAGAAACAACACATTTAAAACAGCACTTATTTTTAGCTTATGTTCATAGTGCATTGGTGAATAAGATCTATAATTTGCATCCTTTCTATGTTCTGAAAGAAAATGTCCTTAAAATTATAATGGATTCGAAATATTCAGAATTTTTCTATGCCAAAGTTATTAAGTTGCCAAATTGAATGGAGTTTTGTGAAGTTGACCGGGCGGGGGGCCTAGCTCGATTGGCTAAAGCATCCTGTTGCAGGCAAGAGGTCATGAGGTCTAGTCTCCCCCCAAACCCGTGGTACCGGAGGGTATGTTGTGCCAGTGCCACCGGTCACGTGAAAAAAGTTTACCGGGCGCACTGCAGTTTATAGGGGGATGGATGCCCAACTGATTCCTGCAGTCTAAAAAAAAAAAGTTTTGTGAAGTTGACAAACTGATTTTTGCATGGTTTTCTAGATCAAGATCATATATAAATGGTTAGTTTACCCTAAAAGTTAAATGCTATTGAGATCTAATCCTTATTTGGTATTTACTTTTTTCTCTTGTGATTGGATTGCAAGCTTGATTAACTAAAGCAAGAAATCTTTTGTGCAATTTCACATCCTTACAAGTTGGGAGCTCCTTGTGAATTTTGAGCATTTGGACTACCATTGTTTGTTGGAATTTGTGAATTTCATCTTCAAAAAGTTTTAACATTCTAAAGCCATGAAATTCTATGAGACTTTTTGGATTAGCTTAATAATCAAATCTTTCTACTAAGTTCAGACATAAGTCATGTCTAACTTAGTGACCACAATGGTAGAGATATTGACACGAATTAATGGATTTCTCATAAATGTATGAAAAGAGCAGAATTCTTTGTAGAAGTTAGAGGTTGTAGTTTAGGTCATGGCCAATCCTGATGCAAATCTGGTGCTTGAGACCACTTTTGTGGATGCCCACAATGGAGTTTCTTTCTGTTTACCTTACATGTGTAATTTTTGGTACCTCATGACCCTGCTCCAGAGTAAAGCCGACCTTGCCAATGAGCTGACATACCTCTAGTATTCCAACTGTCTGCTAATGAAACAACCTAGACATGGCTTTTGTTTCCTGATTATTATAAAATATAGGAACAGTGTTAAAACGAACATTTGATTTTATTCAATAACATTTCTTGATGTCCTTATAAGTATAAACATGTATGTACATGCTTGTGCATAAGTACAAATACACGTCAATGCACACTTACAACAAATATGATTTGCAGCTGTTAGGATTTTTTTTCAGTTTGTTTTCAAGAAATAAACAACTGCTGTTCATTGTTAAAAATCTACATTAGATAGTATTTTTGACAACAGAATAATTGAAGCATCCCTTTTTTTCTTTTGTTTTGTTGGTGTGACATCAGATACACACACACACGTGTACACACAAACACACATTCACAGACATGCATGCACGCATATGTATACACCCATATACGTACATATATGTATGCACTAATGCATACACACATTGACAC
Source organism: Sequoia sempervirens (assembly GCA_007258455.2). Classification (NCBI taxonomy): domain Eukaryota; kingdom Viridiplantae; phylum Streptophyta; class Pinopsida; order Cupressales; family Cupressaceae; genus Sequoia; species Sequoia sempervirens. The sequence continues at coordinate 79,849,589 of VDFB02000002.1, read as the reverse complement.
ACATAATACATACAAACCAACAATCATGAAACTATTTCTCATTATTTAATAAATTATAAAATACATTAGCCTGTGTAATTATGTCTCACAATTTTCTCAGATTGGAGGAATTTGTCCCCAGTTTCTGCTATAGATGTTGAAAGTAATGTTCAAACACTTACTGGAACATCCATTTAGTTTGGGTGGGCAATGGGATTTTGTGACCATTTGAGTGGTCATGGAGTGTTCCCCGGGGTGCAGATGGGGAGACTGGAAATATGGAACGGTGTTCTTAGAATGAGAATTATCAACCTTTTCCTCCAAATGTGGAGCCTCATAAAGCATAAGCTGACTTACATTCACAAAATCATATACACCAAGCTGAGAAGGAAGATCCAACCTAAAAGGGTTTCTCTAAGCTGCATTAAAATTATATGAGTTTCGTATTGAAAAGCTTTGAGCTTGTGACAATGTTGAGATTTGACCTCTAAATTTCCTCACCAATAGGAAAATATAGAGGGGCTTTATGCCAATCATGAAGTTCTTTGTGAGTGGGTATGAGAGCAACATTGTACATATTGGGAAAATAACTTAGTAAAGTTGATAGCATCTATAGTTTTGTTGCATGGAATGAATATGCCTATTTTGGAAAATCCACCAACAAAAACAATGAGCAAAATATGCTTCCTAAGAGCAGATAGAATCCATTATTAAATTTGATATGTATTAATTCCCAATACCTGGAGGGAAATGTAAGCGGTTGGTACAAATCAAGCTTTCTGTTCAAATCTTCCATGTGTCCTTATAGAAGGGCAATAGAAATATCCTATATTTCTTTCGGTGTTCAGGGCAGGGGAATGCTAAAATAATTCTTGGATTTTGGGAATGGTGTCGGGATGGCTAATATATATATTTGAAAATTAGTAATTTGCAAACTTGAAAATGGCAAATAGTGGGACATTCAAGATCACAACACTTTGTCTATGATCATCTATGCTGGGCCTACTCATATTGAAAGGGTAGATTCAACATCCTGTTCAGTGTATGAACTATTTTACAGGTGTAATTTTATTAGACATTGCATCTAGATTTTTTTGAACCAATAACTGAGACTTGATGTTTATTTTTAGCTATTTATAATCTGCTCTTTTATATGATAATTTGATGATCACTCACCATAATAAACAAAATACATATTTTATAAGCAAACGAGCTGAAAAGAAATAATAACCAAAAATCTGTGACATTATAAAAGACTGAAAATTGAAATTCAAACACCATCAACGACATTGAACTTTGAAATTAAAAATTAGAGTCAAATGATATTGAAAATCATAATCTCATATAAGAATATGAATACAAATCATGATGGCAGATTTGTGGTTGGGTGATACAGTTGTAGTGGGAGTGTCCAATGAAGGACCATCCAGCTGTGCAGCCAACAGCAAAATAACACACATGAACAGAAAACTCACAACAAAGTGACACGAGATATATCTTGGGAAAACCCTCAAAAAGGACAAAACCCAGCCTCCAAAAGATTCATCCTCAATTATTGAATTCTCAAACAAGTTACAATCTTGTTGTAATGGTATACATCTCAGGACGCAGCTACTTAATAGTTACTATATCCAATGCCTTGAACCCCATCCTGATCCATCTCCAATTTCTGCAAAAGTGACTCCCATCTCCTCTGCATGATTTTCATTTTTCAATGATCGTGGAACCCAATATATACCATTCTCCAATCTCCTATTCTGCATTGGCTGTAAGGTGTTGCAAAGTTCAATACTCCTCAAAACGTGTAGTTGGCTAGTGAGAGTTGATTTCTCAGACCAAACCAAAAGGAAGGCAAATAAATTTGTGTGGTGCCCAATGTTTACTCCCCTGTGTCCAATAAGTTTTCCCATGTCTTCTTTGATTGTTGCAAACTTCAAATTCTTTGGCGCCAAAAGTAATTCTGCAACTGTGATAGTCTGCCAGTCTAATACTAGTTCACAAACTCGAATATGTCATTACATAAGTCCAATTCTCCTCAAATGTGGACACGATATCCAAATATTCCTCTTTAATGTTCTTTCAAAATTACATTTCATTATAAAATGTGGTGAAATGCAGACATCTTCTACAACTGATTGGTGAATCAAAACTGTAAACAAAACGGGCTAAGTGAATGCTGGTGATGTGGAATTGCTCTACTTCTCTTAAGGATGATTTGCATCAGAGAATCCTGGTAAAGTGAAAAGTGAGTCCCTCACTTTCCAATGACTAGAGGGAACCCTAGTCAGTTCACCTCAGCCGTGGAAATCCAACTAGAGCCCTTCCTCTCCATTTCCCCAAATACTCCTCATATTGTCTATTTCTGGTGCCCCTCCTGACTGAACTGTCCAGTTTTTCCTTGAACCCTTCTTTTGGTTATGGTGGTATAGGTTTTCACCCCCAATACCTCGCATTGGTCCCCTTTGAATCCTCTTAATAATACTCATATAGGTTTGTGATGTTGAATATTGGAGATGTGCCAAGGTCTTTCGGCAACTCCACCTCATATGCATTTTCAGAGTCAAATCTTCTAATGATTAGGCAAGGACTGAACTTCATTATCATCTTGTAATATGTTCCAATTAGAAATCTCTCCTTTCTGAGATACACCATCACTTCATCTCCTACTGCAAATTCTTTGTGTCTTTTGGTTTTGTTTGCTTCTTGTTTGTATCTATCATTCATCTTCTCAAAGTGGATTCTCACCTCCTCATGCACCCGCCTCACACGTGTTCAACAAATTCTTCGGCTTTCTCACTCCTCTTGTCTTCCTTACTGGTGTCTCCTAGTTCCAATACGTTCTTTGGATTGCTGCCACTCAATCTGAACAGTGTCCTTCCGGTACTTCTATTTACGGAGTTATCGTGTGCAAAATCTACTTACAATACAACCATGCCTGAGTTCCTTGCTTTTTCTCCAATCAAGCATCTCAGTAAGTTACCTAGGCTCCTATTCACTACATCTGTTTGTCCACCAGTTTGCAGATTATATGTTGAGCTAATTTTCAATTTTGTTTTCATCCTTTTCCACAAGGTCCACCCAAAGTATCCCACAGACTTAGTGTTTCTATTTGAGAGTATGCTTTTTGGCAATGTAATCGTAAACAAATCTAATGGCAAGTATAAGAGATTAAGGGTTCGATATGTATTCTCAGATTCCAGAATTCTACCAAGATCCTAAGACACAGTTTTCGATTTCCAGATTTGTTGATTTAATGTGTTGAATGCAGAACATTATCTGATTTCTATGTCTGCATATCAAGGAATGGATTCGCCATAAGTATGAGAGAAAACCCTGTCTCTAAGAGACATGTCTCATGAGAGGACGTCCACTCATGGGACGTGTTCTTTAGAACGCGGGTTTAATATAAACACACAGTTAATGAACTGATAGTATAACACATATATACTATAAGGCGAATAAGAATATAAGTTTCGATTTAGAATATAACATTAAATATAATTCGAATTTTATACTCATAAATTCGTATGATATGATTTCCAGAAAACTAAAGATAAATTCGTATCAGGTATGAATGACGATGGTGCTTGCAACAATCGTCCTCCATATTTGACTGACGCTATCATTTATTAACACTCCCTCTTAGCTAGGGAAGATATTTCAAATCAAATAACTAGAGATATCACCTTAACATGTGATATCTAAGACATGATATGATTTCTCAAGATTGTCAAGTCACATGACATTCTTCATAATCACAACTTCATTATATGGTATGTGCACTGACATCGAGTCACATGATGTCTACCATAATAATTCATGGCATATCCACGGATATAATTATCCACCATGATTATCTCTTAGGAATCACAATGATCTTCAAAAGACATCAAGTCCCATGACATCCATCAAGGTGTCCAAGAGATACCATCATGACATGTCCACAGATATCAAGTCACATGATATCTATCATGATAGTTCAAATTAACATTGTAAAGTCGTCACCTTACAATGTCACATACAAGTGTTCATTATTAGAAAGATCGTCACCTTTCAATAATGTACACAGGGAATGAGAGAGAGCCCATAAAGTCATGGAGTCACACACATGACAAAAGAGTTTACACATAAAACATCTTAAATATATTAGTACAACTTATAAAAATTTGAATTTTATACATAAAATCAACTTACATTTCAATCATACCAAGCTTCTTCTTGAAGTGCTCCACCTTGATTCGAGAGAGAGGCTTGGTGAGAATGTCTGTAGTTTGATCATTTGTACTAATATACTCCAACTTGATCACATTTCGTTTTACCATGTAATGGTAGGGGATCTCAATGTGCTTAGATCTATCATGAAAACTCCCTCTTAATGGTCACATTTAAGTGCTAATAATGGAGAAAGCGGACAAGGTCAAAGATTTATCACTTTTTCAGTGCTAAAGTGATGAAGTGGGATTGGATAACAACATAAAGTTAAATGTTTTCCATTTACATATCACCCATGTAACCTTGGGAGAAGTTTTTCCTTTTCTTAAAAGAAATCCTCATCTATATTTTGAAAGAGTCTAGTAAACACAGATCTTAACCTATCAAACTAGTTTTCTACTATGTTTGACTAGAAGGCCTCCATGTATTAATCTAACTTGCTATCAAGATTCCAATGTAATAATAAGTCACCAAAGTGCATTTATTTCTCTATTGTTATTACCTCTTCAATGCAATCACTATGAAATATGCTCAAGGAACATACATTTCATTTGCAGTATTTGATTAAGAAAAGATTCAGGCTTCATTATTCTTCCATTCATTTCCAGTACTTGATTAAAATGTAACTCTGAGATCCTATGAGGGTTGCATGCTTGTGTTGTGCAACAATTTTAAAACCTAAATAGATGGTTGGGAAAATTTAATGATGTTAATCATGATTCTCAGATTGAGTAAGCTATGTTAACTGTGATCAATACTTTATATCTCAACATAGTTAAGAAAGATTTTAGAAGAAAAAATAGATTTAATTATAATCGATTTGGATATGATATGATATAATTAAATTTGTATCAAGAACTTTATTGTCCATATCTGAGATATATTTATTAAATATGCTATCTTAGTATAAAAAAATGAGTCCATTATGTTAACTGTCATTACAAATGTAGTGTAAGGAAATGACCATGATAGATTAGAGATTAGGTAGATTAACCCAACATCAAAAGCAAGTCCTATTTATTTCCTAATTTGTGGCAAAAAATAATCAGATTGAGGAAAATAGATCTGATTTAGATTCCTTCATAAAATAAATTTGTGAACAATATCTTCTTTATCCACTTAGCAGCCCTTAAATGCCTTAGGAAAATTGGGACTATATTATACAAATGTGTTAGGATTTATTTGTTTTCTACTAAAATTGAGACCTTATTTGATTTCACTTTAACACAAAAGAGGTAAATTATGATGAATTTAATCAACATGTTTTTTTAATTTATTTTGATTAAAGTTGCAATGCTTGATGATTAGGTAGCAACAAGATTTTAGGTGCAACTAATGTTTCATTTTTTGTGCCCGTTTTGGTATGAACTTCTTGGTTATAGATTAATATTGCTTCTTGCATCATTTAGTTTTCATTGAAAATACCAGTTTTTTTTGGCTTAAATAGGCTAATTGCATTCCCATTCGTCAAGTCGATTGGAATAATGTTGAGGATTTGGCAACGCCAAATAGTTCAAAGTTGAAGGTTATTCCCTGAGATGATGAATGGTTTTGATGCTTCATTGTTCTCACTCTCAATTAGTTCAAAAAACTACAAATTGGGAATGAATTCCGAGAAATTGGCCAATATGAAAATATTTTTTGTAGATTTGTATGGTTTTTGGTGTAGGACTAACAATGGTTCTAATATTATGATGATCTTTGAAAAATTGAGATGACAAATCTCAAGTATACTAGTTCTTTCTTCATGAAACTAGACTTTTTCAAATTGATCAACTTTTCTTCTTTCAGCCTTTGTAGTACCAATCTAATGTGTTCCAAATGTTCTTCTTTGGTCTTACTAAATATCCAAATATCATCCAAATAAACTATTTACCAACTTACCAAGAATTTCTTGAATACCTCATTCATTAATTGCATAAATGTTCTTGGCACATTGTTTAGTCCAAAGGGCAAAACAATCCACTCATACAACCCCTCATTGGACTTGAAAGTTGTTTTCCATTCATTCCCTTCTCTTATTCTTATTCTAATATGGTGATAACCACTCTTTAAATCAATCTTGGTGAGATACTTCACCAAGTTCACTCCAGTCAAACATCCATGATATCATCCATCCTTGGCAATGGAATGATTTATGATTTTATTGAACTAGTGGAATAATGCTCATTCTCCACTCACGCCTTTTGGGTTTCATCCATGGGAATTGTTGAGGGCTCAACTCTTTCATTAGACAATTTTCTTACAACTTGTCACTTGTCTGTTTTTGAATTGTTCATGTTTTGTCATTCTTGTGGTTTTTTGAAAAATTTTGGAATCTCATGTTGAACCTCCTTATTGGTGGTGCTTTTGGATGTTGTTCATATGTGTTATTGATATCCTTCTGAAGAACTTCATAGTGCTTCAACATACATGCACTTGGATACAATCTTTTGAGATTTTGTGTGCTCTTGTTGAAATTGGTCACTTTGCTTTTGTGCAATGCACAATTGAGTGGGTCATGAATTTTATGATGAAAAGTCACTTCCACATGGTCAAAGGAGTTTGGACTCAGTTTTGACATGGATTTTTGAGAGGAAGTGGATTGGTTGGTTTGACTGATCAAAACTTGGGAAATTGCTCATGATGGCTTTATATGAAGTGGCATGTTAGGATTTACAGTTGAATACTTTGTAGTTGCGTGAAAGCTGATTTATTTTTTTGTTACTTAATCGACTGTTGCCCATATTTTTAACTTATTCTTTGAAAAGTTCGTTAGTGACCAATCTTTCTTTGTATTATTTGATGGTGAATGATCATCGCTGTGCTTTGATGGCTGTTTCATTTGAAGGCCAAGTCAAATGTGGATGGGTGATGGTAGATTAAGATGATGAAATGGCGGATATGGCATCATTTCACATAAGGTTTTTGATGTTGGCGATCTTGACTTTTATGTGCGATGGTGAGGATCAATGGTGGGCAATGAAGAATGAGGATCTAACGGCTATCACGATGGCTTAGTGCATCACATTTTCACTCTCAAAGGTTCAAATCAAATGTGTGATGCGCAACGAAGAGCCCAGATTTAAAGATGGTGATTTGATGGTCATCGCTAGCCTCTAGTGCATTGCAGTTATAAACATGGGAGTTGAGGACTTTTTCGTGATGAGCGATGGAAGGTGTGTGACATTAGCATGGATAGGTGGTAGTTACCCGCTATCCCACGGTGATATGGTGGGTCCCAAGTTGAGCTTGGCAGGACAGCAGGTAGGCGACAGGTGTCTTGGTGGGCCCCAGTTTGCCTTGTATGTGTCAATGACTCAGATTTAGCACAAGAGGATCTAATGGTCATTGTGCCGCTGTTGTGAATGATGCTGCCCAAGTGCTTTTCGTGATGGTTTTGTTTGCCATGATGGGAGCGTCAACGGTTCAGATTTGAAGGCAAGCATCTGACGGTCATCGGTGGAGGTCTTCACATTGCCAAAGTATAAGTGGAGTTTTGAAACATTATGGTGATATGTGATGGCCGATGGGAGAATATTCTTGCTAATATTCTCGCCATCGGAGGGTCTCTTCACATTGCTCTTTTCATTTTGTCGGTGAGTGCCTTTCCACGATGTGCAATGATGGGCAGAGATCAAACAAAGAATATCTAACGGCTGAGGTGGCCTTGTGCCCTTGCTTCACATCGCTGTTGTGAAGCAAGGTGGTGGAGTGGTTTGCGCAATGTGCATTGGGCTATGGGAGACGACGGTCAACATTCAAAGATCAACGACCCTGATTTGATGGTGGAGATCAACGATGACATTTTAAACTTGGCCCGATGTTTGATCTCAGCTATCCATCTTCGATCCAACGGCCAACATTTAAATTTCAACAACTAATTGCCCTAGTTCGCAACAAATTTGAAGAAGTAATGTCTCAGCGACATTCCTAGCTACTAGATCAAATTTGATTGACTATGGCCTGATTTTTTATGCTTTTTCAATGTTGCTTTTCAAAATTGGGTGGTGCCATTACTCCTTGATGTGTTGCAGACGCCTTATTCTCTTTTCAGGGTGTTGTTTTGATATTTTGTTGCGGATTTTGCAGGTGCCCATCCCTGCATTCACGAGTCATCATTCCGGGGCTTGTTCGAGTTGACAAAGCCTTTATGGCTAGTTATGTTGCTCTATAATGGGAGCAATTCGGATAATTTTTTAATCTGATCGAATTCATCTCCTGCAAACCCTAGTTAGGTTAGGGTTAGGGTTTTGATTTCAAATCTTAGTTATGCTTGAACCATAAAGGCAAATATTGTATCATTATTATGGGTTCTTCCTCTGGCTCCTCTAGAATTTTTCTTTTGTAGACCTGCAACTCTTGCATTCTGCCATTGTAAAGGTTACTTCAAGCTTTATGTCAATAAAATTCAACTATTATCACCATTACCTCTTGCATGTTTGAGTAAAATTCATTTACCTTCATATCTGAGTGGGTGTTTTAGTTGTTTCTTTGACATATTATGCTGTTTTGAAGTAGGAAGGAACAAACTCTAAATTTGGTGCATCACCTTCTTTCACATTTCATGTCTCCTTCTACCCCTTTTCCCTTGTGATCTGTTAGAGTAGGTTAGCATTTGGACTTTCATGTGCTGGGTTAGGCCAACAAATTTGCACTTAGTTTGGAAAAGGAAGCCAGCCTTCTCTGGAGACTTGACCTCAATTTGCAAGGTCCCACACCTTGAGGTCATTTCCATTGTGTCATTAGAACATTGAACTCTTGTTCAGTAGGGCGCAACTTATGTGACAACAGGTTTTTGGCACGCCCGGTGGGACTACTCTCCATTGAAGAATTTGGTGTTTTCTTCAATGCATCTTGCCTTTTGAGGCATATCTTCAAACACCATGGCGATTCCATTCAAAATTAGCTGGTTCAAGCAATCTAGTTCCATTTCATGCCATTGAAGTGGTGCCTTCTTCAACGTTTTAGCCTTTGGAGGTAGTTCTACAAGCACCTGGTGACTTTGCAAGATGCATCTTTGGTGACTCTTTGGTATGTACCCAAAATCTCTGGTTGGGCAGTCCTTTGCTCTTAGTTTGTAAATTTTGAAGTGTTTACCATGCTTGAAAATGTCAAGTTATAATGGAAACCATATGTATACCCCACCATTTCATGATAATGCTGGCTTTGCACCTCCCAATCAGCCATATCGGGCTGGTTATACCTCCCATTCCATTCCACAAAACCTTGCTGTTGTGGGTTCTCAATCTTCTTAAAATGCATACAACCCACCCCACCTTGCTCAAATGTCCCGGATGCCTACACATTCCTGTCAGCAACCCTAGGATACTCCTTATTCTTCATTTCAGCCCCAGAATGAGAGTGAACTCATATCTATGGTGAAGGATCTCTTTAATCAGATTATTGAGCTTAAGGAGCAGCAACAAACATTTGACCTATAACAGGGAGAGTGGGAAAACCAAGCCTATCAAGGGCAGCAAGAAGGTTATTTCCCACGTCATGATGAGCTTGTCCACCAAACTCACCATCAACAACAAAATTTTGATGTTCAATGGAGGTATGAGCAGCAGTTGGAGACAAAAATAAAGCAATAAGAGAGTATACAGCAAGAGATGTTGCTGCTAGGGAAGAGCAAATCCGTTTTGCCCTTGCTCTAGCACAAGTGCCCGAGACTCAGGTAGCCCCTTGTGTGCCTAGTTTCAAACAAGCACCTCCACCAGTTCTAGAACAACCTGCCAACTACATACCCATCAAAATATATGTTTTTTTTAATCTTCGAATAACTTATTGCTCACATGGTTTTCATAGAAAACTCAACGTATTCTCCATATAGCAATGCATAACCAATATCAGAGCATTCAAATAGAAAGAAAGAATCAAAAACTATATCATGGGGATACTCTTCTTGAAGATTTGATTTGGTGCAAAATATGATCTCAAATGCACATGTCTAGGAAGTCAGGGAATAGTTTGTGACTTCAAAAACAAGTTTCAATGAAGACAATGGTGTGGGTAGGACAATGGACAACAACACCAAAAAAGACACAAATTCAATATGCCCTCAATGTGTAGATGATCTATTATGAATTAGCTTCCCTAACTTTGAATGCAATTTCCTCTCTATAATAAAAGCCTATGGCAAGAAAAGCTAAAGAGTAAAATATGTTAAGAAAACATAAGCACAAAATAACGTATTTAGACCGCCTACAACAAATAAGTCAATATTTAGAGGTAGTAAAGACACATCATTTACTCAATTTGAAAAGCTCATCATTTACTCAATTTTGAAGCATTCAAACATTCCCTGTGGGCCACTAAAGATGCATCATTATGTGCATTTCCTAATCCTAGATCTGTGCATTTCCACATGAATTGCGTAGCCTATCATATGAAATTTAAACACTATGCAAAGCTAAGGAAGAAGATAGAGATATTCTATGGGGAAAATTCAATTTGATGATGAAATAAAGCGTGAAAGCCCTTGGCTAAAATTTGTCAGTCAAACAAGAAAATTGTGTCATATAAGTTGTTGAAAATGGTGGTCATGGGCTTTGGCCCTCCTTCTAGCTCCATAATGAGGATGCTAAAATGTGCAAATGCTCAAAACAAACAACTATTAACATTGTTAGTTAAATTAAGCAAATCAAATAGAACATCCCTATGAAATATTTAATCATGTCAAAATATGCAAACAAAATAAGTAGAACCAAAACAACTAAATGAAAGCACATAAAAACATGATCAAACCCTATCCCATAGTGGATTGGTGCTACTTTGATGGGGAAAGTAGCCCTTTCCCAATCCTTGTTAAGCTCTTGGATGATGGATGAAATGCCTTGAACATGCTATGTGATATGATGAACAAGATGCAAATGCTTGAGATTGTGTATCAAGTTGTGTCCCCCAAAATCAATAGAAGAGCTCTCCATTTATAGGAAAGAGGGATGGAGGAATGAGAAACATGAAGGATGTGGGACAAAAGACAAACCTGCAATGACAAGATGCCACTTGTCAAGATGTGAATGGGGGAATCTTAAGCACATTTTGATGAATGTGCACAATAAATGATATTAGGTGGATTTTGAAATTTAAAAGTTGGCTTGTTGGAGGGAGAAGAAAGAGCCTTAAATGCCAAGTGGGAGATATATCAGAGATAATGAATGCCTTGTTGGAAGGACAAATCCATTTGGAGGGATTTTAAAACTGGGAGGAATATTCTCTTTTGATGCCATTTTGAATGAAAATAGAAGAAATAATAAATCAAATAAATTGATTTATTGTGCAAGTTGCAGAAGCTAGAGAAAAGAGGATTATGATTAGCATTAATCATGATTTGATTAATTTTAATGCAGGTTAGTTGATTGTGACATTCAACTTAAATATTTGGATTTATTTAAATTAAATGAGAAGATAAAGATCTTTAGAGATTTAATTAAATATTTGGATTTATTTAATTAAATGGAGAACTTTAGAAGATTAATTAAATAAAATTGATTTATTTAATTTAAGAAGGATGACTTAGGATTTAATTAAACAAAAGATTATTTATTTAATTAAAGATGGAAAATTATGATTTAACTAAATATAGTTAATTTATTTAATTAAAAGAGGACTTTAGGATTTAATAAAGATTGATTTATTTAACTAAAAGAGGACATATGATGAATTTTAATCAAATAAAGATTATTTGATTAAAATGGTTAGTAGAGGGATGATTAAGGATGAAATGAAATTACTAATTCTAGATTGGATTCATGTATATTTTACGTGTCTACAAGACCTAATTATGAAACCTAATGATATGCAAAATTTGAAGAAAAGCCTAGAAATGACTATAAATCAGAACAAAAAGTAGAGAAACCAAAAGTGTGCACCTGGAAATTTGTAGATGCAAGAAAGAAGATATAAAATGTTGAAAAATATGGATTTAGGGAGCACTAGGACTCATATGCCACTTCTGGTAGATTAGTCCCAATCTATGGTTTCTAGACTAAAACAAGAATCTAGTAGTGTAGACTTAGGATCTTCAAAAATATTGAAAATTGCTTGTAGTGGGACTCATACGCCACTTTTGGCATATCATTCCCTTTCTGCTTTTTCAAAAATTCAAAGTCCATATTTTCTCTCCAACCTTTACTCTTCCTTCCCAATCTAATTTTTGGACCTGAACATATGAAAAGACTTGTAAAACAGAATATAGAATTAATTTTCTTATGGCGGTTTTCCTTTATCAAACCCCTAGTTCGGTAATTAAACCTTGATAAAAATAATGGATCTTTAATGCAAATGTAAATGAAAACCCTAATCTTAAGTGTATCAAAGATTAGGAAATGTGAAATGCAATGCAACCCTGCTCTATTGTGCTAGAATGAGATGCATGAATGAAAAATGAAGATGAATGACTCACTTGGAGAGATCCCTAATCACCCAAATGAGCCCTAGTAATGCATGTACCTTCCTTAAACTAAATGTAGACGGGGATGAGAACGTGGGGAGGCTGACTTTGATGGCGCCAATTGTCATCTCCGCCAGACCTTCCCCGATGACGCCGAGGGAGACATCTCCCTGACCTAGATCCATAATGTGGCTTGACACCTGCAACAAAAACTCAATTTTTAAAGATAATGCTATTTGATCTTGAATAAATGTGAGCATTAAACTAAAAAACCTTCAAAATGCCCTCAATCTTCTTTTTATTCACATTTGCATTTCACTTGTTTGCTCAGAGGGAAAGTGAATTTGAAAGCTTGATTGAAGTCAAAGAGTATTGCAAGTGAAAAAGGACTGTAGGAGAAGAGAAAAGAGGAAAGACACCTTTTGACCATTTTTAAAGCAAAAATTTTAATTATTTTTTATTTTTTTTCTGATTTTCAAGTTCTAATTCTTTCATTTCTTTTAATTAATTTTTTAAAATTTTATTTCATTTCTAAATTCAAATTCTTGTTGTTTTTTTCTAGTTTCTAAATTAATTTTAGAATTTAGATTTTGTTTTGCAATATAAAATTTGTTGAAAAATAAAATATAATTTTATTTTTTAAATTTAAAGGGAGCATAGGGAAACTAAGTGTTTATTGAATTTCAACATTTTGGAAATCAGTGCAAAAAGCTCCCATAGTCATGAAATGAGGAGGCATGAATAGAAAATTTCATAGTAACAATCAGAATATGTGAGCATGAGGATGAAAAAGGGGGGTGAGCAAGATCAAATCCAGAAGGGCATACTAGTTCCATAGCTAGTGCACCAGTTTCTACTGATTGCCCTTCCCAGGTTTTGGCAAAGTGGGCTAGGGGTTCTTATGATCCCAAATCTCCTCTCAAACAGTTTGCAACAAGAATAACAGCCCCAACGTCATCAACTGGTGGTACGAGGAAATGGCAATGCAACATTTGTGGTGATGATTGGTTTGGGAGCATCACCAGAGTTAATGCACACTTCCTCTTTTGGCCAGGAAAGGGTGTGGGAGCATGCGAATTTTTGAAGGACCCTAAAAATTTGAAATACAGAATTGAATTCAACAAGCTTTGGGGTGTTCCAGATGACCTGGCAGTTCCAATGCCTACTACCTTGTCTGGTAGGCAACATATTCAGACTATTCAGCAGATTCAAGAGCAGCAAATGCAGACGCAGCCACGTATTTCTACTCCTACATTGCATCAGAGAGCAGGAACATTGTCAGGGTCAGCCTCAGGACCGTCATCCACTTATAGCACTATGGCTGCATCACAACAGGGCAAGGGGAAACGCAAGATGCAAAGTCAGCCTAACCCCATAGCTGATTTATTTAATGTGCACCTGAGGGATCAGGTAGATGATTCCATTGGCAAGTTCTTTTTTGCCAATGGAATCCCATTCCATGTAGCTCAATCTCCTTATTATAAGGAGATGATGTCAATGGTGGCGAAGGGAGGACCATCATATGTGCCACCTGGTGAGCACAAATTGAGGACCACGATCTTGGATAACAATTATGCCAAGATCAATTCATTGATGGAGACGATGAGGGCATGTTGGGAGGAGTCTGGATGTAGCATAGTTATGGATGGGTGGGCGGACATTAGGCATCGTCCACTCATCAATGTTATAGTTACATGCTCAGAGGGGCCATTCTTTCTCAAGGCGGTTGATTGTTCAGGGCATTGAAAAGATGTTGATTTTCAGTTTGAGATCCTTCGGGCAGCTATTGAGGAGATTGGGCCACAAAATGTGGTCCAAGTAGTGACAGATGCAGCACATGTGTGCAGAGCTGCAGGGAGGCTTATAGAGGCATCATACAGACACATTTGGTGGACTCCATGTTTTGTTCTTGCCATGAACAATGCACTCAAGGACATGGGGAAGATTGAGTGGATTAGAGGAGTGGTTAGCAATGCTAGAGATGTGCAGATGTATATCTGCAACCACCACACTTCACATGCCATCTTCAGGAGCTTCGCGAAGGAGTTCTTGAAACCAGTTGAGACCAGATATGCATCCTATTTCATTCTTTTGGAGAGAATGCTTGAGTTGCAAGAGCCACTGCAAGTCATGGTTATGACACAAGACTGGAATCGTTGGGATGGGTCCAGGCCAGAGCAGGGGAAGAGGGTGAAGGAGATAGTGAAGAGTGATGCATTTTGGCATGATGCAAAATATATTGTCACCATCATTACACCAGTTGTACAGGTCATCAGATATGGGTATGGGGATGCACCTAACCTTGGGGAGGTGTATGAGTGCATTGATTCTATGCTTGGTCAGATGAGGGCAGTTGTGTAAGAGAAGGACCCCACTTTAGCGTTCTACAATGTTTACATTCAGCCTATTATTCAGCGTAGATGGGACAGCCTAAACACTCCCTTGCACATGGCTGCTTATGCATTGAATCCGAAGTGGTACATGCCTAGGCCTGGGAGAGTTACACCGATTCAGGATGATGAGGTGAAGGAAGGGTTCTTCAAATGCATTGATAGGATGTATGATGTTGAAGCTGCTGGCACCATTCGCACTGAGTGGACGAAATTTGCTACTCTTAGGGGTTATAAGGCTGCAGCAAAGGCGGACATAAGAACTATGGCACAGGAGGATCCGATTTTGTGGTGGACTTGTCATGGACCGAAATCACTGACTACCACACTAGCCATTCGTTTGCTGTCCCAGGTTTCTAGTTCTTCAGCTTCTGAGAGGAACTGGTCTACTTATAGCTTCATCCACTCTCTTAAGAGGAATAGACTTACCTCTAAGAGAGCAGAGAAGCTAGTGGCTGTACATAGTGCCTTGCGTTTCACTGACCGCAGGACACGTGTGTACAAGGAGAGCCCAGCAGCACGATGGGATGTAGAGCCAGAGGAGCCATCACAGATTGATGAGGATGAGGATGCTTCAGATATAGGGTTGGTTGGTGTTCCTTTGGCGGATCTTGACCTTGAGGAGTCCAGTGGTTCTAGTGATGAGGAGTTTGCCGACCTCCCGAGGGATGATTAGAGGCCTCTGCCTCTTTCACTACATTTTGTCATTTTGACATTTTGATTTTGTACTTGTTTTGATATCATATAATCATGCTACTCATTGTAATCGTCTTTATAATCAGATATTTTTGATATAATATAATAGAAATCTTCCATTTGCCGATGCAACAATTGTTACATTGTAGTATTGAGTATTACTATTCTAATTTCTAATTAGTAATTCATCATTCGATACTGAAAACTTCAATATTCAATGTTTAATGTTCAAGTACTAATTTAGTATTTCAATTTTGCTATTTTACTTCTTAATAGTCTTATACATCTTTTCATAACTAGCATTTTAACTTTTTAAGTACCATATGTATAGTATATAGTATATACACGAGTCCCCCACTCGAATCCCCGCCCATTCCCAGCAATCCCCGTAGTGTTGAGAAATTGAGGCCCCTTTGTCCCTCCGTCCCGGAAACCCGTCCCCGCGTCTCGACGTCCCCCCGTCCCCGACGCCGGTGGAACATAGGAAAAAAATTGATGCAATAGAGGAATCAATCCTCTCATTTGATGTCGTTTCTTGATTTGTTGAAGATGAAGAGGATAGATCACATTTACCTACATTAGTTGAAGCCCTTGAACAGCTTGGTCTTGGCTTGATGGATGAAGACAACTCCATGGCTTTGGAACAGCAGCAACAAACCTGTTTATCCCTTGTTATTGTGGATGATGTTGATGTTATAGCAGCGGGAGATATTTTTCTCTCAAATTTAAATAATAAATGATGAATAAATAAAAGCAAGTCGGACTTGCTATAAATATTGAATTATTTTTTATGGGCCGACTCAAACAAAAAGTCGCCTTCTTTTGTGAAAGAGGCTGACTCTAATGAAAAGACACCTTTGATTTGTATATATACCAAGCAATGATCATTCATTTGATCATTCGATTTTTCAAGAAACAATTTGCACTTCAAGAGGGAGTTCACACTTTTGCAGCAGATCATAATATTGCTTCAAGCAGATTGATATCAAGGAGAAATCATATGTGTTTGTATATTCGCATCTAGGAGAGGTGCTATCATCCATTACATTAAATCGGCCTTGTGTTTGGCCAAGTTGTAAAGCAGATTTCTGCTCTTTTCATTCAATATATAAGGGATATATTTTGGCTGGGTTTTTCTCCCTCGAGGAGGAGGGTTTTCCCAGGGTATCTTGTTGTGTTCATTGTTCACTGTGTTGCATTTTTGATTGCTTACATTTTTGATCTTATAACTAACATGGTATCAGAGTGGGTCTAAGAAAAGATCTAATCAGATTTGTTTAAGCAGTCAAGTCAACTTTTCATCTAAGGTAGATCTTGAAGGCAAAGTATTGTTGATCTAAGGTTGCAATTTATTCAGACCTAAGGGCAGATCTTTGAAGGTGAATTTGTGCGGAAAAAAAAAATGGTGAACAGTGTCAAGGTAGAAGATAGGATTGATGGAGCCTCAAACTTCAACTCTTGGAAACCCAGGGTACTCATTGTATTAGAGGAGAATGATCCTTCTTGATTTTAGAGTGGGCCGGTGTTAATAACGAACCTTAGATGATGCTGAGAAAATCTAGAAGAGCTTAGAAAAGATCATGATAGACTCTGTGATGAATCACCTAGTATCGATCATCTCAAGAAGTTGAAGGCGACTAAAGAAATGTTTGATACTCTAAAGTTGTGAGATCAACAACTTACAGGCTGAGCCCTTGCTTTTGAGACAACAACTCACCATAGGCAACCATAATCAATCTTTGATAATGCTAGATCTTGAATGAAAGTGAGCTTGAACACCTGAAAAAACACAATAATGCTACATCCAAGACTTCTACTTTACTTGCTACTTGCTCTTGAATGCTCTTATGAGGGAATGCTTGAATGCTTTGAATGCTTAGATCTTGAAATTTCTCTTCTAGATTATTGCTTAGATGAAATAATGACTTAGAAGCCTGTTTATATAGGAAACAAAGTAAAGCAATTTATATTCAAAAAATACAGAAACCTTTGAAACCCTTTTCATTTCATCAAAATTTTGGGTAGAAACTTTTAGTCTGTCAGGTCCCACCTACACATACTCCGCCCAAAGTTTTTGGCCCCCACCCACATACTGGGTTGTTATAATCTACAAAACCACCGTTGAAATTTGCCTTGAGATCCAAAATAAAGGGTCTTAGGGGCCTATTAATGATTATTTAAAAGGGGATTTAATGCAAGGGTGCTAAAATAGGTCCAAATTGCCATTTTCAATAGCGTACAATTTTCAACACTACATTTAGCCCCCACTTTAGCGCCCAACTTACATCATATGCAGCTAAAGGTATAGTAAATTTTATTTCATAAAAACTCATATAGATTCATTTGTGAGCATGGGAAGTTTGGGTATGAAAGATCAATTTAAAAAAAAGGCCCTTAAGTTTTAAAATTCAAAAAAAATAGAGTTAGGCAACTTGACATAAAAAAGAAAAATTATCTATATTTTCTTATTAGTCTTCTAGTTTCTACTTAGGTTTTTCTTCGAGTCAAAGAAATTCACCATATTCAGAATCTGATCTCGGGTCCATATTTAGCTTTGAGCAAAACCCAGTCTTGATTTTTTCAGAAAATTGCCCTTAGCCTTATTTAAGCTCTGTGTTTTTTAGGTTTCTTTGCACGTAGAAAAAATTTTTTCAAAGCATCATCTTTTTTCGAATTCCATTGTGCAAAAACCCATGTCCAGTTTTCCAAAAAAATTGCCCGGGAACTCTAAAATCCTCAGTTTCGACTGAAAAGTCTATGCATGTTAGGCTAAACGGCATTTTTTCACAATTTTGATGTTATGGGTTGTCTTAGAATCATTTTCCAGACAAAACCCATGTCTCAGAATTTTTGGTGAAAATTATCCTCCGACAGGGTATTTTTAGCCTCACCAGGAGCCATTTTTAACTTTTCAAAGAAAGTTGTCAGAATATTGCCGTGTTCACAGTCAATGGGCGAGTTTTTCAGAAGGTAGTTCAACTAGATTGAATTCAAGACCAAATCGGTCTTATTTCATGATTTCATCAGAGCAGCTGACAATGAAGCGTTACGTTGCAGAAGGAACAGAGATCATTTCATTTACGGAGCCGCCAAAGTCACTAAGATCTTGTGCCATTATCTTTGTGAAAACGGTACCTACGCTGATCTCGAGGTTGTGCAAACTAAGTTCCAGAAGCATGTTCGTGATATCTTGATGGAGATTTTAGAAAATATTTCAGTGATTGCAGCCAGTTTCAGAAAGGCGACTGAAGATTGTACAGATGGTATGCACACAATTACAGAAAGTGGCAGAGAACTAAAGAAACAGACTGTTATTTTTAGCAGCATCAAAGTGCCAGATGACAGGGAGATCGATGAGTTCTTGGTTGAAGTGTTAGACCGAGTTGACATGGAGTGATCTGTCAGTTAGAACGTGCAGTTAATTTCTAGGGTTGAGTCCTGAGCAGCAGTTAACTTGACTTCCAGTCTTCAGTTCACTTGCTGACTTAACACACGCTTATCTCATCCTCGGAGTTATCAACACAGGAGTTAGGGTTAGGGTTTCCAGTTAACTGAAGGTAGTGGCCAGTTAACTTTGCTTTAAATAAGGGCGTGCATGCTTGCACATTGTCCTACCAGTTCTGAGGGTAAGTTAACTGTATAGTTTACTTCATTAGGGTTAGGGCGCATAACTTGCATGCAGTGCAAGAACTGTAGTGAACTCAAGGTGATTTTAGGGTTACCTACACCTTGATGTATATAAATAAGAGCTTATGCTCATTTGTAATTAACTTTTGCTTGAGAGAGAAGTATATGCTGCGCCTACCTTGCCCTCAATATTGCTCTTTTTGTATTGGTTCATGTGTCTTCGCTATTGCAATTAAGTGTTATGCCACATAGGGTTTCATGCAATTGTAATGGCGGATTCTTTATGTCTTGTGAATCTTTTATCATTTCAATCAAGTGTTATGCCACATAGGGTTTCGTGAGATTGTGATGATAAAATCGTTTTGTGAAGTCTTTACTACTTTCAATCAAGTGTTATGCCACATAGGGTTCCATAAGATTGGTGTGGTAAATTCCTCCATGGATTAGATACGACATCTTTGTCCCTTGGGAAATCAATTGTTATGCCACATAGGGTTCCAAGAGATTGAGGTGATAAGGTTGTTTTGTGTTAATTTACCATTGTGATCGATCGTTATGCCACATAGGGTTTCGAGAAGTTGCAGCGCTAAATCTATTTTGTGAATCTTTATCAATATAATCGAAGGTTATGCCACATAGGGTTTCGTGAGATTATAAAGATAAAGGCTATTTTGTGAAGGCTTTGCTGTTTCGATCGAGTGTTATGCCACACAGGGTTCCATAAGATCGTCTTAGTGAATTCTTAAATGTTGTACTTGATAAGCTTGTTTAGATTGAGATGATAGTTGTGCCACCACTTGCCTTCAAGTGAGAGTCTAAGCTTCGTTTATCGTCCAGATAGTCAATCTGCTCCATTTCCTCATGCTCACATTTTCTTGAGGCGGATAGATTAAAGTAGTTAGCTTAGTTGTGGTTAATGATCTGCGAAACGGAAAATCCCCTTGGCTGCGTTCTTGGTTTTTGTAACCTTACCTGGGCGAGGGGCAAAAGATGGGACTTAGATTACTTTTCTTTTTCCACATGCATTCCAGCACAAGCGGGGAGCTTCCCCTCTAATTTGAAGAGAGCACTCATTCGCGTGGTGTACATAGGCTGTCAGGTACAAACACGCACTCGGAAGGTGGTAGATTTTACGCCAGCAAATGTAAGAAAATCAAATTACTTTTCATACTTCTAGAGAGGCAAAGGAAAAAAGAGGAATAGAGACAGAGAACCAGATTCTGCCCGAGAACTGAAGAAGGAGGATCTCTCTCACATTCAATGTTACAGGTGTGACAAGTATGGTCACTTTGCTCGAGATTGCAAATTAAGGTTTACTCAACATGTTTCTACTGCGGAAATTGACATAGGGACATCTCAGAAGGAGCCAAGTTTTAAAGTCAATTCAAAAGGTTTCTTATTCTAAAGTCAATTAGTTTCTTCGAAGAGGAGGAAATAACATTCAGAGGGAGTCTAACAAACCAACAGAGTCAACCTTGGACAAGGAGTTCAGGAGGTTGATGCAAGTACTTGGAGCTTCAAAGGGAGTCACTTCATCATGAAGATTTGTGTAATGTATATTTCTCTGAGACGGAGAAATATGAGGTGAAAGCCCTTGTAGTGTCTATTTCTTTGAGACAGAGAAATATGAGGTGAAAGCCCTTGTAGTGTATATTTCTTTGAGACGGAGAAATATGAGGTGCGAGCCCTTGTTCATTTCTGAGATTGAGATGATACGTCATGTTGAGAGACTCCATGACGACATCACGTTGAAACTCCGTGATGAACCCTTTGTACTTGTGTTTTTCCATACATGGGAGTAGCCATGGTGGACGTCATGTTGAGAGACTCCATGACATCACGTTGAGAGACTCCGTGATGGGCACTTGTGCACATATTTCTTTCCACACATGGGAGTAGCCATGGTGGATGTCATATTGAGTGACTCCATGACGATATCACGTTGAGAGACTCTGTAATGAACTCTTTTCCACAAATGGGTGTAGCCATTGTGGGTGTCATGTTGAGAGACTCCATGACATGGATATTTGGAAAGATACCTGCCTAGCTAAGAGGGAGTGTTGATGTTATAGTAGCGGGAGATATCTTTCTCTCGAATTAATTAATAAATGATGAATGAATAAAAGCAAGTCGGACTTACTATAAATATTGATTTATTTTTTATGGGACGACTCAAACAAGAAGTTGCCTTGTTTCGTGAAAGAGGCTGACTCTAATGAAAAGACACCTTTGATTTGTATATATACCAAGCAATGATCATTCATTTGATCATTTGATTTTTCAAGAAACAATTCGCACTTCAAGAGGGAGTTCACACTTTTGCAGTAGATCATAATATTGCTTCAAGCTGTTCTGTCGGTTGGGAACTAAAGTGTCTAGGACCCTTAGTACACTAGAACAACTTCAATATACTTTTATAATTGTTGATATGTAGATTTGATATTTTAGAATGCTTATAGGACATATTTTTTCTTTTTTTTAGATTCTTCCCTAGTCGCGACAACATCTCAATAATAGATAGTTGTCACCTACGAGACCTAGTATCGACATTATCAAAGGAAACATAGATATTATAGAGCACTGGATTATATTGGGCATACCTCATGCCTCCCATGAGGTACCATGATGCTATGTTGATGGCATTGGTTGAGAGGTGGGATTCAGACACCTATATGTTTCATCTTCCTACAGGAAAGATGACTATCACCCTAGAGGATGTCCATCACATTCTTTGAGTTTTGATTCAAGGTGAGAGAGTCTATTTTGTAGGGGAACAATCATTTTGTGAGATGAAATATGATATATAGTTCTTCCTTGGAGGTCCGATCTAGAATGACATTGTGGAGTCACACATTGATTTATCATGGCTACTCTAGTCGCGAGCACCAGTTTTGGTATGAATCATGGTTTTCACAGTGGTACTAGTACTCATCCATAATGGCCAGGGAGCACATCTAGGTGGAGGACTAGTTCACATGATATGATGGATGGCATAACAGAGGACCGTATATGCCTAGGGTCACAACATCCTTGCATACTTGTATTATGATCTAGGGTGGTTTGCATACCACAGGGTCAATAATATGGTGCAGTGTACACTACTGAAGGTGTGGTTCCTGGAGCATATCACATGCACTAAGCCGATAGGATTTCCATCTATATCAGCCCAAGGATATCCATGTGTATTCAATTATCCATTGAGGCAATTATGGCAGTATGAGGATTTACACTTTTTGAGGGTTAGATTCAATCGACTAGATCAGGAGGAGATCATGTGGAGACCATACTAGCTGATACCACAGTGGTCAAATGAGATCCGATAGTTGAGGAGGATGCAAATAGATAGATTTGTACTAGGAAGACATGACTATGTATTATGACAATTCTACTATGATCGTGTCACGTGACAGTTTGAGCAGATACAAGTACCACTAGTGGGACAAGCCTTTTATAGGCGATCAATGCAGAGTGCTCAGAGGCCTGTACATACAAGAAGATTCACTTCTACATATGTCATCTTTAGTGACTAAGAGGATGATGACCATGAGATGCCCCTAGTCTCCCATGCTGATGACATTGGTTCTATTGATGCATACGAGGAGCGATGGGAAATAGTATGACCAACGCCTGTATTCCTGATGGATCAACCTATAGGCTTTGCAAGGCCACTTATGGATCAGAGGGATAATGAGGAGGAGAGAGCTAAGGAGACAAGACTCAAGGCTACAAACTTATTCATAGATGAGATAGATGAGGACTATAACAAGGATGCAAACCCAAATTATGTTGGGGAGGAGGAGGACAAGGAGGAGCAACTTATGAGTGAGAGTGATGATATAACGGATGAGGACCCAGTCGACCACAAATGGAGAGAGCCAACTCCCACTCATGTCACTAGATCATAGTTAGTAGCCACATTACACACCAACACCTATAGTTATGGGGAGGCTAGCATGTCCTCTATGCCTCCTACATAGGACGAGGTTGTCTTTACGCAAGCAGCCAAAGATCTAAGTGATGATATTTTATTTATTGTTATGCTTATGCTTATTCTTATACTTTTAATTTTTATATATATATATCATGATGTGTATTGATTATATTTATGATTTATATCTTGTAGGGGCTATGAGAAATTTACATGATGTCTATTGTCAGGTAACTACAAAGATAGTGCCTATGTCAGTCTTTGATTAGGCTACCAGTAGAAACTATATGCCCCCATCCATTGTGGAGTGATACCTAGAGTTGTTCGAGCCACATGTTAGATTGAGGGTAGTGTATGAGGGTGCGACGAGGCATGCTAAGTGAGCCAAGTTCACGTATGAAGATGTTCATTCATCTTAAGATCTAGTGAAGGTAGAGAGACTTCATGCAGAGGTAGCCAGGCTACAGGAAGATAGAGACCACATAGAGCGAGAGCATCTAGAGGTTTTTGGATGGGATACCACGACTATTGGATGAGTATAGGCTCTATAGTATGCTTTGGATGCTCTTATCAATTCATGATCATGGTTGCATACTAATGTCTCTTGACAAATTGCATTTAGATAGATGTGATCACTAGATCCCGAGGGATCTAGTAGCCATAGGACACCCTAATGTTGTATGACATGTACTTAAAACTTTGGTATATATATATGAGCATTTTGGTGTTTGATTATTTATGCTTATGTGTTTTATGTTAAATTGAAATGTGATTTATCAGATAATCTTTGTAAGACTATTTAATAAATGTCTTCATGATTTAACATGCTTTATGTGATCCAATTAAAACTATTCTAGTTTCTCTTAGATGCAACATTGTGATTGAGTATGTAATGCTAAATTAAATGCACCTATGATATAACTTTAGAACATTAAATGCATATAAGGATCTAATCTAACACAACATACAAGATTAACTTGAATAGTATGAAACATAAAGTAAATACTTAAAAATTAATTTAAATAATTACTTTAGTATTCAAGACACACAAATAATTGTTTGTCAAGAACGAAGCAATGCGAGAATATATAGAATGCCATCTACTAACTCTAACACCACTACTTTAACATTCACACTAGTCAAGAAGCTTAGACATAGTACTGACTCAAATTTTCAACATTAATAGGTTCTTTAAGAGGTGTACCATCCATAAATTTTGTTAACATATATGTTTTGAACCCATAACTTTCATTAATTATATAAGGTCCTAACCAATTAGGGATGAATTTTCCTTCTTCGGTTGGGGCAATATTGACATTACATTGATTTTTTGAATAACACCAAATCACCTTTAGTGAATACACAAGGGAAAATATGGTCATTGTAACTACATTGCAATTTTCTAGAATAAGCTTGAAGATGCTCAAGAGCATTGATGCGCTATTCATCAAGCCTTTCAAGCTGATGTAATCATTGCTCCTTATAAGTGTTGTCATTAATAAGTCCTTGGAGAGCAATTTTTAATGAAGGAATCTCTAACTCCAAGGGCATTATCACCTCAATACCACAGACAAGGTTATAAGGAGTATTCCTAGTAGATTTATGTATACTAGTATGATTTAAGCCCATAATACATATGTCAACTATGTGTTCTAGTCCTTTTTTTTTTTACTATTTTTTGTAGTATTTTCTCAAGGGTTATATTCATTGATTCATCTTTTCTATTAGATTTTAGGTAGTAAGGTGTTGAGAAATGATGTTGGATGTTAAACATTTCTAAGAACTTCTTAACGTCAATATTCTTAAATAGTGTCCCATTATTCGAAACCAATGCAAAAGGAATTTCAAAAGTGAGCAATAATGTTCTCCAATATGAAATGACATATTACATTTGTAGTTGTTGAACGAAGGAGAATAGCTTCCACCCATTTTGTGAAATAACCTATTGCATTAACTATAAAGGTATATCCGACAAAAGAGGGAGGTGAAATATTTCCAATGAGATCCAATCTCCATACTGAGAATTCCCAAATAGGAACTTGGGTATGAAGCTTAGAAGCAGGAGCATGAATTGAATTGCTATGTTCTTGAAAAATTTCTTAACATATGTGAAACAATCTTTGTCCATATGCCTATAGTAATATCCTATGCAGATTAATTTTTGAACTAATTATCTTCCTCCAAAATGACCTCCACAAGCACACGCATGAGCTTCTTCAAGTTTTATGGGGATTTTAGATTCTTTAAGGCATCTAAGTGTAATGAAGGAAAAAGGTCCCCCCTAACTTGTCCTTGATTTAGTGTTGTAATATGTCTAACATATTCACATTAGGTCTTGGGCCTTTATGAACGAAATGAGCTTATTGGTGCCTTATTTAGAGTTTTGTAAAGTATTGTAACCCACTTTCACACTTTTCTAGGGTTTTGATTAATAATGGGGCTTCTTTATGCTTTAATTGGCCTCATTTATGGTATCTTTTTGAGGATAATCCCGACACAAATCAACATCCAATCATAATTTAGGTGTTTTCAGCTTGTGTGGCCCAAATTTAGTGATCTGAGACTCATTTGCTACATTGGGAAAATGAGACCCACCTAGGTTTTTGGTGCAGGAGCACCCATAGGTTGCCATAGGTTGTTTAGAAGGTCTGTCTAGGACAACTTTGTTTAGGACAACTAGGAAAAATATTTTTTTTTCATTTGTATGTGAGCCTTAGTGGCATTTTTGTTGGATTTTGATCAGATGAAGGTCATGTTGACCATAGAATAGGTGTCCTAAGGTTATAGCTCAAAATGAGGTTTTGGATTTTTGAATTCTTGTAAAATGTTTGAATGTTGCTCAATTGGAGTTACAAGCGGCCTAGGAGAGCCCATGGGAGAGGATAACTATTTTTGGTGAACTATTTATGGGATGCCTCGGTATTGGAGTGAGGTTGGAAGCATTGGAAATTGTTGAAGTTTTTGAATTCAAGGAAAACAATTGAGATTGAGTGTGAATTTTCTAGTTTTTGCATTGAAGTGATGTTTTAATGGATTGATCATGGCACTGTAATTTGTGTAGGATGTAGAGTAGTGTTTCTTTGAGCATTGTGTGGCATTAGATAGTTTCATCTTTCTATTTCAAGCTTTATTTGTAATTAGTTTGGTTTCCTTACTGTTGCTGGTCTGAACTAGGCAGTTTGTGAGTATGGAGTGTTAGTTCACTTTCCCACTGTACAAATTGTACAGCCCTTTGGGAATAGTGACTAGACTCCATGGATGTACATATAGTAGGGTTTAGGGCTTTAGAAAGCACCAGATTTTTTGTGGAAGTCTTGCCCTAGGCGAGCCAGGGGAGTGCCCGACTAGGAAAGACCTTAGTGCAGAGCACTTGATTTGCAGGGGTGTCAATTTCCTAACAAATTACCTTTTTGAGAAGGTAGGTATGAGTCTTTCCAAGAAATGGTAAGGAGGAATAAACTTCAACAATCCATCTGGTGAGGGAAGGACTTAACAGTTTGCAGGGAAGCCAGGAAAGGGCTTAAAAGGCCTAGTTTTGCTCATTTTCAGGTTAGGGCTTTGTACGGACAGCTGAGACCCAAGACCCAAAAAATCCTTGAGAGGTTGGCATATGAACCAGGAATCCAAAGAAAATATTGGGGTGTTCTTTGGAAATTTCTTGTAACAAACCTAATTTCTCGGAGAAGGAGACCTAATAGGGCTAATAGGGCTAGTAGCCTTCTAGGCCTAGTAGTGGGGTTTGGTGAAAGTGACCTACAGATGGAGCTAGGTGGACCCCTAACACACTTAGTAGGATGGATTGAAGACTTTAGAAGCACCTCCACACCCTTGCAAAACTAAATTCAATAATTTGGGGAATTAGTAGCCTTTGGGGTGGATTAAGGGCTAAGGCAAGTGTTACAAGATTGCACCAAGTCTTGACTTGGTAGAAGGACCTATGTTGATAGTTGGGTTGGAAAGAAGTAATCAGGGGACCCTAAGTAGGAAGTGGTCTTATAGGTTGCAAGTGGTGGTGTGAAACACCCTAGAGGTCTTCCTAGAAAGACCCAGAGCATAAATTAGTGATTGATTCATCCAACCTCCCTATCAGTTTTTGGGCCATGAACTTGGTTTCACACCTTTCTAAGCATTTTCTAAAATGGTCCCAAAAATTATACCTAATGGGACTCATTCACCATAAGCCACCTTGGGCGAATGAGTCTCATGTGACCCAAATCAAAATTACTTCAAAATTTTGGCAAGATTTTATCCTCCTAGATCTAATGTTAGCTTGTAGTGTTGTAATTTTGGGAATTCTTGCATAATTAATTATAAATACAAGTTTCTTTCACTCATTTTCACCTAATACTTTTGTGAGAGCATTCATAATAGCAAGTTTGAGTTCAAAAAATAATCCAAGCATTCACAAGAGCATTCAAGAGTCTTCAAGTGAAAATTATCAAGAATTTTAGAGCATTATTCAAGCATCAAGCATCATGTTTATTTTTGAGCTAACAATTGTGATGTGGGATTTTATGATTCAAGCTAGCATTTCATTCAATATCCATCACATTCAAGAAAGAGTCAAGATCTACATCCATTGGATCCATCCCATACATGTTTGCAACATTTAATTACTAGGGTTTGGTGAGTTGCAACATCATATTTTCTTCATTCATCATTCTCCATTCCTATTTCATTTCATTTGAAGGTTTGAATACCAAAATGGGGTTTGACCAAGGAAAACCCCTATCAACTAACAAAAAAACATTTTCCCCTCTCTTTAGTGTGTGATTTACAGGTTTAGATTGAAAAAACAGGGAAGAGAAAGTTTGGAGAAAGTTGGCAAAGTGCCTAAAAATTGTCAAAGTTATCATCAAGCATTGGAGAACACCTACAGTTTGATTTAGCGAGATTCTAATCCAAAAAAATCAAGAAGAAGATTGAGGAAAGTGAGGAGAGCATATTCAAACCTTAAAGTTTCAGAAAACCCTAACTAAATTGATTCACCACTTCTAGTGAATGAGTCCCAATTTTGGTCAAAATTCATTTTTTTGTAGATTCAGATACCCATTTACCATATTCCTATTCCTACATAGAAACCCAAATTTTGGATTGATTCACCCAGATTGGTGAATGAGTCCCACTTAGTGTTAAAGTTAGAATTTCCATCATTTCAAACCTCCTTCTAGTCATCTCCCGATTCCTAGGTGCACACATTTCATCTTCCAGCTCTTTGTTCTATCTTGCATACTTTTGTAGGTCATTTTGTAAGTCATTGCATTGAATTAGGGTTTATTATTACATCTTACATTTCATTTGTCTTTGCAAGTATTAACTTGGTGGTGAACCCCTTATTAGTTTATAATCAGCCTCTAGGACAACCTATTGGAAGATCTATTTCTCCTTTGCATTGAGATCTCTAGGGTTATCCTTGAATGAAATTGGAAAGTGGGTGTGCTCTATGTCCTAAAACCATACGATAACACATCGTACCCATTTTTCACCATTTCATTTTGGTGAATCTACATTTAGAACATTATAATTATAATTTGGAGTGCATTACCATCATATATCTTGATTGCATTGACATTGCATTAGGATTTGCATTAGTTAATTGGAATTCTAGGGTTTTCAAAATTTCCATTAGTGAAATTTTATATAGCTTTCATTTTTGCATCCTAAATAAGTGAAAATCATACAAAATTTGCATCTACACTTAGGATTCATATCATACAACATAAAAAAGCATAAAAATCAATTGATTTTTTTTTAATTTTTGAAAAAAATCCCCATTGGGACTCATTCACCACCTTGGGAAAATCAGTCCCAGTATAGATTCTACACTACATTTTTCGATATTTAAAGCACTATTTTTGAGCTTCTATTTGTTGTTTATAGCTTTTTGTTTCAGTTTACAAATTTTTTGTCATATTCATTTCATTGTTCTTATCTTATATTTCATTTGTGTTCATCTTGTATTTAGTAGCCCTTGTATGAGTATTTGGTGTCCTATTGCTAATGTTGTAGTGAGACGAAGCTTGAGGCTCATGTCATCTCGTGATAGCACAATAATTATGGATCTTAGGTTGTCTAGCTCTTTCACTCCTAGTATTGACACTAGTACAGTAGGTATGAACCATACCCTTAACAACTCTTTACCTTCAAGTAGTGTGACACATGTTGAAACAATGGTTGCTAATGTTCTAGAAGAAAGCATAATTCAAATCCATGAAGACTTAGCAAACCTACAACATCAAATGCAAAATGACAACATTTCAAGTACTACCATCCCTACTATAGATAACATTCATCACATGCTTGAAAGTGAAGATGGAATTGACCTTATGAAAAACATAGTTAAAATCTTTGGAAAACACCTCACCTCAACCACTAGTTGTCCTTTACCTATAAGCAATGTCACAAACCAGGGAGGAACTCAAAATACTCTGCTCACAACAATAGCCTCAATTCCTACCTATACAAACCCTCAACTGACAAGAACAATACAACTAGTAATGTGATTCCTTCCTTGGGTACTTCTGCTAGCATCCCTAGTAGCTTTGTGGCATCACATGTTATATCTCCTGCCACTTTACAACCTATAATCATTCCATTCACTTGTCCTTTGAACACATATGCCCCCTCAAATTTTTCACCTCCATCTCATAATACAAGTAATGACCCTCTCGTAAACCAACTCTTTCAAACTATTTCATCCCTTCAAAAACAAATTTCCACCATCAACCAAAATAAAAATGGTCCACTTACATATTATGTCAAAAAGGAGTCCATTATCCTTGGAGATATTGTGAACACTGATGCCACAAGTTGTAGAGGTTCCTAGATTCAAGAAATATGGAGGAAAGGGAAACCCAAGTTCTAACCATGTTAATGCCTATATTGCCTTATGTAGTGACTTTGTCCTTGATAAAATTTTGGCTAAGCTTTTCCCTAGGTCTGTGAAGGATACTACCTTGGAGTGGTTTTCTTCTTTACCAAACAACTCAATTCATTCATTCAATGAACTTGTTGAGGCATTTGTCAACCATTTCCAAGTGCATATGACTCCTAAGATGACCTTCGATGGTTTGATGAGATGCAAGCAAAAAGAAAAAGAAAAGATAACCAATTTTATTTCATGCTATCAATCGCTCTATTCCCAAATAGATGTCAAGGTTCCTGACCCTCACCTTCAAAATATGTTCATAGAAAATTTGCAACGTAAGATAAACAACAAGCTTACCATGATGAAATTCCCCTCCTTTATGCACTTGTGCACTACTCCCCATGATTATCAAAATTGAATTAGTAGTCATGATACAAAATCCACTTCTAACCGAACTAAGAAATCTAAGACCACAAACCAAAATAATTCCCAACCTTTTAGAAAACATAATAAAGGTTTCCTTCAATTTAATACCCCTCAAAAAACAACTCAGAATGACAATAACTAAGTAGTTGTTAAAGCCGTGATACCCTTTAGCTATGGGGACTAAAAATACAATTCACTCCCTTACCCGATACCTTCATAACACAATGTCACAACTCCTAGAATAGAAAATGATTACCTTGCCTCTCGTTAAACAACCCAGTCCTAATAAACCATTACTTGCAAGCTATAGACCTAATTCTTACTATCATTATCATCAACAAAATAAACACGATACAAAACATTGCAAGCGTCTTAAACATCTTGTGCAAGACCTCATTGATTATAGTTGTCTTTCCATTGGAGGTGTTAGTGATCAAGGAAATAAGTTGGTTGCCACTCCTTACCAAAAATTACAAATTTTTACCAACCCTATGCCTAATCATAACATTTCATTTGTTAAAGCCAGTGAAACTACAAAGAATGATGTGATGAATGTTGATATGGATGATGATACTAATGATACTATTCAACATGATTCTATATAGATAGTGATCCTATGGATGATACGGTAGGGGTGATAGACGTTATTCCTCATAAGGGTTGAACTAAAAATCCTCTTGAAATTTCTTTCTCCTCGAAGGATATACTTAAAAATGCACCCGATGGTCCTCTCTACATGGCCGACTGATTCTATGACAAGCCTACTAATGGGATACTAATAGATCCCATCTATGGAGAGAATGTGATCACCCAAGAATTCTTAATTTTACATGAAATCTATCAAGATAAATATGATAAACTGAAAGCATGGATCAAGACACATAATGGTTTCACTTTCCCTACAATGGGATTGATCACCCTTTACAAATAGGACTGAAAACATTAGATATCTCATTGTCCATCATCTTGTAGTTGAACGAATTTCATGTGAAGCTAGGCTATCCATGGCTTTGCTCCATGAATGTTGTCCCTTCAGTTGTGCATAAATTCTTAAATTTTCCCTTTGACAATGAAATTTTCACTATCCACCATAGTGGTTTTAACCCATTTTCCTCCAAGGGAAACTTTTCCTTAGATTTCTTTTGGCCTAAGCCTATCAAACCTATCAAACCTATCAAACCATGAGAAGAATTCTTTTTCATGTCCTATCAAAATTTCAAGGCGAAGAAAATAGAAGAATTGTTCATCTGAAACATGTCTCCACCTACCATCGATCCTACCATCCTCGATGAAACTATGATTGAACCTAAATAAATTTCAAATAACCAAGACCGACCTAAGATAAAACCTTCACCTACTTCCTATAAAATACCAAGAGACAATGAAAACAACCCCATCATGCCTCCTAGAATAAAACAAGTTTACAAAGTCAAAGAGAAAGTGGTTGAACAACCTACCATGGTTCCTTTCATTCCTCCCCTTAGGGAAGAAAAAAGCCTATGGTTAATCAACCCGCTCCTACAAAAACTAAACTCTAAAATAGAACTAAAAGAAATAGAGGTGCTAGAGTGTAGGCATAGACGTTTTCCCCTTGCTCACAGGTTTCACAAAGACATAAACAAAGAAAATCAAGATCCAAACTCGAATGAAGAAATGCATGATGACTCTACCCTCACCTCTAAACAAAACAATCCAATACAACAACTACAAAAAAAATTGAACCCTTCTTTAGATATTATTATTCGACCTCTTGTCATGATTAATTTAGATGATGATGAGGAAGATGCTAAAATTGATGAAGAGGTGCATAATGAATTGAATACATTGTTTTCCTCTTCCATGAGCTTAAATGAAAATTCTCCTAAGAATAGTGTTGAACCTGGTGATGGCCCTAGTTTGGCACTTGATATTGTCCCTCTGGCTAGTTGTCTTCCTTCGGTATACAATGAACATGATTGGAATGCAAACGATCTACTCTAGGTTGACCCACATGTGCCTTACTAGTTTCTTTACATTAGTTATTTTTCTTGTTCTTTTGAGTGATTGCATGTACATATTGTGATCCCCCATGATGTTCTATCTGATATATCTATCTCTCTCTTTGTGACATTCCTCTCTTTGTATATTCATTCTACTCTATGTAGTAAATCTTTTATCTTTTTCCTTTATTTTCTTTATCTTTTTTATTTATTTTTATCTTGGGTTTTCCTTTTAGGAATGATGCAAGGCATCAAGACATTCATGTCTCTTCCATGTTGATCCAAAATATTTTCCTTTTCATTTGTCTTGTGTTTATGTCTAGGATCATGATGGGCCAAAAAGAGGCAATATGATGGGTATGTGTAGGGATGCGGCTGAAAACTTTTTTTAACCCAAAATTGATGAAATGAAAAGGGTTTTTAAAGGAGATTTTCAACTTTCCGCCAATATAAAGTATGCTTTATGTTGAATTTAATAAATAATTATTATTCATTTTCTATTTGAATTATGACTAAAGTCTTGATTGATAGGCTGATTGAAAAACATCTATAGCTTTCAAACAATATCACATTTTCAGTTATATGGCCACCTTGCTTAATACAACTTGCATGCATGTGGATCCATCTTTTTTTTCTCATGAGCTCCAAGCTTACAAAAAAATTCTTGTCTTATGAAGCTCGAAAACCATTTTTTGTGTGCAACCTTATCAAAGTTATCAAGAGGTATAACTTTGGTATGGTTTTGAAAAGAAATTGAATGAGGGAATGGATTTCCCTTAGCTAGTCACATGAGTGTGTGAGTGCATACAACCATGAGTTTGTGTGTCTCATCTTCTTGGACTTCTCACCTAGTAGAAAACCTAAAGTTCCATTACCTTAGAGTGAGTATGAATCCTTTTTAGACAAACAGCCTAGATCTAATCCACATCATGTTGGACAAATGGTTGGAGCTTGATCCACCCTTTTCTTTTGCATGTTGTTTCATTTCCATTATGTCTTCGGAATTGTATGCTTGTTCCTTTTTGTTTCTCTTTATATCATTTTCATGTGTGTTATTTTGTGCCTATGTTGGTTTTCCATAGAACCTAGGTCCTGGGGGCTTACACGACCCTCTTGATCATAGCCATCCTATCTTACCAACATTGGTGCATTTCAACCCCTCTTGATTGTTGCCATCCTATCTTACTAGCATTGGTGCATTTGGTCTACTTTAGTGTGATTTGGAAGAAAGTTCCCCCTCTCACTAAAGTGGGGGCTAGATGTAATGACGAAAAAAGCCCCCCTAACTTGGCCTTGATTTAGTGTTGTAATATGTCTAACATATTCACATTAGGTCTTAGGACTTTGTGAACTAAATGAGCTTATTGGTTCCTTATTTGGAGTGTTGTAAATTTTTGTAACACACTTTCACACATTTCTAGGGTTGTCATTAATAATGGGTGATCCCACAATAGTGGTTTACAATTTTTGGCCAAACTAGAGACTAAAATATTTTTTTCTAACTAAATCTTCATTTTTCAGGCACCTATAGTGGCTAAACCATGAGGAATTTGAAGATGATGCAAACTATAGTTTCATGAAATTTTGTTTGTAGATTCTAAATATATTTTTTTCAAAAATTTTGGAATCAAATTGCACCTCTTTTTCTATCTCCTTTGAAAACTAGTTTTTTTCAGAAAACAACATTTTTAACGAGTGACGCTCACCGTATAACGCATAAATTTTTTTCCATGAAGGATAAAATTATAATTCTTTCGAATTTAGATTTTTAACTCTGATATCTAGTGGTTCCACTTGGTTAGATACTGTTTTATTGAATATTTTTTCCTTAATCAAGTTTCAAAGTCAAACCAATTACAATTTAGATATAGGCAGACCATATAACGCGTAACTTTTTTTGTATGTATCAAAATTCAAATTTTTTTTGTTGGATCAATGACTTCAATATTTGGTGCACTCATATTTTTCATTTTTTTTAATAATCTTCTATTTTTCTACATGTGCGGAACAAAGAGCTTCTTTTTCGGTGAAAAACCTATGTTTAATAAAACTAAAAAAACAAATAGATAATAAAACCAAAACATATTAAAATTATTAGTTGTTGGATAGCTTGTTCTGAGGACTACCTGATTCTAGTTGGGTTTGTGAAGTCTCCTCCATTTTCATCCTCAATCTGAGTTTTGAAGGCAAAAAATTTTGGTTTTTTTCTCGCCAGAGAGTAGAGTGATGGGAAAAGGGGGGTTTGCTCGAACCAGGTAGGTTTGAGTGAACCCACAGGGTTTTAAGCGAACCCCCTTTCAAAAAGGGTTTTCCGTTATTTTTTTGGTGGGATTAGGTCCACCATGCATTTAAATTGGTTCACACGAACTAGGGTTCATTTGAACCCCAAAAACCAATTTTTTTTTTTATGGGGTCATTTTTTGCCACTTTTCCTTCCTCACTCAAATTGTAAACCACTTTTGTGGGTTTACCCTAATAGGGCTTCATTATGCTTAATAGGCCTTATTTTCCATCCACAAGCCTCATTTAATGTATCTTTTCAAGGATAATCCTAACACAAATCAACATCCAATCATAATTCAAATGTTTTTAGCTTGTGTGGCCTAGATTTAGTGATTTGGGACTCCTTCACCACCTTGGGAAAAAGAGTCCCACCTAGGTTTTTGGGCCCCGAACCTAATTTCACACCTTTCTAAGCATTTTTTAAAATGGTCCCAAAAATTATGCCTAATGGAACTCATTCACCACCTTGGGTGAATGAGTCTCGTGTGGCCCAAAATTAAAATTAATTCAAATTTTTGGTAGGATTTTATCCTCCTAGATCTAATGTCAGCTTGTAGTGTTGTAATTTTAGGAATTTTTTCATAATTAAGTATAAATACAGGTTTCTTTCAGTCATTTTCACCTAAGACTTTTGTGAGAGAATTCATAATAGCAAGTTTGAGTTCACAAGAGCATTCAAGAGTCTTCAAGAGAAGATTATCAAGCATTTTAGAGCATTATTCAAGCATCAAGCATCATGTCAAAGGCTTCATCCATCATGTTTTTTTTTAAGCTAACAATTGTGATGTAGGATTTTATGATTCAAGCTAGCATTTCATTCAAGATCTATCACATTCAAGCAAGAGGGTATGTGTAGGATCATGATGGGCCAAAAAGTTGCAATATGATGGGTATTTGTAGGGTATGTGGCTGATGATTATTTTTTTACCCAAAATTGATGAAATGAAAAGGGTTTTTAAAGGAGATTCTCAGCTTTCCACCAATATAAATTATGCTTTACTTTGAATTTAATAAATAATTATTATTCATTTTCTATTTGAATTACGACTAAAGTCCTGATTGATAGGTTGATTGAAAAATATCTATAGCTTTCAAACGGTATCACATTTTTGGAATCCAAAACATGCATCATATTCTATGCTTTGCATACTATAGGATTAAAAAAATAAAATTTGAATTTCATGAATTTTTGACCAAGTTAAGGTGGTCAGACATACGAGTTTTTATATTTTTTAAAAGTTGTAATAAAAGAATCATAATTAATTATTTACTTGGAAAAAAATTACAAACAAATATGCATCACATCCAGACATGAGTCCTCTACTTATGTCTAAAATCTTATAAAAAAAATATTATTATTTTATTATGGTTAGGGTGGTCAGACAGACACCTACTTCTTATTTTTTCCTTGAAATTTAAGTACTACTGCATTGAAATTTCAAATTTTCACCAAATGGATTTTTTTTGTTTTCAAATAAACTTAGTAGTTTAGAAACTAAATTAAATTTTCTATAGATTCTATTCTTACATATATTTGAAACAATATAGATAACTTATTCAAATGTTTACGTCAACTTGCCTAACTCTGATTTTTCTGAATTTTTTGCCACTTAAGGGCATGTTTTTTCCATGATGATCTTGCACATACCCAAGAGTCAAGGTCTACATCCATTGGATCCATCTCATACATGTTTGTAGCCTTTTATTACTAGGGTTTGGTGAATTGCAACATCATATTTTTTTGCATTCATCATTCTCCATTCCTATTTCATTTCATTTCAAGGTTTGATTACCAAAACGAGGTTTGACCAAGGAAAACCGCTATCGACTAACAAATTTTTTTTCTTACCTCTCTTTAGTTTGTGATTTGTAGGTTTAGATTGAAGAAACATTCAAGAGAAAGTTTGTAGAAAGTTTTCAAAGTGCCTAAAAGTTGTCAAAGTTATTATTATGCAGTTTTTGCACACATGCCCCGCTAAAAGCAGGGACCCTCTTTTGCTTTCGCTCTTGTTGTTTTGCCTCTTTGATTTTGAGGATTTACATTGCCTTGGCATGAGCTTAAAGTGTTAGTCTTTCTTTCCCAAGTGTTTTCCCAAAGTTGCATATTGAAAATCTTAAGTTTTTGGCCAAGTTCAGGTTTTTGCACTGTTTCAAGATTTTCCAACTCGTCCGAATTTTCCCGGATTTCATTCAGACTCTGGTTAAGCACGATGGTTTAGAAATTTCTGATCTTTGCATAATTCCATGTGGGTCAGATTTTTACAGAATTCCATTGTCTCGTTGGGTTTCCAAACTTCTCTGGTTTGTCTTGTCGGCTTCGTTATTTTGCATCATTTGCTCCCATATTTCGTTGTGTATTGCTTTTGCATTTGGGATTTGGTGATTTGGGCGTTTGGATTCATCGATTTACTTGCTCAGGCGTTCGGATTGTTGTGTGTTGTTGCCATGATCAATTTCCACTTCATCAAATGGTATGTACACGTTGCTTCTCTTTTGATTGATGAATGTAAGTCATGCTGTGGTGTTTTAGACTTGCTTGGAGTTCGAATTCCTAAGTGTTTGGGCATTCCCTAGCTAGCTTTGTGCATTCATGGTCAAAATTTAGGGTTTCATGCCTAGGGTATCACTATTGCACATCTTAACTTTCTTTCGAATGAACCTATAATTCAAGGAAGATCTGTAGGAGGTTCAGGTTAAATGGTTTCCTTGCTCAGGGTCCTCAAATTTGTGATCTTCAATCAATTTGAGTGAGATTGTGTTAGATTGTCGATATTCAGGTTTTCTATCAACCCTAGGATTTTCTTGTCCAGTCATATTTCCCTAGTTTTCCTACCCCTCTTTGTTTTCCCGAAATGTGTGGAAACTCAAGAAATTTGCCCTGTTCACATAATTCTGGTCTGGCCGGATTTTTTCAAATTTTCTGGGAAGCACTGTGGAATTTGAAAATTAGATAAATTGGATGAGTTTAATGATAAATTCTTATTATTCCATGCTTTTAATTGACAAATTGCATTGTTAGTTGCATTTTTTCTGCATTTTTAATGATCTATGGTTGATTTTGTGCCTTCTTTGGGAAAATCCGCCTGGGTCAGATTTTTCTGGAATTTCCTTCCTGGCCTAGATTTCGTGGTTGGCTTGAAATCCCAAACTGTGTAGAAATTTTGCATTTACGGTATTTCGCGGGATTTCGATCTTTGCTTGGATTTATTTGAATTTTTAATATATTATTGGCAGTGTGCTAATTCTGATCTTCATGCCATAATGGATATTGATGGTGGCTTTTGTTGAGTGCAGGATGAATTTGACTGGGTCGTTGGGCGCTCAGGAGATGAAATTTAATTCATAACAAAAATTCAAATATTGGTTACTTCCCCTTGGCTGACTTGGTGAGGTACGCTCAGGATAAGAATGGAAAAAGGAAGTTAATATAGGGTTGCATTGAAATTTGTTCCTTGGTATGAATTGCATTGAAGATCCTAGGCCGACTTGGATGAGTTCTTGCATTTAATGCATATTTATCCTATTTTGAATTCTCTGTGGGCTGACCTATTTTATGGCCGTTATTATTGTAAACATTTGTTAAGGCCGACTTGTTTTGGCTATTTTATTATTGTATAACCTGGATAGGCCGACATGCTTTGGAGGTTCTTATAAATTGGGTATTTCATGTCATTTGTAAGATATAGAATAGAAATATAGATAGCTCTTAGAGAGAAATAAGCAGTAGAGAAGAGGTAGAAGTTAGTCAATTTCTGAGCAAATGTTGTAACAGAACATTAGAATTGTTGCTAAAATTTGATGATTCAATACAATTGAAGACATTGTGATTTTTTGGTGATCTCTTTTGTGTTGACTTATCTTGCATGGTTCTTATGGTTCTATCTTTCAAATTTCTCAAGGAGATTAGATGTATGTTAGATCTGATTCAATGGTGTTTATGATTTAGTGATTGAACTGTCTGTAGCAATCCTTAGTCCATACTTTTTGTAGCTAGCTGATCATTAGTTGCTTTGCAATGTTATCCTGGACCTTTATATTCATCATGCTTAGTTCAATTGTGGAGATTTATTCATTTCAATTGCAATAGGGTTGCCTTGGATGAATGTTCATGATCTGAAAATCTTAATACCTTAGAATATTGGACTATTTCTGTGAGATTGTAGATTTATCTTGGTTAAGCAGGAATTAGTTTATGTGGGATTGGTCCATTTCAAGTATTTCATCATTTGCATTGTTAATCTTAGGAGTAGTTAAATCTAGATATCTCTCTGAAACCCTAATATTTTGTTATTTCTTTATCATTCGAGTTAGATTTAGGATTGAAGTACCATCATATTGCCATATCTCATAAATTCAAGATTCAGTCTTTGCTTGTAGTAAGGTCCCTTTGTGATTACCAACATTTTCACATTTATCACTAAGTTGTTTGTGCATTGTCAAGACCTAACATTAGAGACCTTGGGGTTATCTCTTGAGGTTTGCTGATAGAGATTTACCTTTCAAGGGAGATATGATTTCATATTCTGTCTGAGTTGTTGTTGTGAAAAAAACATCATCAATAGATTGGTGCTAGAAGGAGGGTCTGAATAAGCTAAGCTAGATCAATTTTTGTCTGCCATCTCTCATGAAAGATTCAGAAGAAGAACTAAATCTACTCTAGGAGAGGAGGAATTTCAAGAATTACTAGTCCCTACTAGGTCAAGAAGGACCAACGGAAAGGGAGAATCATCATCCACCCAACCACCTCCATCATCTCCATCATTCTTATCTTCATCAAGTTCATCTTCATCAGAGTCTGAGGACATTCCCATCCAACAACCTCAGCCAACCCTAAATTAGCCATTACCACCCCCACCTCCACCAATGGCTTTCCTAGCTAATAACCCATCTCCATTGACTTTCGCAAATTACAATGTCATGCCCAAGAACCCTAAGCACTTTTGTTCAAAATTCCATGCTAATGATCCCAATAGAACTACTGAGGAACATATCAATATCTTTCAAACCAGCGTTAAGGATAGGGGAATCAATCATGAGGATGTAGCATGTAGGCTCTTTCCTTATTCCTTAGGAGAAGATGCATTTTATTGGTACAATCATTTACCTGCTAGGTCTATTCAGAATTGGAATGAATTAGAGACTATATTCTTGCAGAAGTTTAGGATTCCCATCAGTCCCAGTGAGCTCTATCGTCAGTTCACTAATGTTAAGAGAGAAGTCCATGAGCCCATAGGGTCCTTCAACAACCGGTTCCACCATGCCTATACCCGACTGCAGGCTCCCCATGCTGTTGATGAACCCACTACTTTAGAAGTCTATTATGAAGGTCTTGATAGTCTAACAACTACCTTCATGAAATGGAGAAACAATCCTTGTAATACTTTTCTTGATGCATATGCAGAGGCTATAAAGGTTAGCACTGCCTTAAGACAACATTTTTTTGGACCTTTACCATCATTAGGACCCACTGCTCACCCTAGACAGGTCCCAGCTCTCAACTAGGCTTTTGCTAATCAAACTCCAATCATGAATCCAGTCCCTTAGTTGCCTATGGTTCCTCACCTAGGGCCTCGAGTGAGTCAAATTCCACCTACAGTCAGCTATCCCCAGTAAAATGCAAATCATCCTCTGCATCCACAATCTCATGCTAGCTATCCCCCATATTTACAAAATTTTGAAGTCTTGAACTAGTCATTAAATACCAACACTATAGTAGGATATTCCCAAAATAATGTGAGCCAACCTCCATATAGAAGTCATGACTAGGAGAGACTAGATGAATTGTCTGAACAAGTGAAGTTGAATATGGAGGTGACTTATTTGAGGAACCAAAATAGTCAGTTGCAAGCTGGTCAGAGAAATATGCAGTCCAATCAGAGCAGATAAAGTCGAGAAAATCAACAAGGACAACACTTTGATAGAGGGAAATGTCCTGAAAGAGGATATAA
The DNA here is from genome assembly GCA_007258455.2 of Sequoia sempervirens. NCBI lineage: Eukaryota > Viridiplantae > Streptophyta > Pinopsida > Cupressales > Cupressaceae > Sequoia > Sequoia sempervirens. The sequence continues at coordinate 79,808,876 of VDFB02000002.1, read as the reverse complement.
CCATGACAGAGGATATAACAACGATAGAGGATATAGTAATGATAGGGGATATAATAATGATAGAGGAAAAAATTATGATAGAGGACAAGGTGGGGGACAAGGGTTCGACAGGAGATAGCCACCCAGATAGAATGAGACTTGGAATACGAGGCATAACAATGGAGGAGTCCCTACCCCTTTGGGTCAACTAGTCAATCAACCAATCAATCAAGAGAAGCCTCCTAGTGGTGTATATTTAGCTGAGGCTGCTTTATCAGGATGGTGTAGGCTCCATAAAACAAGTCAGCATTCTGAATTAGATTGTCAAGAGTTCTAGGCAGCAGCTTCAATCTTCTAGTATGAAGTGGAGAACAATTCAGGTAGTCAGGAAATGGTGCCATCTATTCCCTATGATTCACCAGTGTTGGTGCTGAATCGTGCTCCTTTTCCATAGAGCAAAGACAATGTACCTGAAGAAGAATCAAATCGGTTCAAGGAAGAGGCAGATCAAGTGTGCAATGGAGACAATATTTCACAGTTGTTTGATGAAAATCTAGTAAATGACAATGTCCCCTTGGATGAAGAAGAAGCTTATGTTGAAGAGGTACAGACTTTCTAGAGGCCTATTAAGAAGTATGATTTGAGAGACATGCCACATAGACATCCACTAGCTGGAGGCCCTTTCACCACCTCCATTCCACCAAACAACTTCACAACTCCTCTAGATCCTAATGCCAACAATAATCCATTGTATCCTCATGTTTCCAAGCAGTATCCATCAAATGAAGGACATGCACAAATGGACATGTCAAAAGGAAGAAGTGTGGAAGAAAGAAAAGATAGGGTGGTGGACTATCCAAAAGAGACTCTTGTTGATCTAGGTGAAGAACAACTAGCCATATATGTTGTAGAATAACTCAAGAAGCTAAAGGTAAGTCTATCTGCATTTGAGTTATTGAGAGTTCCAACCATTAGGAATGCAGTTCTAGGAGCTTACAATGCAAATTCCATATCACAAGATAGATCAGCTAGTGAAATTATCAATAGAGTATCTAGCTCTCAAATAGTAGGAAAGAAAAATCAGACTCATAATCAAGTTCATGTGCCTCCTGGAGATAAGGAAAAAGAGAAAGATAGAACTTTGGTTGCTCAAGTAGATACTCCCTTAACTCTATTTCAAGGGAAAACAAAGACTCCTCCATTCCTGATCTCGGTCCGTATATTTGGTAAGCACTTGCACAATTTCTTGTTAGATTATGGTGCCTCTACCAATGTAATGCCCTTCGGTGTTTGTCGAGATTTGGGTATAACTCCTACTGATTCCCAAAAGAGAGTTACACAATTAGATAGGACTGAAGTTAATGTTGTAGGGGAATTAAATATGATTCATATGCAAGTTTCTTTTGATCCCAGTATTCGGCAGGTTATCAATATACAGGTGGCTGATATACCTAATGCTTATGGCCTGATTCTAGGAAGAGACTTTACTAAGGCCTTGAATGGATATGTATCAACTGATAACTCATATGTGGCTTTCCTAGAAGGGAGTACCAAATCAGATTAGAATTGAAAGAGAACCCAAAATGAAGTATATGATTACAGAATATCAAAATACCTCCAATGAAATTATGATATTTGAAGTAAGTATGGGTAATTATGTGCTTGCAACCCCTATTGAGAAGTCGGATGTAGAGGAAGTCCTTATGTTCCACACAATGCCTATTGATCTTACAACAAAATCTAGTGGTACTGAAGCCTTGGTAGAACCAGTTGAAAATGAATATGATCTTGAAGACAGTCAATTCTGTTTACTGGATAATTTCCAGGAATTCATTTAGAAATGTATTGAGGATAAGATTTAGTTGGGTAGGGAAATGAATTTCAGATATTTGCTTTTGCCAAATTGGTGTAGGGTCCATAATGCCTCCCATTCTGAGCTGGATTGCTGCTTATGCTAGACTGCAGTAGAAAAAGTGAAAAAGTGTATATACCCTACTCCAACAATCAAAATTAATATCCAGAATGTCCAAGAGGACCCTAAGGAGAAGAAAGTGATGCTTTCTGAGGAACCTTCAAGTAGAAACAGTGCAAGAGATCCAAGGAAATAAGCAGTTGATGGTTTTTGGACTTTAAGGTTTGATGGATCCAAATCAAAGCAAGGAGCTGAAGCAGGATTTGAGCTAATCAGTCCAAGAGGTAAGAAATTATTTGTTGCTCATAGACTTAAATTTCATTGTATGAATAATGTAGTAGAATATGAAGCTTTGGTCCATGGATTGTTAATGGCATTAAAGAAAAAGGTCAAGATCCTGCAAGTTTTTGGGGATTATGAGTTAGTGGTCAAGCAAGTTAGGAGGAAATACTCTTGTCATGATAGAAGAATGACCAATTATAGACACAGAGTATGGGACCTTATTGAAGGATTTGATGCCTCCAACATTTAGTTGATACCACGAAGTAAAAATTAGACAACAGACTCCCTAGCTCAGGCAGCTAGTACGTTGCAACCTCTGTCTCTCTCTGGATTGAAGAAATTCATAGTGGAATTGACTCCAGTGCCTTCCATACCTGACAATGTCACCAACTTATAGGTATTTCAAGATGATGAGCATATCTTAGATTTTATCACAAGTACATATGTTTTTTCTTCTCAAATTATAGATGAAACTAAACTCCAAGAAGAAGAAATGGATTTGGAAGGAGTACTTAATTTGAAGACCAATACTATTCCCAAAGGAATGGTGTAGTTAGAAAGGATTTTTGATATGGACAAGGTCAAAGATCAGGAACAAGATGCCAGGAAGCATCCATCAGTGGGCAATGTGAAAATTATAATATGGGAACTCAAGATGATGCCAAGAATGTCTTCATTGGAAAAATATGCACTCCAGAAGAGAGGAAAGGAATAATTGACGTGTTACATAGATATTCAGATGTGATAGCTTGGAGTTATGAAGATTTGAAGACCTATGACACATCAATCATAACTCATACTATCCCTCTCAATCTAGGAGAAAAACTTTTCAGACAGAGGCAGAGGCCCATCAATGCCTTACTATAACCCATAATACAAAAGGAAGTGCAGAAATTACTATCCGCAAGAATCATATTTCTAGTTAGACATTCAACTTGGGTTGTGAACCTAGTTCTAGTGCGAAAGAAGAATGGTGAAATCAGGTTGTGCGTAGATTTTAGGAACCTCAATAGAGCATCAGAAAAGGATAATTATCCAATACCTTCACTAGATGAAGTAATCCAGATTGTTAATGGATCTTAGATGATATCTTTCTTGGATGGCTATTCAGGATACAACTAGGTTATGGTGCAGTATGAAGACAAGCATAAGACTGCTTTCACCACCAAGTGGGGCACTTTTTCCTATAGAAGAATGCCCTTCGGTTTGATTAATACTGGAGCTACATTTCAGAGGGCCATGTACATTATGTTTAAATACATAATTGGTAAGTGCATAATCATTTATATGGATGATCTGACAGTCTTTTCCAAGAAGAGAGGGGATCATATCACATATTTGTGCAAAGTGTTTTAGAAGTGCAGGGAATTTGGTATATCTATCAATCCAAAGAAATGCATATTTGGAGTGACAAAGGAAAGGTTATTGGGACATGCTATTTTAGAGAAAGGAATTTCCATTGATCTAGAATGGGTGGAAGCAATACTCAAGATCGCACCACCTGCTAGTAAGAAAGAAATGAAATCATTCTTTGGCAAGATCAACTTTGTAAGGAAGTTCATCACTGGATTCACAGAAATAGTCAAGCCACTAAATGCCATGTTGAAGCAGGAGGCCAAATTTGAGTGGAATGCAAAAGCTAAGGAATCATTTGTAGAGATAAAAAGGTCTATTGTTGAAGCCCTAGTTTTGGTGAGTCTAGACTATTTTAAGCCATTCTTTATATATTTGTTTGCTTCTGATCACTCCTGTGCTGCTATGTTGACTCAAAAGTCTGATCAAGGAAATGAACATCCCATTGCATTCATGAGTGTACCATTGGAAGATTTTGAACTAAGGTACCCAAGTGTGGAGAAGCAGGCCTATTCCTTAGTCAGAGTTGTAAAGAAGTTTAGACATTATATTCTCAAAAACAAAGTGTTTGCAATAGTTCATGATCCTACAGTCAAGCTGTTGTTGATGAAAAATGAGCTAGGAGAGTGCAGAGCTAAGTGGGTAACTATGTTGCAAGAGTATGATATTGAGATCCAACCCATGAAGCTGGTAAGAGGGCAAGGACTTACAAGGACAATGGCAAAGAAAGGCCCTGATCTTGTAGCCCAGCATTACAATCTAGAAGATGTTTCCCCTGGAGAATGGTATGATGATATTGTTCATTATCTCTTGACTTAGAAGTGTCCTAATCATTTGAATGCAGTACAGAGAAGAGAATTATGCTTGAGAAGTGACAGTTTCATGCTGAAGGGAGTTGTTCTATATATGAAAAATCATGAAGGTGTCTACTTGAGGTGCTTAGGAAGATAGGAAGTTGAGAGAGTCATGGCCGAATTTCATGATAGATATGGTACTGGCCATGGATCTACACATGCCACTGCAAACTAGATTCTAAGGGCTAGTTATTATTGGCCTACATTGTTCAAGGATACACACAGTCATGTCAGAACTTTCCATGTGTGCCAGACTGCAGTAACCATAGAGAAGTATGCAACCCTTCCACTTCAACTGGTCTTCGAGGTAAAACATTTTGCACAGTGGGGGATGGACTTCATAGGTCCCATCAATCCACCTTCTACTGGTCATAGGTATATTCTCACCATTACTAATTATTTTACATGATGGACTCAAGCTCTTGCATGCAAACAATGTACTTCTAAGGTAGTAATTGATTTCATTGAATCAGGTATTATCAATCGCTTTGGATGTCCTTTATCTTTAGTTTGTGATAATGGTCTTGCATTTTCATCATTGAAATTTTCCAATTGGGCCTTTGATCATGGGATTATAATAAAATTTGCATCTAATTACTATCCACAAGGTAATGGGTTAGCTGAATTTTCCAATAAAAACCTCTTGACAGTCATCCGTAAGTTACTAGAGAAGAATCCCAAGGATTGGCACACTCAACTTAGATTTTCTCTATAGGAAGATCACACAAGATAGAAGACTTCCATAGGGATCTCCCCTTATCATCTTGTGTATGGCCTGGAACCTGTATTTCCAATTCAATTGAGGATCCCCACTTTACATTTCATTAACGAATATTATGATGAAGAGAACAGGTATGAAGCCCGCCTACAGGAGTTGTTACACCTTGAAGAAAGAAGGGATGAAGCCTTGGAGAACTTTTCCAAACATTAGGGTGTAGTCAAAAGATTGTTTGATAAAAGAGCCAAGGTAAAAGCCTTTAAGATTTCTGACTTGGTTCTATACTAGGATAAATCCCATGACCATAAGGGGGAGCATGGTAAATTTAACAAACTTTGGCTTGGCCCTTATCAGATTTTAGAAATCCTGGGAGATAATGCTTTTTGTTTGAAAACTCTCACTATGGAGGATATCTCACTACCTGTCAATGGGCAATATTTGAAGCATTATTTCCAGTCTTGAGCTATTTTCAGCTCTTTTCCTGTACATAGTTAGATTAGGTTTCCTTTCTATTTTGTTTTCTTTGCTTTGATTTGGTTAGAGTAGGTTTCCCTTTCTACTTTTCTTTTGTTTGTTTTGGTTAGTTTAGGTTTTCTTTCAGTATGATGTTCTTTTGCTCTACTCTTGCTTTGGAGGTCTTCTTGTTTTCTTCTGGATGTGTTGCACCTGCATAGCAAATATTCTCTTGTCTAGGACAGTTCAGAGTATTTCTTTAATGAACTTTAATCCTATGTCCTGAAAGGATGGTTGAGGTCTTTGTTATCGTCAGGCTGTCTAAATGTTTGATTTGAAGAGGATGGGTCATTGGTTTGACTTGAATTTGAAGTATTCTGAAATCTTATATCTTTTATACATCTTAAAAATCTTGAGGTTGCGGTAGAATCCTTGTGAGGTCTTGTCAGGTGAAAAATCTTGTTTCTACTTTAGTGCCACTATGGTTCTCAGCCTTGACTATGAACTTCATTGTTCATAGGTTGAAAAGAAAAGGGAAAAGAAAAGAATATCAAAAAAGAAAAAGAGAAAATATTGAAAATCAAATGAATTCAACTTATGGGGGTATCTGACTATCTCTATCGGGGCTATGGATGCCTGGCTGGCAATAGAGCTATGTTCAGAAGAGTCACAATGATAACCTCGTTGGGGCTATGGATGCCTGACTGATAGTGAGGCTCTATCCAGGTTTCTTTTCGAGTTAGAATCTTTATGTAGCCTGACTTGACTGAACTTGGTTTTTGCAGTAGCTCAAGGAAGGAAATAAACTCATATACAAAAACTTGGATTTTCAGTCTATGGAAGGTTCAGTCTTCCTTTGATTATGATTCTTTGATCTTGCATTTTGATTTGTTTGTCTGATAGTGAGATCAAAACTAGAGATTCTGGGTTCATGATTCTTGTTCATCATCAAATGCTTTGGAGCATTTTCCCAGTAGAGTCTCCATTTGTTGTGCAGTTTTTGCTCACACGCCTCACTAAAAGCAGGGACCCTCTTTTTCTTTTGCTCTTGTTGTTTTTCCTCTTTGATTTTGAGGATTTTCATTTCCTTGGCATGAGTTTAAAGTGTTAGTCTTGCTTGCCCAAGTGTTTTCCCAAAGTTGCATATTGAAAATATTAAGTTTTGGGCCAGGTTCGGGTTTTTGCACTGTTTCAGGATTTTCCACCCCATCTGGATTTTCTCGGATTTCATTTAGACTCTAGCTAAGCGTGATGGTCCGGGAATTTCTAGTCTTCACAGAATTTTGCGTGGGTCAGATTTTTCCAAAAGTTTGTTGTCTCATCGAGTTTTTGAACTTCTTTGGTTTGTCTTATTGGCTTCACTATTTCACCTTGGTTCGATGTCTGTAGTAAGTGTGGTTAAGTTTAAGTGAATTTTGCATCATTTTCTCCCATCTTTCGTTGTGTACTACTTTTGCATTTGGGATTTGGTGATTTGGGTGTTTGGATTTGTTGATTTACTTGCTCAGGTGTTCGGATTGCTATTTGTTGTTGCCATGATCAATTTCCACTTCATCAAATGGTATGTACACATTGCTTCTCTTTTTATTGATGAATGTAAGTTGTGCTTTGGCATTTTAGACTTGCTTGGAGTTTGAATTCCTATGTGTTTACGCATTCCCTAGCTAGCTCTATGCATTCATGGTCAAAATTTAGGGTTTCATGCCTAGGGTATCACTGTTGCATCTTAACTTGCTTTCGAATGAACTTAGAATTCAAGGAAGATCTGTAGGAGGTTCAGGTTAAATGATTTCCTTGCCTAGGGTCCTCAAATTTGTGATCTTCAATCAATTTGAGTGATATTGTGTTAGATTGTCGATATTTGGGTTTTCTATCAACCCTAGGATTTTCTTGTCCAGTTGGATTTCCCCGGTTTTCCTACCCCTCTTTATTTTCCTGAAATGTGTGGAAACTCCGAAAATTTGTCTTGTTCGTAGAATTCCAATCCGGCCAGATTTTTTTGGATTTTTTGGGAAGCGCTGTGGAATTTCAAAATTGGATAAATTGGATGAGTTTAATGATAAATTCTTATTATTCCATTCTTTTAATTGACAAATTGCACTATTATCTACATATTTTCTACATTTTTAATGATCTATGGTTGATTTTGTTCCTTCTTTGGGAAAATCCACCTAGGTCGGATTTTTCTTGAATTTCCTTCCTGGCCTAGATTCTGTGGTTGGCTTGAAATCCCGAACTGTGTGAAAATTTTGCATTTACGATATTTTACGGGATTTCAATCTTTGCTTAGATTTATTTGAATTTTGAATATATTATTGGTGGCGTGCTAATTCTGATCTTCACGCCATAATGGATATTGATGGTGGTTTTTGTTGAGTGTAGGCTGAATTTCCATGGGTCGTTGGGTGCTCAGGAGATGAAATTTAATTCATAACAGAAATTCAAATATTGGTTACTTCCCCTTGGCCGACTTGGTGAGGCGCGCTCAAGATAAGAATGGAAAGAGGAAGTTAATATAGGGTTGCATTGAAATTTGTGCCTTGGTCTTAATTGCATTGAAGATCCCAGGCTGACTTGGATGAGTTCTTGCATTTAATGCATATTTATCCTATTTTGAATTCTCCTTGGGCCGACCTATTTTATGGTCGTTATTGTTGTAAACATTTGTTAAGGCTTACTTGTTTTGGCTATTTTATTATTGTATAACCTGGCTAGGCCGACATGCTTTAGAGGTTCCTATAAATTGGGTATTTCATCTCATTTGTAAGATATAGAATAGAAAGACAAATAGCTCTCAGAGCGAATTAAGCAGTAGAGCAGAGGTAGAAGTTAGTCAATTTCTAAGCAAATGTTGTAATAGAACATTGGAATTGTTGCTAAAATTTGATGATTCAATACAATTGAAGACATTGTGATTTTGTGGTGATCTCTTTTGTGTTGACTTATCTTACATGGTTCTTATGGTTCTATCTTTCAAATTTCTCAAGGATATTAGATGTTTGTTAGGTCCTATTCAATGGTGTTTATGATTTAGTGATTGAAGTGTTTGCAACAATCCCTGGTCCATACTTTTTGCAGCTAGCTGATCGTTAGTTGCTTTGCAAAGCTAGCCTGGACCTTTATATTCATTGTGCTAAGTTCAATTGTTGAGATTTATTCATTTTAATTGCAATAGGGTTGTCTTGGATAAATGTTCATGATATGAAAATATTAATGCCTTAGAAGATTGCACTGTTTATGTGAGATTGTAGATTTATCTTGGTTAAGCAGGAATTAGTTTATGTGGGATTGGCCCATTTCAAGTATTTCATCATTTGCATTGTTAATCATAGGAGTAGTTAAATCTAGATATCTCTTTGAAACCCTAATATTTTGTTATTTCTTTATCATTTGAGTTAGATTTAGGATTGAAGTATCATCATATTTCCATATTTGATAAATTCAAGATTCATTATTTGCTTGTAGTAAGGTCCCTTTGTGATTACCAATATTTTCACATTTATCACTGAGTTGTTTGTGCATTGTCAAGACCTGACATTAGAGACCTTGGGGTTATCTCTTGAGGCTTGCTGATAGACATTTACCTTTCAAGAGAGATAGGATTTCATATTATGTCTGAGTTGTTGCTTTGCAAAAAATATCATCAACAGTTATCATCAAGCATTGGAGAACACCTATAGGTTGATTTATAGAGATTTTAATCCAGAAACCTGAAGAAGCAGATTAACCAGACTAAGGAGAGTATATTCAAACCTAAAGTTTTAGAAAACCATAACTAGAATGATTCACCACTTCTGGTGAATAAGTCCTAGTTTTTCTCTTAAAATTTTAGACTTTTGCAGATTCAGATACCCATTTGCCATATTCCTATTCCCGCATAGAAACTAGATTTTGGAATAATTCACCCAGCTTGGAAAATGAGTCCCACTCAACATTAAAGTTAGAATTTACAACATTTCATACCTCCTCCAAGTCATCTCCAGATTCTCAAGTGCACACATTTCATCTTGTAGCTCGCTGTTATGTTTTACATACTTTTCTAGGTCATTTTGTAAGTCATCACATTGAATTAGGGTTTAGTATTACATCTTGCATTTCATTTGTATTTCCAAGTCTTAACTTGGTGGTGACCACCTTATTAGCTTACAATCAGCCTCTAGGGCAACCCTATTGCAAGATCTCTTTCTCCTTTGCATTGAGATCTTTAGGGTCATCCTTAGATGAAATTGGAAAGTGGGTGTGTTTTATGTCCTAAAACCATACGATAGCACATCATACCCATTTTTCACCATTTCACTAAGTAAAAGACCATTAAAGGATTTTTGGTATAATACATTGGTGAGGATTATGTATTTATATGCGAGTTTGAGTGTTCTTAGTTGTCAACTCAGGAAAGGTACCTTCTTTTAAATAATTAAATATCGGTGTATACCATTCACTAGAGCTTTCCGTAATTGTTGACAAAACCTCTTTGGCATTAGATTATATTAATGGGTTAATAATTGTACGGACAATAAATGTGAAATATTTTGAAGGATCTTGAGGGGATATAGGAGAAGTTGCACTTTCCATTGCATTCACATGTTTATTATCCTTTCATGGGATGTTATCAATGGTAAATGAATCAAACTTCTCTAACAAAGTCATTGTGAGATCCTTGTAATTTGATAATTTGTCATGCTTTGCTTGATATGTTCCATTTATTTATTTTATGACTAATTGTGAATCACAAAATATTTTAATGTCTCGAGCTCCCATAATTATAGTGGCATGCATCCCAACAAGCAATGCTTCATATTATGTTATGTTTTTTGTGTATAGGAAGTTTAAGTGATATGATTTAAGGGAATAGGCTTACCTACAAGTGAGACTATTATAACCTTGGCACCAGAGCCTGTTCTACACTTAGAGCTATCAAAGTATAATTCCCATGTATTAGTTTCAATTGCTTGGAGCATCAACTAGTTGGTCAGTCAAGGCTTCTCCTTTAATTACTTTTTGTGAAACAAACTTAAGGTCAGATTTAGTTAACATAACCCACTTAGCTAAGCATCCTAATAAATATGTTTTAGTGAAAAGGTATTTTAAAGGATCAAATTTTGTCATCACATGTATTTCAACATTTAGTAAGTAATGTCTCAATTTACTAGTAGTGAATACAAGAGTCAAACATTGTTTTTCTATCATTGTGTATCATTTCTCATAATCAATCAGAGTTTGGCTAATGTAATAAATAGGATTTTTTTACCACTTTCATCTTGTTGAGCTAACAAGGTTGCAAAAGCATGGGTTGATGCTGCTATGTAAAGGATGAATGGTTTTTTTTTGCATAGCGAGTTGTAAAATGGGTGGAGTAGCAAGATACTCTTTCAAATTCTCAAAATCATGTTTACAATCTTCATTCGGATTATAGTGCACATATTTCTGAACTACAAGTTTTTGTAGGGGCTTCTCTCTTACACTTCTAGGGTTTTTCACCTAAAAGGAGAAAGGTATCCCAAAAAAACTTGGAGGTTCACTAAATACTAATGCTAGTATGATTGAGATATTCCTAAATGCAATGTCCTAAATACAAAGAACTGATAAAATATAATGAATATTAATGCAAAACCTAAGATATGCAAGTTGTTTGAAAACACATTATGATATGCAAAATCACCTAAGAATGCAAGTAAAAAATAACAAAAATAAAAAAGACTAGAGAGGTTCACTTGGAAATTGAAATCTGATGTAGAGAGGCTCTAGATTCCTACAAATTTTTCTATTGAAGCCAACTAGGACACTTATGCCAAGTTGGCGACTTAGTCCTATTTTGAGGAGATTTTGTCGGAATAGGTTTCTGCCAAATGGGTACTCAGAAATATAAAAACCAGTTTTCAGGCCTAGCAGTGGGACTAATTCACCATAGATGGTGACTTAGTCCACATGGGAATCTTAGGAAATTTGGGGCAAGAATCTATAGCTTTCAGTTTGCACTTCCCTTCCTAACAATTGTCTAGTCCAAATTCTACAGAAAATAGGTTGAAAGAGGTCTCCAAGCTTCAATTAGGGATTTTTTGGCTTGAATGACTTTGATGTATTGTTGAGCACTTTTTAACACCTTTCTCTCTGACAAATTTGCATACATGACCTGCAAAACACACATGCAAAGAGGGGAAAAAGGTTTAAGGGTTAGATAATAAGGGTTTGCCTTGGTCAAACCCCAATTTGGTAATCAAACCCTAGAAAATGAAATGAAATACAAAGAGAATGATGAATGAACAACATAGAATGTGACAACTCACCAAACCCTTGATATAGAAATCTAAATATATGCAACAAGATGCTCCAATGCATGCTTGATAATGCTTAGAATGCTTGGTAATTGCTTGATAATTGCTTGAATGATTAAGTGAATGAATCGGGGTGAAGATGAGAGAAAAACCATTTATTTATACTTGATTTTATAATATTTCCCAAAAATAACACATCGTAGACCAACCTTAAGGTTAAGAGAATAAAATCCTGCTAGAAAATTAAAAGTATTTTGATTTTTGTGCCTAGTGGGACTAAGTCGCTCTAGGTGGCAACTTGGTCCCACTAGGGAAATTTTACTGGGTGTCAGGAATTAAAGGGCATTTAACATGTTGTTTAATGGAAATATTCTCAAAAATACACTTAAGTTGGGCCAAAAAGTGCATTAAGGGGTCATTTAAACATAAGAAAGGGTTGAATTAGTGATGACAAGTCTAGAAACACGTGAGAGTTTGTTACAACTCTTTACAACACTTTGAAATAAGACTTGGTAAATGATAAAAAGGGGTTATTTAAGTGAATTATAATAAAAGGGTCTTAGAAAAGTGTGAAAGTGGGTTACAACACTTCACAACACTTTTACAAGTCATCCTAGAATTCTTAATGATTCTCAAGGGTATAAAAAGACCTAATGTAAATGTGTTGACCACATTACAACATTAAATCTAGGAAAAATCAAGCCAAAGTCAATGAGAGAGACTTAAGTTAGAGTAAAAATGTCCAACTATACATTTTTTGGTGACACACTTTCTTAAAAGACCTAATGTGAATGTGTTGACCGCATTACAACATTAAATCTAGGAAAAATCAAGCCAAAGTCCATGAGAGAGACTCAAGTGAGCATAAAAATTTCCAACTATACATTTTTTGGTGACACACTTTCTTAAGGAGATGTGTAAATGCTAACATTCGGTTCGCCTGGGATGCTACAAAATGTCGGATAGCCTAAATTCTTCCTTGTAAAGTATGTAGTTTCAAAAAATGTTTTTAGCAGGTGGAATGTTAACTATAGGATTAATTTTCTTTACATCCACCTTAGTTCCTCTGTGGAATACGATAAAACCCAAAAAAATCCACTATCTACACCAAAGACACTTTTTTGGAATCAATCTTATGTTATATTTTCCCATTTGCTCAAAGATATTTGAAAGGATATTCACATTTTCTTGTTAGGTTAAAGATTTAGCTAGTATATTGAGTCAACATAATCTTCCAAAATCTTATGTATGTAATCGAGAAATATCAATTTCATAGCTCGTTGGTATGTTATGCCCACATTCTTTATTCCAAAGGGCATCATTACCCAACAAAATGTTCCCCAAACAGTTGTAAATGTTTTTTTGTATTGATCTTTAGGATTGATAAAGATTTGAATATATCCAAAGAATCCATCCATGAATGAAAAAAAATCATGTCCTGTATTTGAGTCCACTATCATGTCAATATTAGGAAGGGGAAAATCATCTTTTAAAGATGCTTTATTCAAATCACAAAAGTTCATACACATCCTAATATGATTATAAACCAGTTTTGTGACTGTGACAATGTTTGAGATCCAAGGAGAATAATCTATAGGACATATAAAACCAACTTCAAGGAGTTTTTCAATCTCACCCTTAACTAGCAAGGCTATCTTAGGATTCATCTTTTGTATCTTTTGTCTAACCGGTTTAACATTTTCAACAAGGACTATGTTGTGTGTCACTATCTTAGCATCGATTCCTAACATATTCAAATAATTCTAAGAAAAAATTATGGGAAATTCATGAAGCAATGTTGCATGGTCTTCTTGTTCATCCTGGTCAAGGAACTTTACTATCTTAATCACTTTTTCTTTATTGTTAAATTCCATCAGTATGTCAATTGTATCTCCTAAAGGAAGTGCATTTTGTTTCACAAATTTAGGGTTGTATTCTTCATTGTTCATGTCAATCTCATTACTTTCCGTTTCTCTGTCTTCTTGCTTAGCACTAATCATAGCACATGTAACCCATTTCATTTTAGGATTATGTGACTTGTCATAAAATAGTAAATTTCTTTCAAGTCTTCATCATCTTTGAAATATTCCCATGATGGTTCACAAGTCATATCAAGCAATTCAGGATGCTTCAAGGCAAGATTTATTTTAGGTTTACACATGATGGTGTTGATATTTAGTGAAGGTCTTTTGTTTTCTTGTGTTATCTTAGAAGGACAATATCCCAAACCACTTTTTGTTTCTTGTGTTTCAGGTTCTATAGGAACAAGGATGTGTTGTTCATTCTTTCCACATCCTTTCCACTATAGCCAAGTTGTTTCATAAGTTCATAACCTCTTCCATAAAGTCTCTCCATTTCTTTCAGGCTTGGTGGTTGTTGATAGTATATCTCATCAAAGTTTTTTGTATATCTTGTATATTCTTCAAGGGTAGATGAGGTCGATACTTGTGAATTTTCTTCTAAGTTCTATGTTGACATTACCATTGGTTGCATTTGTTTTTCATCTTCTTTTCTTGTGATTATGTATTTTCCCATAAACAATGGTGTGAACTCTAAGGAACCCCAATCATCTTCTAATAACTTCAACACCATTTCCCTCTCTTGTTATTCTTCTTTCGTAGGCTCTATGTTCGATGTTGGAATCAATGTATCTAGAGGACTTGTTCCTTTTTCAACTTGTAAGCACCTTTCAGGCTCAGGGTCTATTTCAATTTGGTATACCTTATTGTTATAGGCATACTTTATTATAAAATGAAGAGTGGAAGGCACTACATGCATCTTATGAACCCAAGGTCAACCTAGAAGAAGATTGTATGAAACATTATCAGGCATGACTTGAATAGGAGTTTTTAGGGTAGCCTTTCCAACTGTAATAGGAAAAGTAATCACACCAAGTGGTTGATTTCCTATATTATTAAATCCTCTAATCAACAAGAAATCAGGTTGATTTTTTTATTTTTCCACACCAAGTCTATCCAAAAGGGTCACACTACCAAAATTAAGGGCAAAGCCATTGTCAACAAGGGTTCTTTTTATGCCTAGCCTATTATAGATAGATATTATCATGAAGGAATTATTTTTATTTCATATTTACAATGGAGATAGCTCATGTTTATTACAAGTAATATCTACATTAATAGCATTCATTCCTTGTATTAGATCTGCCACATCATTTGCATTTTTACTAGAGGGAACCAATACTTGTTGCATGGCAGTTTGAAGCATAGTGTGATAACTAGATGAATTCTAAATTAATTGGACCCATAGGGATATATTTGTAGGAGTATTCTTAATTTTTTCAACAAGATCATACTTCTTTCCACTATTTGAAGGCAAACAAGGAGCACTAGGAAAAATGGGATTAGGTAAAGGTAAAGATGTTGTAGTTAGTTGTTTTGGTTGTGGATTGTTTCAAGTGTTATATGTATGAGAAATGGTATTATAACTTGATTTTTGAAAAACATTATTCTTAGGTGGGTAAAGGATAAGTTTAGGTTTGTTTTGAATTCGATTTTTGTGTGAAGGTTGGTTAAGGATAAGTTGAGGTTGAATCACATTAATGTCTCTTGGTTAAGGATAAGTTGAGGTTGGTTGAGGATAAGTTTAGGTTTGGTTTGTCATGACAAGCCTTAGTGGATGAACCTTGTGAGATGAAATCTTTGAGGGCTTCATGTAACATGTCAAAGTCATCACTACTAAAAGGATTGAGGGTTAGGTTAACTTAGAAAAAGAGATTTGAAATATTCAAATAACTACGCTTTCTCCAAGTGGTTCATCAAGTTTTAGGTGTTTTTATTTTATTTTATTTTTTATTTTTTCTAATGTATGCCAAATGTAGTCTAATCTAATTGAACTAGGAACTAATGCTGAAAATGAAATGTATATTAATCTAATTCTATCTATGATTGAAATAATTGTAAACTAAGCTAAATATAATTAAATGAATGTAACAAAAAATCTACAGATTGAAACTGATAACTAACAACAACACAAACATAAACACAAAGATAGAGAATTCAATCCTAGAAAATGTAGTTTAAAATCTAAAATGGGACTAAATCAAATAGAGGGGAATATGAGTCTGAAGAAGAATTTTTTAGGGGTTTAAATGTTGAATAACAATCACCATAGAATACCCAGAAACTAGGAAAAATCTCCTATACTGAGACTGAATCGCCTAGAGGGGCGTATGAGTCCTAGATGAGGATTTTTGCATAAATTTCAAAAAATTCCAAGTGAAAGTTATTTTTTTTGGTTTGAATAATGTCTAAACTAGGTAAAAATGCAGATTTCAAATCATTTTCAATGATGCAAGATGCAAAAATGCAACCTATATTAACTTTCACTAATGCAAGATTTAGAAACCCTAAAATTCCAATTAACCAATGCAAAACCTAATGCAATGTTAATATAGTCTAGATCTAGGATGATTATGCACTCCAAATCAAAATTAAGATGTTCTAAATTCATGTTCACCAAAATGAAAGGTGGAAAATTTTCATTGCTTATGGTTTAGGACATAGAAAAATAATCTTTTTTAGTCTCATTCAAGGATGCCCTAGAGACCTCAATCCAATGTAGAAATGGGAAAGAGATCTTGCAATAGGCTGTCCTAGAGTCTAATTAGAAACTAAAGAGGGGTTCACCACAAAGATGGGGCTTGGAAAGAAAAATGAAATGCAATAACTAATTATGAAACCTAATGATATGAAAAATTTGAATACAAATCCTAGAAATGACTATAAATCAAAACAAAAATTAGAGAAACCAAAAGTGTGCACCTAGAAATCTATAGATGCAAGAAACAAGATTTAAAATGTTGAAAAAGTTGGATTTAGGGAACAGTGGGACTCATACACCACTTCTGGCATATCAGTACCAATCTAGGGTTTTTGGACTAGAACAAGAATTTGGTAGTTTAGACTCAGGATCTTTAAAAATATGGAAAATTTCCTATAGTGGGACTCATACGCCACTTCTGGTGTATCAGCCCCATTCTACTTTTTCAAAAATTCAAAGTCCATATCTTCTCTCCAATCTCTACTCTTCCTTCCCATTCTTATTTCTAGACTTGAACCTATACAAAATCCTATAAAAAAAATATAGAATTGATTTGCTTATAGGGGGTTTTATTTTGGTCAAACCCCTAGTTTGATAATTAAACTTTTATAAAAATAATGGATCTTGAATGTAAATGTAAATGAAAATCCTAACCTAAGTGTATCAAATATTAGGAAATGTGAAATGCAAAGAAACCCTATTTTATTGTGCTAGAATGAGATGCATAAATGAAACATGAATATGAATGACTCACTTTGAGAGATCCCTAATCACCCAAATGATCCAAAATAATGCATGTATGTTCCTTAGGTTGAATGTAGAATGATAATGGAGGATGAAATGACTTAAGAAACAAGTCATTAGGCTTGGCTTGATGGATAGTTGCATCATCCCAACCTAGAATCCATCGTGATTCACCAAAGGAAACCATAATCAATCCTTGACAATGCTAGATGTTGAATGAAAGTGAGCTTGAAGACCTATAAAAACATAATAATGTTTCTCCAATACTTCAACTTTTCTTGCTACTTTCTCTTGAATTCTCTTGTGAGAGAATGCTTGAATGCTTTGAATGCTTGGATCTTGAAATTTCTCTTCTAGATTATTCCTTAGATGAAATAATGACTTAGAAGCTTGTTTATATAGGAAATACACCTAATTTACCATTTACTTAGATCTCAAAAGCTGACATCAACCAAAAATTTGAATTAAAAACTTGAATTTCCTGCTTAAACCTTAAAAAGGGGCCAAATGGGCTCATACACCACTTCTAGCATATGGGTCCCACCTAGGGGGCCTCATACACCCAAGGTGGCATATGAGTCCCACCCTAATTTTTGGAATGGCTTGTTATAAATTTTAATGTTTTTGATGATTTTGTGAGGTTTTTAGTTGAAATAATCCTCATGATCTGAAATAAAGGGTCTTAGGGGCCTATTAATGATGATTTAAAAGGGGATTTAATGCAAGGGTGCTAAAATAGGTCCAAATTAAGTGTGAAATTGTACCAATTTCAAGGGCATACAATTTTCTACACTACAAGTAGGTTGTAGAATTTGGGGGGTTTTAGTACCATTTCACAGAAACCTAAATTTAGGGTAAATACATACATAACTCACTACAACAATCCCCTTTTATTTTTGTTCTATTCAAAATGAAAGATCATATTACTGCTCTTTTCATAGCAGCAACAAAGAAAGTAGTGATAGTGTTATTGAGTGTGACTATGATGTGAGAACTATGGATTTAAGAAGGGAATTAAGTTGATTCTTAGTTTTTTCAAATGTTTGGTCACCTTGTTAAAAGAATTTGAAAGGTATGGAAGGCTTACTTTAGGGATGTAGATAAATAAACATTACAGGAGATAGTGTATGAAGGAAAAAAATAGTCAATAGTCTTATAAATATCAAGACAATCATAGTAGTAGTACAAAGATTGACAATCCACTCAACTTTCAGTCATTAAATCCAGTAAAGGACTACAGGTTCAAAGGGATAGTCAATAAAAATAGGAGTTGAAGTAAGTTTAAGATGTCATAGATAGTGAAAATCAATCTTCAAATGATTGTCATACTATAAACGAGACAATGAAATGCATCATAAAAGGAAGATTGACAAGATTGGCAAGCCAAGTTTTCCAAAGCAAAGAAATGGTATCATTTTATTGTTTAATGGAATTCACCAAAGGAGTTTAGGTTACCAAAAAGTGTATGGTGTTGATCCAATCATGTGAGGTCATTTAAGTGACACTTGAAGCATTGTATGAGTCAAGTCCTTAGAGTTGTTTATTGTGAAAACATGGAGGGACAATTTGTGGGGAATATGAAGATATGGTTTAAGGTAGATAAAATGATAGTTAAAGACCTACATGATGCTAGATTTAGAATAGTGGTGAGTCTATGAGAATAGCATGATGGTGAATAGGACAACATCTAAAGTGCTACACATCTACAATGAAGGAATCATACAAGGATTGTCCATGATAAAGTTTCAAGGGAAAGTTTAAAGGTAGTGACAATCTAAAACAAAGTATAGTAATATTCAAAGTATATGTTTTTGTAGTAGATTAGTTTATTAATATAAGTATCAAAGTGATATGACTATCAATGGATGTTTCCAATGAATATGATTAAAAAAAGGAGCATGTGAGAGATTGCAGTTATGTTCAATTGGACTAAAGCTTTCACCTCTACCAAAAAAAAAGCGGCTTTTCCATATGATGTTTTGGATGGGTTGGAATTAATCCCAAATACTTTTTGTATTATCCTCTATGTAGTGAATTAAAAAAAAGTATTTTCTACTTCTTTCACACGCTTTTGTTTTGTGCACACATAATCTCTATCCTTATATTTTCTCTATGCTGGAAAAGACTTGGTATTAATTGTTATTAATTGGTTTTGGTGTTCCTCCTTTTTTCCTTGGATTATACATAGTCTTCAAGTAGTCTTTGGTTTTAGAGCTGTATGTTTTGAAAACCAGAGAGTTGGGTATGTGCAAGATCATCATGGGAAAAATAGGCCCTTAAGTCGCAAAAAATTTAGAAAAATCAAAGTTAGGAAACTTGGCGTAAAAAATTGAGTAAGTTATCTATATTATTTCAAAAATATGTAAGAAAAGAATCTGTAGAAAATTGAATGTAGTTTTTAAACTACTAGGTTTATTTTAAAAGCAAAAATCTATTTGGTGAAAATTTGAAATTTCAATGCAAGTAGTTAAATTTCAGGGAAAAAATAAGAAGTAGGTGTCTATCGACCACCCTAACCACAATAAAATGATAATATTTTTTAGAATTTTTTAGATATAAGTAGAGGACTCATGTCCCAATGTGATGCATATTTTTTTGTAATTTTTTTCCAAGTAAATAATTAATTATGAATTTTTTATTGCAACTTTTAAAAAATATAAAAACTCGTATGTCTGACCACCATAACTCGGTCAAAACTTCATGAAATTCATATTTTTTTTTTAATACTATAGTATGTAAAGCATAGAATGTGACACATGTTTCATATTGAAAAAATGTGATACCGTTTGAAAGCTATAGATGTTTTTCAATCAACCTATCAATTAGGACTTTAGTCGTAATTCAAATAGAAAATGAATTTAATAATTATTTATTAAATTCAAAGTAAAGCATAATTTATATTGGTGGAAAGCTGAGAATCTCCTTTAAATCCCTTTTCATTTCATCAATTTTTTGTAAAAAAAAGTCCTCAGCCACATACCCATCATATTGCCACTTTTTGGCCCATCATGATCTTGCACATACCCAGCTATTAGTATTGTTGTGATAATAGCCCCTTTATGAATGTATTTTTTGTGAATGAAATAGATGTATGCTTTGTCATAGAAATATCTTGAAATTATAAAAAACAAAATAGCAACAAACAACACAATGGATTGTGATGAGTTATTTTTTTAGGGTGAACAAAGAGCAACAATTCTATTTATATTATCAGTTTTTCTATGTTTTGAAATATGTGAAAATGCATATAATCTTGTGTTCATCCTCTATTTTATTCTAGTTTCTTTTGCACTCTAATTTTTAGGTTTGGTTTTATCCTCTGCCTCTCCCCTTCACCTGGTATCAGAGCTAGGTTGCTCAAAGTAAGGTTTTGAAAGAGCCAAAGGTTGTTCAAAGCAAGGTTTAGCATAGCCAATAGTTGTAAAAAAAAAATTGTTCAAAGAGCTCCATTAAAGGAATTCAAAAAAGCTATTCACAATCAATAACGATAAGCATAAGCACAAGCTTGAAAAATCCACAAATTCCTCAATTCAATGGTAAAAATTATGATTATTGGTCTATCACTATAAGAGCATGTTTTTGTTCTTAGGACATGTGTGATCTAGTAGAGAATGGTTTACCAGAACCAGCTGATGTTGTAGCTTATAATGCATTATGACAAGTAGAGAAGGACTTATTAAGGGATAATAAGAAGTACTCAAAAGCCCTCTTTTTCATACTTGAAGTAGTACATAAGAGCATTTTCCCAAGGATTACAATAGCAAAAAATTCCAAACAAGCATGGGATATCCTCCAAACAACATACCATGGAATGTAAAAGGTTATAACAACAAAGCTACAAATGCTAAGAATGGATTTTAAAACAATATTTATGAAGGATTTAGATTCAATAAACACTTTCTTCACACAAGTGATTGGTTTAGTTAATCAAATTAGATCTCTTGGTGAGATACTTTAAGATAGGAGATTTGTTGAAAAGATTTTGAGTTTACCCACAAGGTTTGAATCCATTGTGATGGCCATAGGGGAGAAAAAATAATCTCTCACAATTTTCAGTTGATGAGCTCCATGCATCTCTCATTTCGCATTATCATAGACTAAGTAGGTCAACAAATTCATCATTGGAGATTGCATTCAAGACACAAGCCTCAATCAACCATGGAAGAGGTAGAGGAAGAAGAAAATTTGAAGGTAGAGGAAGAAATTTGTATAGAGGTGGAAGAAACGACCCATCAAATTCAAGTGGAAGAGGTAGAAGCCAATAACCAATTCACAAGTAACTAAAAATCAGCCTTAAGGCCAAAGGTATGAAAAATATAAAATTCAATGTCACTACTGCAAAAAGTTTGGGCCTTATTCAAATGAATGTAGAAAGAAGCAATATGATTCTAGCAAACAAAATGCAAATTTCACAAAAGAAAATAAAAAACAAAAATCAGAACAAAGCACCATGTTTTGGCATGCAATGTTGCACAAGAAAATGAAAAGGATGTATGGTTTATAGACTTGGGTTACAACAACCACATGATAAGAAATTTAGAAATATTTTCAAGTTTGGTTGAAAATATAAAATCAAATGTTAGTTTGGGAAATGACAATAAGGTAGAAGTTAAAGGAAAAGGAAACATCAACATTTTAACCAAGAAGGGGGAGAAGAAATATATATCTGATGTTTATTTTGTTCCTGATTTAAAAAAAAATTAATGAGCATTGGGAAACTTGTTCAAAAAGGGTAGAGAGTATCTTTTAAAAATGGAGAATGCACAATTTTAGATAAATTACCAAACAATCAGCTCATTGCCAAAGTCCAAATGACAAATGATAGGATGCTTCACCTAAGGTTGAAACCAAATTTGAATGTAGATTATGCTCAAGCACACCACTCAATGGCTCCACAAGTGCATAAAGAAGAAACTATAGCAGTCATGCAAACAATCTTTCAATCATAAATAAAAGATGACAATTGGATTTGGCATCTAATATTTGGGCATTTAAACTTTGGAGGCCTAAATTCACTTCATAAGAAAAGAATGGTCAAGGGATTGCCTCTAGTAGAAAAACTAGAAAGAGTATGTGAAGGGTGAATCTTGGGAAATCAACTTGTAGAAAATCATTTCTAGTAGGTAAATCAATGAGGGGTAAAACACCTTTAGAGATTGTTCATTTAGATTTATGTGGGCCAATGCAAACAGCTAACATTGGTGGAAGATTCTATTTTTTGACATTCATTGATGACTACTAAAGGAAGATATGGGTTTATTTTTTAAAGCATGAGTGAAGTGTTTGAATATTTTTTTCAATTCAAGGTTCTTGTTAAAAAGAAAAGTGGTCATTACATCAAAGTATTGAGAACAAATAGAGGTGGTGAATAAATCTCAAATGAACTTCTAATATTTTGCAAGGAACATGGAATTCATAAGCAATTCACAACTAGATACACACCTCAACAAAATGTGGTAGCTAAAAGGAAAAATAGAACTATCATGGAAATGGATAGAAGCATGTTGAAAGCCAAAAAAATTCCAAATGAATATTAGTCTGAAGCTATATCATGTGTAGCCTATATAATGAATAGATTTCCAAAAAATAGTTTCAAGAATATGATTCCAAAATAAGCTTGGAGTGGAAGAAAACAAGTGTTGCTCATATGAGAGTTTTTGGATATGTGGAATATGAACATTTTATAGATGAATTAAGAAGAAAATTAGACAACAAATGAGAAAAATGCATATTTGTTGGATATAGTGATGAATCAAAGGCCTACAAGTTGTATAATCTAATAAAAAAAGAGGTTATAATCAATAGGCATGTGCAATTCATAGAAGAGGAAGCATGGGATGGAAGTGTAGAAAAAACAATCAACATATCAACAGGTATACCACAAGAGGAAAATTATGTTTTTATACCATAAAATACTCCTTCAAATGTGACTCCTTCCACACACATTCAAGCTCAACAAAGTGGTCCACAAGTGACACCATCATCAAGTGTAAGGGTAGCCTCACATATATAAGAAAATACTCAAACAAGTGGACAAAAAACACAATCTACAACAGGGATTTTCAGTCCAAGACCAACAAGTCCACATTCCATGTGTTATGTATCAAGTGACATGTCAAATCCTACATTGGCAAGCTTAAGAAGAAGAAAAAAAATAGAATTATAAGAGACATTTATGAGCAAAATTAAGGTGAGAATAATGTTGGTCAGATTTCTCTTTTTGCATTTTATTCACAAGTAGAAGATCCAATTCATTTTGAAGATGCAATTAAGCATGAAAAATGGATAAATTCAATGGATGAAGAAATTGATGCAATTGAAAAGAATCAAACATGGGAGTTAATGAACTTTCCAAAAGACAAGGATGTCATAGGAGTGAAGTGGGTTTATAAAACCAAATTAAATGCAAATGGTGATGTGAAAAAACATAAGGGAAGGCTAGTTTCTAAGGTTTACTCACAACATATCGGAGTTGATTACAATGAGACATTTTCTCTTGTAGCACATTTAGACAGTGTTAGGTATGGTTATTATATTGTCTAGTCATTTGATGTTTTTTGTCCTTACAACTTAATCAAGAAACTATAATATTTGTCTCATTTTTTATTTCTTTGTAAAGGATTTGGAACCACTTCAAAATACCCTTTACCTAATAAAAATAGGGAGAAGGACCAATTGTTGCATGGGCTAATTTTGTAAGCTTGTAGTGGTTGCATAGAATATTGCAGTACCTCCATTTTCTTAGAAATGTGAATTGACCTCTTATCTATCTATAAGTAATGTTTGGAGGTGTGACTCATCATGCAACTTTCCACATCAACAAGTCTATTGAGAAGTGTCGTAAATTGACATTTTAAAAATTCAACCAAAACTTAATCATGGTATCCCTAATAATTGAACAAAAAATATCTTTTTTTGTTAGAACAATATCATATATTTTTTAAAATATAACTTATATGCAACCTAATGATCTCAATACGTTTTGATAACCATAAATATTGTTATCTCTAAACTTTATATCCAACACAATGGGACTAATAGTTGAACAAAAAAATAACCATTTTTTGTTATAAAAATAACACATTATTATTATAAGTACAAATTATATTCAACTTTAAATGATCATTTTTTTAAAACAATTATCCACATTTCATGAGAAAATATAAGATATTTATTGTGCCCACCTTTTATATTTGTGATAGGACAAATTATTAATATGAAATACTCCAATATATATGTATACACACACACACAGACATAGATATATTACCATCGTAATAGTTGATTTTAAGAATACTAATTTTTTACTATGACAACAATTATTGTTTAAATAAACACCTTATTTTATAAATGACACAATTATAATGGATAATTATGATATTTTATATGAAACAAAAAAATATATAATTACAATAAATTATTTTATTTTTATTTTCATATAAAATATCATAATTAACCATTATAAATGTGTCATAAAATAAGGTGTTTATTTAAACAAGCATTATTGTCATAGTAAAAAAATAGTATTCTTAAAATCAACTATTAGGATGGTAATCTATATGTGTATGTGTGTGTATACATATATATTGGAGTATTTCATATAAATAATTTGTCCTATCACAAATATAAAAGGTGGGAACAATAAATATCTTATATTTTCTCATGAAATGAGAAGAATTGTTTAAAAATATGATCATTTAAAGTTGAATATAATTTGTACTTATAATAATAATGTGTTATTTTTATAACAAAAAAAGGTTTTTTTTGTTCGACTATTAGTCCTGTTGTGTTGGATATAAAGGTTAGAGATAACAAGATTTATGGTTATCAGAACGTATTGAGATCATTAGGTTGCATATAAGTTATATTTAAAAAAATATATGATATTGTTCTAACAAAAAAAAATATTTTTTGTTTAATTATTAGGGATACCATGATTAAGTTTTGGTTGACATTTTAAAATATCAATTTAGGAAACTTCTCAATAGACTTGTTGATGTGGAAAGTTGCATGATGCGTCACATCTCCAAACATTACTTATAGATAGATAAGAGGTCAATTCACATTTCTAAGAAAATGGAGGTCCTGCAATATTCTATGCAACCACTACAAGCTTACAAAATTAGGTTTTTTTTGTTCGACTATTAGTCCTGTTGTGTTGGATATAAAGGTTAGAGATAACAAGATTTATGGTTATCAGAATGTATTGAGATCATTAGGTTGCATATAAGTTATATTTAAATATATATATGATATTGTTCTAACAAAAAAAAATATTTTTTGTTTAATTATTAGGGATACCATGATTAAGTTTTGGTTGACATTTTAAAATATCAATTTAGGAAACTTCTCAATAGACTTGTTGATGTGGAAAGTTGCATGATGGGTCACATCTCCAAACATTACTTATAGATAGATAAGAGGTCAATTCACATTTCTAAGAAAATGGAGGTCCTGCAATATTCTATGCAACCACTACAAGCTTACAAAATTAGCCCACACAACAATTGGTCCCTCTCCCTATTTTTATTAGGTAAAGGTTATTTTGAAATGGTTCCAACTCCTTTGCAAAGAAATAAAAAATGGGACAAATGTTATAGTTGCTTGATAAAATTGCAAGGACAAAAAAAATCATCAAATGACTAGACAATATAATAACCATACCTAATAATGTGTATGCCCTTGTCCTAGGCACAAGATTTTTCCATAATAGCTTAAAACAAGTGGTTCATTTTTCAAATGGATGTAAAATAAACATTATTAAATGGTCATCTTGAAGAAGAATTTTATGTGTAACAACCACCTAGGTATGAGATTTTAGGCCAAGGAGACAAGGTTTATAAGTTCAAGAAATCACTATGTGGTCTCAAGCAAGCCCCAAGAGCTTGGTACAACATAATTGATTCATATCTCCTACAAAATGGCTTCAATAGGTTCAGTAGTGAGCCAACATTGTACACAAAAATGAATGAAAAAGGTGAAATTCTCATTGTATGTTTATATATTGATGATTTAATATTCACAAATGACTTATCAATTGATTTGTTCAAAGGAGTTGTTGGAGCAAAAAATTACTAGTCAAACATCCACTGGCTTTCATTTTCCATTCACATTTTACCCACACAAAAATCCATTACTGTTGATTCTACATTTTTTCTAAAATGAAATGAAATAATTTGTGTGACAAGATCCATATTGTCACCAATATTATAAGTAGAAATCACGAAGTGGATAATCAGGGCAAATATTACCCCTTTAATTTTTGAAACTTCATGAGTATCATTCTGTTGGGTTCCAACTCATTATCGGAACTTAGTTTAGATCCCATAGCATATGGGACATCCAATCAACCAATTTTAGATGGTTTTTAACGTCAAAGTATTTGTTTCATAAAAAGGGCCCCATCCTTTATGTTATCAGAAAGTCGGCTTAGCCGAAGTTTTAGCCTATAATATCTTTTGGGATCTAAACCTAATTTTAACTCAATTCCACGATCACTCGATAGTCCAACCTCCAATACTAGTCAATCCTTTGGAGTCCATCAAAGGGGGTCTTCACAAGTCCATAATATCGGTTGATCACAATTTTAGGATAATATTGCACACACTTAAATGGTTTCATCCTTCAAAATTGTTGATCAACCGATCTTCCAATAGGAAAGAGGTGTCTAATCCAAAGCACACATTTGATTATGGCAACAATTGTAACACTTTCTGAGGTGAAAATGACAAGTTTCCCCCTTTTTCAAAATATTGAGGAAGTACGGTTAGCTGCCAAAAATAAATGAATTTAATGCTCCAGGCATGTATATGCTCATCAAATTTCATCCCATTTATTTGTGTCATATAAATCGAGGTTGTTGAAGAACTTCAAGAAGTGGAAAACTGCAAATATATGAGAACTTGACTTTTGGAAGGGTGGGATTCAATCAAAGGGTTGTGAAGCAGAATAGAATAAACATGTGGAAGTATAAGGCAATGTGGTAATGTGGTACATACCACTATCCCGCATAAGGAGATACAAGGGGAGGATAAGAGGATTGTGACACAAATGGACTCACTCCATACCTTAAAACAATGGTATACACCAAAAATTGTGAAAGATGATGGTCAAGTAAAAGACTTGGATGAGTAGAAGAGGGAATTTGGTCAGGTTATTCATAAGTGTTTAACCTATGTATAGGAGGATGATGACACCAATCTTCACATGCTTAATTTGATCATGGATGGATTTATTGTTCTTGATGCTGGATATCTAAAATTTGTCAATGATACAAAGGTACTGCTAGATATTCAATGGTAGACTCATCTTGCAAACATACCAAAGATCCAGGAATATCAGTGGCCATCAGATTTTACAGTGTATCAATGTGAATAGAAGTATTTGGCTTTAGATGAGTAGGTCACTAAGGAAAGGGCATCTGGAGTTCTATCATGGAGAGGAAAGCTTTTCCAGATAGATGATCACAAGATTTCTACATTTATTAAAGGAAACATACATCTAAAATGCCTTAAGGATTTTTATTTCTTTGATTAAGCAAATTAATTAGTTGTTAGTAAAAGAAGTAGTTTTGAAAGGTTGTCTCTTTTTGTAAAAGGACTAAATCTTGTTGCTTCCTATATAAATAGGAAACCAAGGCCAATTTTGATATCATCACATATCATTTCATCACCATCAGTAGTAGTAGTAGGCTGCATTCATATAGCATATTTCACCCATCCATATCATATCAAAGATTTCACCTATAAATGTGTATGTTTTGAAGCAATATAATGGAGAAGATTACTCATAATTAGTGATCTATTTTAGTGTTCAATTGTTGTGTTATTTTTTATGCTTATCTATTATTGTGTTATCTCTAAAGTGGTTTCTTCAAGTTATTTAAATTCATAAAATTTATCAAGATACATTTGTTGTTGTTGTGTGATTGTTTTTATTTGATACTGGTGAGAGAGTCTAATTAAATCCTTTCAGCTAATTCATATTAATTGGTTCACTTAGGGTTTAAAATAATTTAAAGGTAATTAATACGATTGGTTTCCCTTAAACTAAGAATTAAAAATCCTTTCATAGCATCACATTAATTTGAGGGAATAACACTGAGATCATTAAAGAAGAGTATTATAACAAACAAACCTACATGTTTACACAAGGTGTAAACATTCAAAAAGATGAATATTAGGTTTTCCTATCATACATATTTGTCTCCATTTCCATCATTCATCCATCATCTACATTCACCCAATAGATTTAAGCACTAGTCAGCTTTAAAACATTTTATTTAATTTCAATTCACATTCTGAATAATTCAAACACTCCCAGTAGCTATTAGTTATCAAGATTTACATCTACTTCACCTCCATGTGCCATTATGAGTATATTTCCTAAAGTAGGATCCATTTTAAACTCTCAAATCTGCCTTATCATTCAAGTATACCCGCCTAGGTCTAGCAGAGCCTGAAGAGTAGGAGGTGATCAATCTACTTTTCCTCGTTTATTGGCCAAAAGTGTACTAAGAGTCTACAACCCTCTTAAGGCTCAAAACCACCACTTTTGAGACCTAACAGTTTGGCAACTCCATTGGGGATCAAGCCAATTTTGAATCCAAGCCCTCCATTAAAGAGTGATATGAAACCATCGTAACAAATTAGGTACTTTTTTGGGAAAAGGGACAAAGTTCATTCAAACCTTAAACTTTCATACTTATATAAAAGTAGGTTGCCACTTTGAAAAGGATTTATGATTGATAAAGTAAGCATTAGATTAGAAAGGGTAGATCATAGAAACCAAAGATACTCCATATCATCCAACATGAATGGAAGAAGATCTTTGCATCAAGAAAGTCCCAAGAATGACAATGGTAGGTGGATAGACAAACATTGATCCCCTACTTCAAAGTCTAACATGAATAGGAACAAAACAACATCTAAAAAGTTAGACACAACATTCACTGAGCACGAGAATATCCTTGAGCAACCACCTACATTGCACAACTTTGATCCATTGTATGGGTCAGAACATCATGAGGATAATTTATGCAAGGATCCTTGAACTCCACTTGGTCAAGAAAAAAATGGTCATCCTATTGTCCACTTCAAGAATGACTCTAAAAAAAATGATGAATTTACTGCCCAATTGGAGGAATAAAAAGATCAATTACAAAATGACTATGATAAAATATTTTCATCACAGCAAGAAGGAGAAACCTAACATGGATCAATGAATTAGTCTCTACCTAATGAAAATTATGATGAGATGACTACTCAGGAGTTGGAATTACATATACAATGGTACGAAGAAGAGCTTAAAAGAAGACAACCGTTGATAAAATCGAGTCAAGATCTTAATAAAAAAATTTCTTAGTCAAAATTTAATGCATCAAGACCTCCAAAATACATCCCTCCCCATAAAAAAGGAGGTAATGCCAATACACAGGGGTCATCCCAGAATACAGGTGGTCCAAGTTCTTCAAGAGCACCCCAAAACATAGCTGGAAGATCAAATCAACTTGTGCAACATCATGACCACAAAAAACCAATATCATTCCACCACCTAGATAGCAATACATTCCACACCATCATGTACCACAGTAGTATGTGTATCCTCACCCCAATGTCCAACAAAATGCATACCATCAATCTCAACATGGATATCAATACTACCCTAATCCACCACCTTAGAATCCTTATTCGCAGAACCCCAAAAGCATAAGCAAACAATTTTAATTTTTTGGATATCGACTATACCCATATCCCATTAATAGCAACTAGAGAAATACTATCCCCAAGTTCATAGAGAATAATTTAATAATAGTTGAAGAACACATCAGAAACTTCAATTCTTTTTTGCAAGATATAGCTATGAAATAGGAAGATATCCTTATGAGGATGTTCATGATGTCTCTAACTGAAGAAGCAATGGATTGGTTCAACAACCTACCTGATGCTTCAATCACGTCTATAGTAGAATTCTAGGATAAATTTCTAGAACAATATGGGAATCAATGTGCTCCTAAATTTGCTCTACATGAACTAAAAAGTATTCACAAACACCAAAACAAAAAAAAATTATGATTTTAATCAAAGGTTCTCTAAGCTCTACAATAAGATACCACATGGATCCAAATTAGCTAACCCAGTAGCTTTAAGTATCTATTTAAAGGTGTTTGATCCAGAAACAGGTATGAACTTGGGAACGAATTCCCTATAATTTTTACTGAAGCACAAAAGGTAGCCTTAACCATTAAAAATAATAGAAAGTCTACTGGAATGATTGGAAAAAGGGATAACCTTAGGATCCCACAAAATCTCAACAATCCCTAGAACAAACAAGAGAATCAATATAGAAATGAAAGGCCAAGATTGCATGGCATGCACTATGATACTACTTGGAAATATGGAAAACTAGTAGAAAAATCAAATTGGAAGGAGACTCCTGATCCCTTGGAAAACTATGGAGCACATGCACTAGACACTACACCATGGTGTTCACCTTTCCATAGACACCATGCCCCTAAACCTTGTGCAATGGTTCAAGCTTTTCAAGATGAGTGGTCATATGAGAAAGACAGGGATGGCCACAATGTAAACATGTTAAGATGGAGGTCTCATTAGAATGGTGAAGGATACTCTTCTTCTTCTGAGGGGTACAAATATGATGTTGACAATCAAAATTACAATGTGAATATGGTGCAAGAGGTTTTTTTTTATTAGGAAGAAAAAAAACAAGAAGCAACATATGCATACAATATATCACCTCGGTTTTAGTTGAGAACACCAATAGAGGAAGAAAAGAGGGCTATCACAACAAAAGTTGTGGCTAAGGAAAAAGGGAGAAAATACAACTTAAGAAGAAAACCCACAGATGGAGACCAAGGAACACCAAGAATCATGTTCATAAAACAATAGAAGAGCAAGGAGAATATCTCATCTAATCATAAGAAGGGTGAAATAAAGAAGCCTCAAAAATATGTTCAAAAAGAGACTACAGACATTGAACTTGAGAAAACACTAAGGGATGAAAAACTCCAAAATGAAGGGAAAATAATTACTGAGAATGAGAAGGTTGAACAAGGGATCATTACCCCTTCATTTGACATGGCCCAAGCACTAGCTCAGACAAACATGGCAATCCCTTTAATGGAGTTGATGAAGATTGATGAGTTTAGAGATACAACCCTCATAATGATCACCAACACATCCCATAAACAGAAGGATCAAAAGAAAGAAGTTAATGTTGTAGAGGGGAATTACAAAGACACCAAAATCATATTTGGGAGATACACTCACATAGAATCCTTCCCAAGTAGATCCATTTTATACTACGTTGGTGATCAATCATAAGATGGTGAATTTTTTTATGATTGACTCAAGGGTAACAATCAACATCATGCCTCTAGATGACATGAAGGAACTAGTTCCATGGATAAATACTACATATGGGAAATTTTATGCCATGGATAACAGATCAGTCCCTATGGTTGGAGTGATATGGGATGTAGAACTAAAATTAGCATTGTACCTAGAGGAAACTTATAGGACAAAAATTACTGTGGTAGACACTCCCCCATACTATGGGATGTTACTATAAAGGCAATGGACTATAGCAGTTGGTAGGAATGTTCAACTAGACTTGTTTGTTGGATTACATAAAACATTGAGAGGGGGGGTGAATCAGTGTTGTAGATAAAAAACAATTCAATTGACTTCTTTAAATACAAAAAGTAATGATCCTTATGTAATGCAAGAAATCAAATACTGCAATAAATAACATAATATACAAGTATGAAGGAAAAATGTACCATGCATCAAATGAGACCATAACACAAAGATTTCAAGAGTGGAAAACCCTCACAGGGTAGAAAAACCACTCAGTAAATGCCTCACTAGCTTAATCTCAAAAACTCACTATTTACAATGCCTCATTGGCTTCCCATTTTTACTGCCTCACCGACATACATCTTCCTCACTGGAAAAAAATGGCCTCACTGACCAAATAACCTCACTAGTTACAAGAATGCCTCATTAGCAATATCACTGGCTACACTTTATTATACATTTCTCAATAAAATCATTAACTACAGAGGATCATTTTGTTTCTCTACAAATCATATTTCACTTTCAAACTAATACATCTAATATCTTAAAGATTCATTTTTTTGGAATATTTAAAATACAAAATATAATAGTAATACAATCTTTTTTGCATCATTTTTGCAAAACTTTCAAATTACATAATTTTATTTACACATTCAACATGATAACTCTACAAAAGTAGCGAAAAAATCAACAATGAAAAATCACTGTTTATATAAACATTCCATGTTCCATTTCAAGCTGTCATTTGTCCACACCAAAAAATTTCAAAATTAACTTTTAAAACCTATTACAATAATGATTTCCATAACTGCTTCTCAGTTGCAAACTATTCATATACATTGACAGGTACAAAGAATGATCACAATAATCTATTAACTGTCATCAAGACTACCCCTTGAATCATCATGGTATATCATCCTTCGAATAACATCATCATATGTAACCACTAAAACATTTAATGCATGGTCGGCATTAACTATGTTATGATATGTAGACTTACACACAATCCATACATAGATAGCAACATGTATATAGCTCAAAACCTATGTCCAAATCGACACAACAGATGTATTACATGGCCTTTTACATGGGCAAGCTAAATAATATATAATCTCATGCCCTAGCCATAGGATTAACATAAACCAATACCATAGACATACATGTGACAACAAACCCATGCTGGCATTGCAAACAATAGACATAAATGTGATTTGATGAAACAATTTTTTTTGTCAACTAATTGTAATCCAAATGCAACAACTATATACACCTTTGAAAATACAACAAGTTTCCAACCTTTGATTAAAAACACAAATTGCAAATACTAGACTAAGGTTTCCACAAAATCGTTACCACTTAAGAAGCAACACAATGAAGTCGCCCTTACTTTTGAATGCTTTGAAAACTAACTACCATGAAGATTTGAAAACCATTTTCTGCATATCTAGCCGCTATACCACCTCTTCCTACCAATCTCCATTGAACCCTAAATTTTCCATCATCCTCATCAACAAAATGAATAATGAAATAAGCTCGGGCACCCTTTGATATTTACTTTTTACACAAATGACTTTTGTCCACATAAAGTGCTGCTCAAACCACTCCACTTAAGGTGCATTTCAGTGGGAAGGATTTTAATAAACTTTGCATATAAAAATACCCATGACCTAATCACTTAAAGTGACTTAAACAAATAACATGTTGTCACCTCATATAATTACCAAATGAGCATATGAAAGACAAAACAGATATTGTCTCAAGGTAAATGTTCCTTGTATCATAAGTCAAAATACATATGTCTAAGATACATGCTCAATGGAAAAATGTATGTTTTGCCACCCATGACAATTAGCTAATCTGATGATGCTAAAAAAATAAACAAATGTCATCATGTATACCATGTATTCCATACACCCATGCCAATATGATGATGCTAAACAAATAAACAAATGTCATCATGTATACCATGTGTTTCATACACTTGTGATCATGTCGATTACCAACAAGATCATGTACCTATGATACCAAAATACTGATTTCAACCATATATCTATAATACCAAAATACCAATTTGATGGTCCTTGTGTGGCTTGTCATCAAGAGCAACAATTAAGGGTGCAACAAACTTCCCCTCTGTCCTTGATGGAAACACACACATCTCTCTCCCCCTTTTTGCTTCAAAGAAAAAGGGCATAAGAAAAAAAGTGTCATGCCACCAATTGTCAATCTTAACTGAAAAAATAACCTACCATGAATATGGGTCAATTGTCGATCATGAGTACATACTAAAACAACCAGATACTCTATAATGTATCAAGACAGTAAATTCCAATGTCAATGTACCATAATGTCCATACCAATGCTTTGTCATGTAACAAGACAATGAATCCCATAATGTATCATAACCACTGAATACCTAAAACAACTGAATGCATAATATCAATTACATGCACAACTGAATGCACAATATCAATCATAGAAAAGGGCCCAAAATAGATCTAAGCACCAAATAAATACTAAGAACAACACCAATCACAGATGCTTTCTCCCCCTTTTGACATTAATGCCAAAGGACTACACAAAAATAGATGAATCAAATGTAATATAGCAAGAAATGGAACAATAGATCCTATAATGGTCACTGTATGTGCACCAAAATATACAAAAGTCCTATAAAGATACATGTCCAATAGATAGAATAGTCATCAAATCCTTGTGAATGAACACAAAGCATGGAACAACAACATTCCAAGAATATACCCATGATATATAGCAGCAAAGACAATACAAGAGTAATCTTGATATCCATCATGAAGGGCAACAACTGTAGGTTGCCTCATTAAAATATGATCAAAACAAAGTAAGAAATGAGATAATAACAAAAAATAATGAGCATGAAGAGTTGTCCCTGCTATCTCTAATAAGATATAAATTCCATAAATCTATATGTATGATCATTGATCAAGAAAGCATCAGAATAAAGTATAAGCATCTTATAAACCAGGGATGAAATATCAGCAAAGAAGCTCCCCCTAACTAAATACAAAAGATGAATCAAAGTCTTCAAACCTGTTCAAGCACCTGTTATGCAAGTTGCAAATCCATGTTTTCAAGAAATCTTTTGTCAAACAATAGTCCATCAACTAGAATTCTAGTGTTGTTATAAAGTAAGAAAACAATGATACTATTATAAGTATTAACCCATAACAAGGAGCACTATTTTGGACTGAGTATATAAGCTTGTCATACAACTCTATACCCATAACATGATATCACCATCACTTGTCAAAGAAAATCACTATGAACCATTTCAAACTGAGTATCGGTCATAAATGTGAGATCACTATGATACCAATATACCAATCAACTAAAACATGCATTGTGAACCACCAAATATACCTACCTAAAAATCCTAACAAAGATACATGTCCAAGATTTGTATGTACCAAACATGTAGATGCCACTATTATACCAAATAAGTATCACTATAATGTCAAAATAAAATCAACTTGCTACTGTCAAACTACCATATCGAGTTCCACTATAACAGTGAAACAAAAATATCACATTCAATATCATACCACTATCAAGAAGATGACCATATACCTGTAAACTTCATGTCTCTCTAAGAAAAAGTACTATTTTTAGAAAACTTCAACTACAATGTTTCCTCTGT
Organism: Sequoia sempervirens; assembly: GCA_007258455.2. Taxonomy (NCBI): domain Eukaryota; kingdom Viridiplantae; phylum Streptophyta; class Pinopsida; order Cupressales; family Cupressaceae; genus Sequoia; species Sequoia sempervirens. The sequence continues at coordinate 79,773,476 of VDFB02000002.1, read as the reverse complement.
CATAGAGATATTACGTGTTCCCCATGCAAGTAACATTGGTCAAAGCCACAATAATGTTCAAGAAACCTTCAACAAATCATCATTAAGACCATATCTAACAAATGAGGCCTTCACATCTTTTAACAATAATGGAAAAGAAGCTATAGGGTAGAAGTGACTACAATTAACATTGAAAATTCTGTAAAAATCTTGTGCTACTATTTTCATGTAGATACACTAAGCATCCATACCAAGTAATTATCATCAACCAAAATTCTAAGGACCACCCTAGACCAAGGTTCCAAAGACCATTCCACTTTGTATGGTAGGAAGAAAAATCACTACTAGACAAGCACAACATTGTAATGCTCAAGATTCATTGTTTAAAAAAACATATCTTAGTGCAAATGATAGGCATGAATTCCACTAATGAATTAAAAATATCACTTTCTAAAAAGAATGTACTATTTGAAAATAGGACACTTCTTGTACTAATTGCAAAAAAACTAATTGAACCTTATCAAACACTCAAGTAAGAACTACTAGCTTCAATATTGGTTCTTCAACAAGATCACACACATTCTGCACTATAACATAATGTACTTATCAAGACTTCAAAAATTCCATATAGATGATAAACCACTACTACTTACCAAAAAAAAGAATGTTAAGTAAGCACTACATGGATATCCAAACAACTTAACCATGAGCAAGCATTATACCTCCAATCCACTAAATAAACCATATGCTCCACTTGAAACCTATAACTGTACCCTAATACTAAAAAATGATGATGATGTGAAGAATTCATAGCACAATAAAAAACATATCACTTTCATCTGTATGTAAAAAAATGACAAGAGCATAACAAGTCACTATCAATCATGACTAACACCACCATCAACATCAATATAGGAATATACCAATGCCATCATCAATGTCCAATAAAAATTTTACCTTGTAAACACTGCTTGAATACAAAAAGGTCTGCACCTTACTTCTAATTGCACCATCAAGACTATACCAACATAAACACTATCATATTGACAAACAAGAGCAACTGCTATCTAGACAACTATTACTTCAGGATATCACTGTTAAAAACCAATGAACACATTATACCATTGTACATTATTTATGCATTAAATGACTATCTCAAACTCAGAAACCATGCACACAAAATTTTGAGCATAAACACGTGATTATTGATACTCTTGCAAGAAAACAATGAATAATAATCAAAACTAACACTCCTTTTTGTCACTTCACTTGTGTATAATCTTATTCATAACTTTCTTATCTTCTCTAGGGGCTGAAAAATAAAACACTAACCTTCTCCCCCTTACTTCATTCTTCTCCTTAAGTACTCAGAGACGTTTCTTGCACAACATGCACAAGATTAGGTCCTTTCTCTTATATTTCCTTGCTTTCTTCTCCAAACCTTCAAAGGCCCTTTCCTTTGCTTGTTCAAAATATCTTTTTGCTTAGATGATTTTAATACCTTGCTTTTGCAAAACTTGGCTCTATGTCCAAAACCATTACATCTATAACTCATGATCAAGGGTCTGAATCTTACATCATCATTTAGAACTTGTCTACTACAATTTCTTGCAATGTGAGCAATATTATTGTAGTTATAACAAGCACTATTATAGCCATGATTTGGAAAACTATAAGACTTCTTATTCTTATTCCATAAAATACCATTTCTTGAGTAAGTTCTACAATCTCTAGCTCTATGATCATAAAGATGACAAGAATAGCAATAGCCATGAAACTAAGAGTAGTTGTACCTAAAAGATGGAGGTCTTGATGGCCTGTTTTTCCTTCTACCTTCACCAACACATTTATCTTCTATCTTATATGTAGGAGCAGCAACATGATGACCCAAATATATCTTCTTCCTTGGTGTATTCCTAACTTTCAAGCATTTTCCTTCTTCATAACCTAATCCTATGATGTCCTTATAGTGTTTTTGTTTGATCAACATGTCATTCAAACATTTAGTACTCTTTTTAAACTGAAGATTCTTGTGTAACTCAATAGATACATTTTCCAATTCCTTTTTCAAAGAAACTATGTCTAATTCTAATCTTAGACATTCATTAGCTTTGACTTCTAGATCAGATTTGGTAAAGTCAACAACTCTTTAATTTCTTCTATTTCAGTTTTTAGACTTATAATTAGTTTGTGAGATTTATCAACTTGACTCTTTAAGTTAACAACTTGATTTCTTGCTTCTTCAAACTCTAAAGAAACATTTTCAAAATCTAAAATTACCTTTTCCTTGGAGTCTTTTTCTTGTTGAAGATGATCTTCTAATCTCCTATTTTCTTTTTTGAGATGCTTGATTGTATCAAGAGCACACAAAAGTTCACCTTCTATATCAACCTCAAATTCTTGTTAATCATAGTCTTGTTCATAGTAATCTTCATCCACAAAGGGTTCTCTTTCTTTTTTTACAATGAAGTCTACCATTCTTTTTATCACACTTTATATCAACACTCAGGATAGACTCATGCAACAACTAATTATAAGTCTTGGCTGAGGCTTGTTTTACAATATTTTGATCAACATCTTTCTTTTCTCTATTTGAGGCCTTATTTCTATCCTTATTACCCATAGTACTCCACTTACTAAGAACCCCTTAAGTTGGTTAGACTTATGCAAGGGTCTGTCTCTGATACCACTTGTTGGAGTACAAACAACACTGAGAGGGGGCGTGAATCATCGTTATAGATAAAAAAAAATTCAATTGACTTCTTTAAATACAAAAAGTAATGATGCTTATGTAATGCAAGAAATCAAATACTGCAATAAATAATAGAATATCCAACTATGAAGGAAAAATGTACAATGCATAAAATGAGACCAAAACACAAAGATGTCAGGAGTGGAAAACCCTCACGGGGTAGAAAAACTACTTAGTAAATGTCTCACTGGCTTAATCTCAAAAACTCACTATTTACAATGCCTCACTGGCTTCCCATTTTTACTGCCTCACTGGAAAAAATGGCCTCACTGACCAAAGAACCTCATTGGTTACAAGAATTCCTCACTAGAAATACACCAATGCCTCATTGGCAATGTGTCCCACTAACAATGCTATCTCACTAATAGGCTTTTCAATGCCTCATTGGCTACACTTTACTATACATTTATCAATAAAATCAAACTATAGAGGATCACTCTATTTCTCTACAAATCAAAGTTCACTTTCAAACCAATACATCTAATATCTTAAAGATTCATTTTTCTAGAATATTTAAAATACAAAAAATACTAGTAATACAATCTTTTTTGCATCATTTTTGTAAAAAAATCAAATTATAGAATTTTGTTTACACATTCAACATGATAACTCTGTAAAAGCACCGAACAAATCAACAGTGAAAAATCACTATTTATATAAAAATTCCATGTTCCATTTCAAGCTATCATCTGTCCACACCAAAAAAATTCAAAAGTAACTTAAAAAACTTGTTACAATAATGATTTCCATAACTGCCTCTTAGTTGCAAACTATTCGTATACATTGACAGGTATAAATAATTATCACAATAATCTTTTAACTATCATCAAGACTGCCTCTTGACTCATCATGGTATATCATCCTTCGAATAACATCATCATATGTAACCACTAAAAAATTTAATGCATGGTTGACATTAACTATGTTATGATATGCAAACTTACACACAATCCATGCATAGACAACAACATGTATATGGCTCAAAACCCATGTCTAAATTGACACAACAAATGCATTACATGGCCTTTTACATGGGAAAGCTAAATAATATATATTCTCGTTCCCTAGCCATAGGATTAACATAAACCAATACCATAGACATACGTGTGACAACAAACCCGTGCTGACATTGCAAACAATAGACACAAATGTGATTTGATGAAACAAAAAAGTTTGTTAACTAACTGTAATCCAAATGCAACAACTATATACACCTTTGAAAATATGGAAAGTTCCCAACCTTTGATTACAAATACAAATTGCAAATGCCAGACTAGGGTTTCAACAAAATCATTACCACATAAGAAGCAACACAATGAAATCGACCTTAATTTGAATACTTTGAAAACTGACTACCATGAAGACCTTAAAACCATTTTCTGCATATCCAACCTTTATACCACCTCTTCCTACCTGTCTCCATTGAACCTTAAATCAACCATCATCCTCATAAACAAAATGAATAATGAAATAAGCTCAGGCAACATTTGATTTTTCCTTTTTACACAAATTAATTTTGTCCACATAAAGTGTCGCTCAAACCACTCCACTTAAGGTACATTTCAGTGGGAAATATTTTAATAAGCTTTTCATATAAAAATACCCATGGCCTAATCACTTAAAGTGACTTAAACAAATAAAATGTTGTCACCTCGTATAATGACCAATATGAAAGAAAAAACATATATTGTCTCAAGATAAAATAAATTCAAGATAAATGTGCCTTGTATCATACGTCAAAATACATATGTCTAAGATACTTTTTCAATGGACAAATGTATGTTGTGCCAACTATAACAATTAGCCAATCTGATGATGCTAAACAAATAAACAAATTTCATCATGTATACCATGTGTGCCATACACCAATGATCATGTCAATTACCAACAAGATCATGTACCTATGATACCAAAATACCAATTTCAACCATATCCCTATGATACCAAAATACCAATTTGATGGTCCTTGTGTGGCTTGTCATCAAGGGTAATAACTAAGGGTGTAACATTGTCTTATGCCACAATTTTTGTGAATGGAAGGGAATTCAAATTATACAGAGAGCCTAGATCTGAACATGTCATTGAACTCGTTGATCCAAATCAAATGATTTTTTTTGTGACATAGACTTTGGAAGTTTTATAATTGAACACTCAAACCCTGAATTACTGAACACAAATCCAATTCAAGGGATGTCTCCAAGAATGAACATGGTATATGGCAAATGTACTTTGATGGAGCCTATAGTAGAGAAGGGAATGGAGCAAGAGTTGTCTCTATTTCACCTTATGGCACAACATTTAAATATTCATTTTTCCTAACATTTGAATGCACAAATAATATAGTAGAATATGAAGCATTGCTGCTAGGCTTAAACATGGCCACAAAACATGGGATCAAACTGTTAACCGTTCTTGGGGATTCTAAATTAGTTGTCTCATAGGTAAGATCAAAGTTCTCCTTGAAAAATAAAAGATTGAAGCAATATAGAAATGTTGTATGGGACACTATTGAAATTTTTGATGCCTTCTCCATTGAGTGGATAGATAGATCCAAAAACTTGATGGTTGATTTCCTGGAAAACATAGCCTTGAAAAGGGATGATGTTACCTTGAGAGTAATTTCACAAGTAGAACTCAAGGCCAGGCCTGCAATCCTTGACAACATCTACAATTGGTAGGTTTTTAACAATGACATAGATCCGATCAAGTTCTTACATTGCATTGATCAATATGAATCCCAAGAGATTGATTTTAATGAATTTGTGGAATAAGTAGATGGTAAACAAGCTATATTTGGCTAGGAAGTTGTGCAGCTCAAGAAAAACAAGATCCCTATAGGATTAGTGGCACTAGAAAGGGTGTTTGATGGTAATGATTGAGCAGTTATGAAACAAACACTAGTAAGGAGGGAAGATATTGAGGAGATCAACCTAGGCACTGAATTGGCTCCAAAGAAGGTATACATTGGGAAAAAGATAAGCCCAAAAATCAGAAATATTTTGATTGCATTATTGAGGAAGTATAAGCATGTCTTCGCATGGTCTTATGATGACCTTAAATCATACAGAGAAGATTTGGTCCAACATGAAATTCCATTAAAACTTGATGCAAAACCCTTTAGAAAAAAATAGAGATCAATAAACCTTACCTTGGAACCCAAGATGCATGAGGAACTTATGAAACTCAAGGAGGGAGGTATCATCAAACCCATCAGGCATTCCACTTGGGTCTCTAAGTTGGTGCCTATCAGAAACAAGAATGGAGACATAAGGCTATGTGTGGACTTTCAAAGTCTGAATGTCTCTTCCCTTAAAGACAATTATCCACTCCCAAATATGGAGTTCATGTTGCAAAGGGTAACTAGGTGTGAACTATTGTCCATGATGGACATATTTGTAGGGTACAACCAGGTGAAGGTTAAGTAATAAGAACAATATAATACTATGTGGGTATGTGCAAGATCATCATGGAAAAAGTAGGCCCTTAAGTGGCAAAAAATTTAGAAAAATAAAAGTTAGGCAACTTGACATAAAAAATTGAATAAGTTATCTATATTATTTCAAAAATATGTAAGAATAGAATCTGTAGAAAATTGAATATAGTTTCTAAACTACTAGGCTTATTTTGTTATTTTAAAATTTTATTTGGTGAAAATTTAAAATTTCAATGCAGTAGTACTTAAATTTCAGGGAAAAAATAAGTAGATGTCTGTCTGACCACCCTAACCACAATAAAATGATAATAATTTTTTATAATATTTTAGATATAAGTAGAGGACTCATGTCCCAATGTGATGCATGTTTTTTTGTAATTCTTTTCCAAGTAAATAATTAATTATGAATTTTTTATTACAAGTTTTAAAAAATATAAAAACTCGTATGTCTGACCACCTTAACTTGGTCAAAATTTCATGAAATTCTTTTTTAAAAAAAATCCTATAGTATACAAAGCATAGAATCTGACGCATGTTTCTAATTCAAAAAATGTGATACCATTTGAAAGCTATAAATGTTTTTCAATCAACCTATCAATTAGGACTTTAGTCGTAATTCAAATAGAAAATGAATAATAATTATTTATTAAATTCAAAGTAAAGCATAATTTATATTGGTGGAAAGCTGAGAATCTCCTTTAAAAACCCTTTTCGTTTCATCAATTTTGGGTAAAAAAAAGTCGTCAACCACATACCCTACACATACACATCATACCGCCACTTTTTGGCCCATCATGATCCTGCACATACCCATGTTTACCACCCCTTGGGGTACATATGTGTATGTAAGAATGCCATTTAGACTAACAAATGTTAGTGTCAAATTCCAAAGAGCTATGGATGTTGCTTTTGTTGATCTGATTAATAAAATAATTGTGGTATACCAAGATGATATTACTGCATATTCCAAGAAAGCATAGGACCATGTTGCACACCTTGAGAAAATATCCCTCAAAGCCCTAGAGTATGACATCTCCCTAAATCCTAAAAAAAGTCATTTTTCTATAACAGAGGGAAAATTATTGGGACACATAGTATCCAAAGATGGAATCATAATTGATCTAGAGAGGGTAGAAGCTATAGATAAGATCCATATTCCTAAGACCATAAAGGCCATTCAGTTTTTCTTTGGAAAATAAACTTTTTAAGAAGATTCATATCAAATTTTGCTAAAATTGTCAAATCTATATCAAGAATGTTGAAGAAAGGGGTGAAGATTGACTGGAATGTAGAAGCACTTGATGCATTTATATCTATAAAAAGGGAAATCAAGGAAGCCCTAGTATAAAAATCTCTAGATTCTAGTAAACCCTTCTGAATATTTTCATTTGCATCATAACCCACTATTGCAATAGTAATATTATAGAAGATTGATGAAGGGTTTGAGCAACCTATATCATTCTTTAGTAAGTCCCTCCAAGGAGCTGAATTAAATTATGATATTACAAAGAAGCATGCATATGTACTTGTAAAAGAAGTAAAAAAATTTAGACCTTATTTGGTGGGAGAAAAAATAATTGCATATGTTCCTAATGCTGCAGTCAAGGATGTATTTGTACAAACTGAAGTTACAAGGAGAAGGTGTAGATGGACCAATAGAATTCAAGAGTTTGATCTACTAAGATCCAAATCACTAAGTTGGAAAGAGGACAAGGCCTAGCCAAGCTAATGGCTGAGTCGAACCTTGAAGCATCTCAAATCTGCAACACAAGGGAAGAAGAAGGTATGATTGCAAGCATAGAGAATACTTCATGGTACACTAACATAATGCATTACTTAAAAAACCAGAAGTACCCTAAGAACTTGAATGAAAATCAAAAGAGGAGCTTGAAGTTGCATGCCTCAAAATATTTTTTCATGGATAGTGACTTATACTAGAAAAAAAAAGATGGAGTACCATTATTATGCCTAGATGAGTCACAAGCAAAGCATGTATTAAAGGAGATGCATGAAGGAGTCTGCGGGGGACACTTTTCAGCCAAAACCATTGCTCAGAAGATCTTGACGGCTGGATACTGCTGGCCTAGGGTTTTTAATGACTCTTTCACCTATGTAAGAAAGTGTGAAGCAAGCTAGAAGTTTTCTAGAAAAATGAAGTACCAGGGAACATTACCACTTAGAACATTAAGGTAGAAGCTCCCTTTCATCAGCGGAGGATTGATTTTATTGGGGAAATAACAAAAAAATCTAGTGGAGGTCACAAATGGATATTAGCGATAATTGATTACTTGACAAAATGGATAGAAGCCATCCCAATGAAGTAGGCCACGAGTAAAGTTGTAACAAATTTTTTCATGGAGAAAATCATTACAAGGTTTGGAACACCTATACAAATAATTACAGATAATGGCATGTGTTTTAGATCAGAAGAATTCAAAAAGTTCTATGAAACATATGGCATCACGATTTCATATGCCTCTCCCTATCATCCACATGCACATGGAAAAGTTGAATCAAGCAACAAAATTATCTTGAAAATCATCATGAGGATGTTGGACAAGAACAAAAAAGATTAAGATTCTAAATTGAGGATGGTAGTATGGGAAAGTAGGATCACTGTGAAGAAGTCAATTGGTAAATCACCTTTTGAAATTGTAAATGGGACACAAGCTAGAATGCCTATACAAAACCTTCTACCTGTATATAATTTCATGCTTCAAGAAGACCTAGATATCTCAAAACCTATGGAGGATAGAATAGAGCAGTTGGCAGAACTAGATGAAATCAGAAGTCTGGCCCAAGAACAAAACACAAAAATGCAATCGTAGATGAAGTATTTGTTTGAAAAAATGGAAAAAGATAGAAAATTTGAGGTGAATGACACAATCCTATTATGGAATGCAAGGTGTCAAGATAAAGGGAAGCATGGGAAGTTTGAGGCCTTTGGATAGGAAGAACTTTTTTTTAATAGGAAAAGGAGGTGAATATTCTTACTATCTTCAAAATATGTCAGGAGAAGATTAGGAGTTTCCAATGCATGGACAATTCCTGAAGCACTTCTTTTCTTAAACCAATTTTCCATGCATAGTAGTTTTAAGAGAAGGTCAAGAATTTCTAGTGCATGGACAATTCTTGAAATACTTCTTTAAAAAAATGATTTTCCATGCACAGTAGTCTTAGGTTTCCATCCCATTCCCCACCCCACCTTATCACATTCATTCATGATCTACCTCCCAGAGATCATTTATGGATTCTTGCAATGACCTCATGATCATTCATCCCCAACCAAAGCCACTATTGGAGTAAAAAATTCCTTCTCAAACATCCATTGGATTTCATTTTCCATTCACATTTTACCCACACCAAAATCCATTACTATTGATTCTACATTGTGTCTAACATGAAATGAAATAATTTTTGTGTCAAGATCCATACTGTCGCCAATATTATAAAGTGGAAATCATAAAAAGGAAATCATGAAGTGGAGAATCAAGGTAGACATTACCCCTTTAATTTTTTAAACTTCATGAGTATCATTTTGTCGGGTTTCAACTCATTATGGAAACTTAGTTTAGATCTCGTAGCATATGGGACATCCGATCAGCTGATTCCCGATGGTTTTTAGCATCAAACTCTTTGTTTCATAAAAAGGGCCCCATCCTTTGTGTTATTGGAAAGTTTCCTTAGTTAGAGTTTTAGCCTCTAATATCTTGTGGGATCCAAACCTAATTTTAACCTGATTCCTCGATCACCTGATATTCCAACCTCCAATACTAGTCAGTTGTTCAGAGTCCATCAAAGGGGGTCCTCTCAAGTACATAATATCAGCCAATCACACTTTTAGGATAATATTGCACACATCTAAATGGTTCCATCCTTCAAAAATTCCAATCACCCAATCTTCCGATAGGCACGAGGGTCTACTCCAAAGCACACATTTGATGATGGAAGCAATTGTACCAGTTTCTGAGGTGAAAATGATAGCTTTCCCCCTTTTTCAAAATATCAAGGAAGCACGGTTAGCCACTGAAAATAAATAAATCTAATGCTCCAGGAACATCTATGCTCATCAACTTTCATCTCATTTATTTGTTTCATACAACTCAAAGTTGTTGAACTTCAAGAAGTGGAAAACCACAAATATATGAGAACTTGAATTTTGGAAGAGGGAGATTTAATCAAAGGGGTGAGAAGTAGAATATAATAAGTGGGGAGAAGTATATAAGGAAATGCAGTAATGTTGTACATACTGTTATCCCACATAAGCATATACAAGGGGAGGATAAGAGGATTGTGACATGAATGGATTCATTCCATACCTTAAAACAATGGTATACACCAAAAATTGTGAAAGATGATGGTCAAGTAAAAGACTTGGATGAGTGTAAGAGGGAATTTTGTCAGGTTATTCATAAGTGTTTAACCTATGTATAGGAGGATGGTGGCACTGATCTTCACAAGTTCAATTTGATCATGGATGGATTGATTGTTCTTGATGCTAGATATCTAAAAAATTTCAATGATACAAAGGCACTACTAGATAGTTGATGGAAAACTCATCTTGCATACATACCAATGATCTAGGAATATTAGTGGCCATAATATTTTATAGTGTATCAATGGGAAGAGAAGTATTTGGATTGATATGACTAGGTCACTAAGACAAGGGTATCTAGACTTCCATCATGGAGAGGAAAGCTTTTCTAGATCGATGATCATGAGATTTTTACATTGATTAAAGAAACATACATCTAAAATGTCTTAAGCCTTGTTATTTAGTTGATTATGCAAATTAATTAGTTGTTAGTAAAAGAAGTAGTTTTGAAAGGTTAACTCTTTTTGTAAAAGGCGTGAAGCTTGTTGCTTCCTATATAAATAGGAAACCAAGGCCAATTTTGATATCATAATATATCATTTCATCACCATCAGTAGTAATTGTAGGCTACAGTTATATAGCATATTCCACCCATCCATATCATATCAAAGACTTGTGCTATAAATGTATATCTTTTGAAGCAATATAATGGAGAAGATTGCTCATAATTGGTGATCTATTTTGGTATTTAATTATTGTGTTAATTTTATGCTTATCTATTTTTGTGTTGTTTGCAAAGTGGTTTCTTCAAGTTATTTAAATTAAAAAAATATATTAGGACACGTTTGTTATTGCTATGTGATTGTTTTGAGAGAGAATTAAATCATTTCAGTTAATTCATCTTAATTGGTTCCCTCAGGGATTAAAATCCTTTAAAGGTAATTAATCTTATTGGTTTCCATTAAACTAAGAATTAAAAATCCTTTCATAGCATCACATTAATTTGAGGGAATAACACTGGGATCATTAAAGAAGAGTACTGCAACAAACAAACCTACATGTTTACACAAGGTATAAACATTCAAAAATGCCCAATGATTAGAGTTAAGATGAATATTAGTTTTCCCTATCATACATATTTATCTCCATTCCCATCATTCATCCATCATCTACATTCACCCAATAGATTCAAGCACTAGTTAGCTTTAAAACATTTTATTTAAATTCAATTCACATTCTTGATAATTCAAACACTCCCAGTAGGTATTAGTTATCAATATTTGCATCTACTTCACCCCCATGTGCCATTATGAGTATATTTCCTAAAGTAGGATCCATTTTAAACTCTCAAATCTTCCTTATCATTCAA